>VZTD01002136.1:379657-465190 GCA_013397725.1 Rhagologus leucostigma
AGGAGGCGCCCGGGCCTGCGGCCTTCCCGTGCCCTTGGCCGCCGCGACGCGTCCCGTCGAGGTGAAAGCGGGGCCGGCCGGGTCCCGCCTCCTGCCCGCGGGGAGCCCCGCGCTCTGCAGCGCCGGGCTGGGAGCGGGGCTGGCGCCTCAGCGCACCCGGGCAGGTGCGCGGGCTGAGCGGGGAGTGCAGCCGGAGAGCGCTCAGGGAAAAGGGTGGAATCCGCCGTTCCGCTCCGTAGGGAATGCGCCTTGCCCAAGGACATCACGAGAACCTGGTGCTGTGGTGCTTTCCAGGTTGCTCTCGCTTGGAGCCTCACTCCTGTCTGTGGCTGGGAGCGATCCGTGCGTCTGGTTGGAGATGGATGTAAAATAAAGCTGTTGGCTGTTTTTTAAGCTTTGCTTGTGGCAGAAATGGGGGCAAAAAAGCCTCCTGGCGCTGCTAAAGTATCTGAGGAAATAATCTTTCTTTTTTACAGGCGAACAGGCTTGCAAAGTCTTTGTAACAAAGTGAACAGGAACTGGTGGGGAGATACTTAGTTTTAACTAACAGACACCGAACAAGCTACCTATAAATAACTACAAATACGAAAGTTTGGCTTGTATAATGTTGTTTTCATGGTTACTGACCATTGCAATTTCTGCAGGACTGTATCATAAGAATTAACACTATTTCTGATGGCCCAACAGGGTTATGTTCCACCCAGCAGGAATGTAGGTGGGGAGATTCTCTCTATTCCCCTCCGTGCAATGAAAATCCGAACTTAATAGTCAGCATTACGAAAGGAAATGAAAGCTTTTATTTCAATAACTGAAAGTATTGTTTTCCTAAGAAGAATTAACCTAACGTTTTATGGGTTTTTTTCTGAGTTGCTTCTCTTTAAATTAGATTGTTTTACTGGACTTGGGTATATTAATTGAGCATATGCAAAATAAGTCTTAGGACTGGGTACAGAAGGATAGTGGCCAAAGTCAATAGTAGCTCAAGAAAAGACTTCAGAAGGGATTAAGAATTGTTCCTTATACAGACTGAATGCAGATTGGTGTCTTAGGGTATATCGGTAGTTTTGCATTTCTCTGCCATGTGATAAGAACATTCACATCTTACCAGGAGTTTAGCTGCAGTTCACAGGAACTGCAGCTAGCAGGAGCAAGCAAGAATCTTGCTCTTAGACCAGGAGAGTTCGTTTTGTATTTTGTAAATGTTTTTTCCATTGCTGTTAGTTAGCAGTGACCTTGGTAACCTTGAATAAGATGTGCTTAGAATAAACGGTTTTATATTGTCCAGTCTTACTCGAGATGGGGAAGACAAAAATGGGTGACTTGCTGTGCTTTGACAGTGTCTCCCTTCTAATAATGAAGTCGTGAGATGAGTAGAAGAAAAGGCCAGATGTGGAGAATTGCCTCACACCTTTACTGTCTGAGTGGTGATCACCTTGTTTCATTCCTGCCGAGGGGAAATCTGTGCCGGGCAGTGCAGCTCTGGTTAATTCATTTGTGATAGTTAACACAAGTTAATAATAGCTCAATGCATCCATGCAGCAAGAACAGGACTTTTTTTTGGTTTCTAGTCCTCCAGTAGTCCTTTTACAGGCAAGTGGTGGTCTGTTGTTTCACAGCCTGTTTGTCAGGCTGTATTATTTTTCTGGAAACTGAGAGGGGACAAGGGACAGGAGCTGAATTCCTGCTTCTTAATTTTTTATGTTAAAACTAGTCAATTGCTTATGGAGTTGGGATTTTTTTAGGTAGAGATTGGTTTGGTTTTTTCTGTCTGCATGTGTTTTTTCTTTATTGTTTTAACCAGGGTGCTTTGGATGGCGTGTGTCTCGTTGTCTGTCATCTTGTGTGTCAGTGTGCGTGGTATAAATTGTTTGATCCAGGTGGCTTGCCAAATGCATCTCAGGACTTAGCTTGGTGCATGAATAAGCATTTCTCTTGTTCCTTAAATCTGTACTGCTGGGTGAACAGTCCAGCCTAGGATGGAGGTATTGAGTCTGAAGCAGTACTTAGGAATCACAACTCCAGTGGGATGTAGGTCTTCTGGTCTTCCTCTAAAACTGCTAAAGAAAGAAGTCTGGACGAGGAGGCTTTTTGCCTTATGGAGCTGTATATTCTGGAACAGAGCAGCTTTAGGAGAACAGTAGCTTCTCTTTCAGCTTGTTTTATAGAAGTGCTGCCTTGTGCTCTGAGTGCCTGCTTTCCTTCAGGACCCGAAGAAGAAAATTATTATTTGCATGTGGAGCTGAAATGCAAGCTGGCAGTGAAGCACAGAAGTTTGAGGGCGTGGGTTCAATCACTGTCTGCTTTCCCACCCAGCAGTGAAAGCTCATTTTATAGGCACATTCCTATCTTCACGTCCAATTTTTTATCTTTGGCTTGTCAGTTTTTTAGATGCCACTTGTTTTGTTCTTCTCTCCTCCCCTTCCCCCCGTACAGTAGATGGCAAAATTAAATCAATCTAAGCTGGTGACGAAGACCAAGAAATAACAGGATACACGAGTTTTTCCCTTTCTTTGCGCAGTTGTGTTTCTGCACTTTATTTTAATGGCTTTTGTGTTTTTGTCAGTCAGTAGAGGTGTAGAGCTAAATGAAGCATGTTCAATTCCAGCTGTTCAGTCTCTGAAGTGTTCTGTGTGGTTCTCGCAGCATAGAAAATGACATTACTTGCTCTGAAAAACTTAGCTGTCAGTCTGTGGAGCTGGCTTTTGGAAACTTTCCAAGTTCATATGTCTGCTTAAACAAGTCTGCATGCATATCCAAACTTAAAAAATAGGTGTTTTTTTTTCTGGAAGCTGCATAAGACTGTGTCTTTTTCTTAAAGACTGTGTAGATTCTGTATGTAGAGACAGTGGGAAG
Organism: Rhagologus leucostigma; assembly: GCA_013397725.1. Classification (NCBI taxonomy): domain Eukaryota; kingdom Metazoa; phylum Chordata; class Aves; order Passeriformes; genus Rhagologus; species Rhagologus leucostigma. Next base: position 382,511 of record VZTD01002136.1, read on the forward strand.
GATGATCTGCTTATGGTCTGTAGGGTCCTAGAGCTGTTTTGTGATTGCAGGTGATAACTTCCACTTACAAAGTTCTTACTGTGTTTGTTTTGCCTCTGCAGTTTGTCCTGGCTTTCTGTGTAGATTACATCTTTATGTGGCCCCTTTCATTGCTATTAGTGCCTCCTTTTTAACCAGTTGCATGCCTTGGCCTTCTTCTGGGTCTGCTCAACAAATGAACTATAAAAGGGCTTGGAGCAGTGTTCTGAAATGTCACAGCTCTTGTGTTGTCTGGATTGTGCCGTTTGGAAGGATTAAATCCTCATCGTAATTCGATATGGTCGAAGTGGTCATCAAGAGAGTAGCTGGGATTAGGCAAGAGATGGAAGGGAGAATGACTGGGCAGTAAACTGCAAGTGTTTCCTTTAGAGAACCCTTCTGGAATCAGTAAGCCTGCAATTTTACATTGCATAGCAAAGCTTTGTGGAGCATGGTCTTTCAGAATTCACTCTGGAAGTTTGGGGATTTTCAAAGGCAACTGTATAAGCTGCAAAACGATTTGGTTTTTCTAGTTTGGAAAGGCAGTATGTTTATATTATGTAGAATGTGTTTTCATAAAATCTATACATAGAGAGCATAAACAGTTGTAGATTACAGATTCTGTACCAGGTATGAGAGCTTGCAGGTTAGGTTTAGCTGTAAGTTATGGGAAATACAGAACTCATTGCTCTCATTTACTCTAGTGTCAAAAGTACCTATGTGTGGGGAGCAGGAGCTGACAGAAATAACTTGTCTGTGGCAGAGCTGTCATGCAGGAACCAGAGGTTCTGATAGATCTATTCCCCTGCAGCACAGAGATCAATTTATGTCTTCTCGAGGTTGTCTTTTTTTGCCTGTGGTCCTCTTCTTGCAGGGAGGTTTTGGCACAGCCAGAAAAATGAAAGCTCCCAGAGCCAGGGCACTGGCATATCAGGGGGCTATGAATAGACTAGGGTGTGTTCTAAATTGCTAAATTGGAACCTAACCTCAGCTTCCAGGGCAAGGTTGGAAGCCCTGAGATCTGTATGGACATGAATGCCTGCAGGATCAGTAGTGGAATCAGTGGCTGTGGTGTTTGCCTGCTGCTCACAGTGGTGACAGAGGGGTTGTCCTCAGCACGGGGGGCATGTTTGCCACCCAGAGAGACCTGCGGGGGCACCACTTAGGGACTTGATAACAGCGACTCGGGACGTGGTGTGCAAGGGTCTGTCCTGGTGTACACAAAGGGTGATAAGCAAAATACCTTCTTACACCTGAGGAAGAACAGGTGTACAGCACAGTTATAGGTTGTGTCTAGTTCTTGGAAAGGTTCTGACTAGAAGCCGTTGCCGGCGTGGCATTTAATGATGACTGTTGGCAATATCTTGTTTAGGTGGTCAGCAAACCAGCTCTAAATCCTTGTTTGTTTTTGATCTGTAGAGGTGGGTATTTGGAGGACCCTTAGGGATAGGCTGTGTGCTGTAAGGATCAGTGGAGAGCACTGGGATTCTGTTCCTGACCCCACGCCTGACAAGTGCTGTAGGTTTGGGTAGATCACTTATTCTCTTCCCTCTGAAGTAGACAACTGTGATATCAGTCCCCTTTCCTTAGCTTTTTGAGAGTTATAAGTGGAGAGGGATGTGTGTTTAAATGCAAGAGGAAGAGCTGCTATTTTTCTCAAGACTTTTGCTTTAAGTAGTGGTGTATTTGAGTCTAAAGGAACCCACACTTGTTTGTGAGGCGTAGCACTTTATCGGTTTCCACTTCCTAAATTGGACTTGTTGTGCTTTTGGAAAGTCAAAACTTCCAATAAAAACAATTGCAGCATAACAGTGTATGCGAAAAAAAAAAAATTGCTGCAAATTGATAGTCTCCCTCATTTATACTTTATATTCTGATTCAGAGTACAAGACCAGTGGGGAGCTCTGTTGATTCCTGTGCAGAACTGTAGGGACTGGCTCCCTGTGCATTAGAGGGAGCTGAGGTTTGGTCATCTCTTCTGCTCTAACTGCTGAAGTGACTGAGAGAATAGAACTGCTCTGCAGACTTGGGGAAGGTGTTTGTAATGTTCACATTTTGTTTGAAGCTCAGTGTTTGGATATGAGCAGTGGAGAGCTTTAGTGTGACCTTTTTATAAATGCTGCTAGGCAGAGTTATTCCATATAGATGTGAGGGATTTGTCTTCTAAAGTAATGCTGTATGTTACCCTTGATGGGGTGACTTGGAACTAGTGAACTGTGCTTATGTGTAAACTTGTCATAAACCTAAATAAAGGTTTCATCTTGCAGTGGTTTTGTTTCTTAAGTACATGCTTCAAATATTGCATCTGCCAGAATCTCGTATTAACCTGTGTCCTTAGAGGTCATGCTCCATTTTGGTTTTAATGTACTGTTGTCCTTGTTGCTGAGTGGGCGATCTGCATGCATGGGAAGTAACATTAATCCAGAGTTTATCAGAATTACTCATGTGATTAAAGTTACACTTGAGGCTTTTGAGCTATGTAGAGGATGCAGTGCAATGCACTTATAAGCACGGCCCACTGCGTAAATAGAAAAGAAAACCCTTTTTTTTCTTGTCCTCTTATTCTTTCTCCCTTTCCTCTTGGTGACAGAGGTAATACAAAGATTGTGTGTTGGGTATAAATACAACTCCAGATTGAAATCCATCCCAAGGGCCCAAAACCTTTTGCCTTGCAAATGAGATAAACAGATTTTGATTTTTTTTTTTTATTTTGGACTCCCAACTGCAAAGACTTAATTCTCAGGAGCAGACAGAGATCATATTCTTGGGGAAAAGTGAACAAGCAGTGACCTTAAAATCACAGCAACTGAGTTGGATGTACCTCAGTGTAGCAGCAAACAGCATGTGCCCAGGACAGAATTTATTAGGGTATTGTGTCAAGGCATATCAGAAGTGACCTGTAATGAGGCCTGTAACGTGGTCTCTTAATTGTGGTAAATCTTAATTGTGGGTAAATTACTTCTAGATCTGTGTAGATTATTTCCATCTGTGGGTAGAAAGATGCTGTGTTAATTCCAGGCATGTGGGCTGTGACTATGCTTTTGCACATCCCCAGACATTGTCCAGAAAGAAGTAAACTGCACTGTTGGTCCAGAGCATTCGCTTTGCACGGATGTATCTGTGCCTAAAATAAAGCAGGCTGTGCTTACTTTTAAAATGTCCAGGCATTCTTTTCACTCTTAACGTGTGTCAAGCCATTTATGGGGAAAATTGGGTTTTGAACTAGCTATCATTTGCCAAAAATGAGTGCTAAGCCTTCTGAATTTTGGTGGAAAGAGGCATTTGCCTGCCAAGCAGCCCATTTTTATCAGTGTGTGTACTGCTGTTGTAGTGATTAGGGAGCAAACCAGTTCCGCCTGCCCTTCAAAGGTGTTTGTTTTAAATGGCATTGGCAAACTGCTTTGTGCAAGGGTGGTTGTAAAGCAGCTTTCAGAGACTTGATGAATTCAGCTTAAGGGGGCTTGAGTGCAAACCACGGGGCAGGATCAAATATAGGGGTCCTTAGTTCTGTTATGAATCACGTCTTTAAAGGCACTTCTTTTGGAGCTGCAAGATATAGGAGTTACAGGGGGGGGAAGAATGAAGGATAAGCGAGGTGGATTTTCAGTTTGATTTAAAGGATGATGGCAACTTCTTCCTTTTAAAATGCTGGTTTTGTGCTCTGCGTGGTTAAAATTTGGGTCAGCTGCAACCCAAGGAATCCAGCTAATGAAAATACATCTAGGCAGGGACCTGGCAATCTGGTATCAAAGGAACTGGTGGGGAGGTGTGTGATGGAACTGAAAAAGGCCATGAATGGAAGGATTACATGAAAGGGTTGGTATGGCAACAAACATAAAAAGAAATGGAAAAAAATCTGTAAAAGAACAGTTACAGAGCAGCTTAATGAATAATAGTTACATTGAACTTAGTCTACTGTTGGTTCATGGCCTGAGTATCTGGCCTTCTGCATCTTGTTTGTGGTGTTTATTATTTTTATTTCAGTATACTCTTGCCACACTTGCTCTGATGGTGTGGGTGGTTATAACACTGAAGCCAGGGTTTTAGTCCTTGTTTAGATACAACTAAGATAACAGTGATTGTAATAAATGATAATGGAGAGAGGGAAGATGTAGAGGCTGCTTTCTCTTCCTGAAATGTGGTATCTAATTATCTACCTTACTACTTGTCCAAACTAATAGTATTCGTTTTTGTTTCATTTATTTAAAATAAAAGTTGAATATAAAGAAGGCAGCTAAAACGGCAGACCTGAGAGGGGCAATATGGGCTGCTGTAAATGCTCTGGTTTTGTTTGGGGTTTTTTTCATTGTTTTTGCTTTGGTTGGTTGTTTTTTGTTATGTTGTTTTGTTTTCTAAATTATTCAGCAGTGTTTGGATGTTTGGCAAAGTGTTGATAGTAGAAGTAGTTCCCATAAACTGCAAGAGGCTGTGTTGTCATGCACAGAAAACTTTCAGAAATGTTTCTGCTATTTGTCTGTATGATTAGAAATCTTGTGTTTAAACTTGGTCTGTCCTATATATGTGTGTGTGTTATATGCATGTGCGTACGTATGTTTGAATAAGACTTTTCACTGTACAAGCATCTGAAAAAAGCTCATGGAGTCAAAGCAGGTCATGAAAAAGAAAGGGAGGGATGTGTTTTTAAAGCAGGACAAATACATGATTTCCTCTGTTGCTTCTACTGAGGCTCTTGGTTTCTGTTAGTGGCCTCTGATAAGCTGAGTGTCTCGCTACACTTGCTTAAACCTTCAGTCCAATAATCTGGAATGTTGAAAAGGGTATTGGCAGTCAGTCACTCTAGAGGATGGTGGGTTGTGAGGCTGAGGATGGTTGCACACAGGAGGATCCCAGGCACTGGTTTAGTTTTGCTGTTACAACAGGGCTCTGAAACAGATGGCATCTAACCTGTAGAAGCCCCTCTGCCCACCATGTGGACCTTGCCTAGTGTCCGAGGATGGCTTGGCTCGAGCTTCCTCATGCTGGAAGGTGTGGGGGTTTTCCAGGGGTTCATTCAACTGTGAGAAGCTTACTAAGCCGAATCTGTGATTCTGCCTATTTTTGGAAAAGGGTTCCTGAGCAATGCTTGTCAGCCCTCGTCAGTGCAGGTTAGAGGCACTCTGACAGCTTCTGCAGACACGACTGACTTGTCCATGCTCTGTGCTAGCAGTGCCCCACTTCTCTAGTGCTAGATAAAGAATCCTCAGGGAGCAAGTCAAGTGTGATACACACTTTGTACACTTGGACTAACTCCGTTTGGAACCACTCCCTGAATCTCTTTCTGATAGAGCTTGCTCATACTGTATTTATTGATTTAGTAGGGTATGAATAGAACTTGTCTTAGGGGGAAGGAATGCTTTGCCTGCTGTTCGTGCTGAGTATTAACACAAACGTAGTTGTTGGGTACAGAACCAGCCTTCTCAGAACTGTGAGCTCCCTCTGTCTCAGGTTTTATGTCTCTTGTCCTTGCTTGTGCTTATTGCTTTTTCATTGAAGAAAAAGAGGTAATTTTTCTAATGCTTAGTTATTGTTTTTGTGTGTAGTCTTTTACCTTCTTGATTATCTAGCACGTATTTTATTTAGACTAGCCTGTCCTTTGGCAGCACTGCATAGGAGCGTGTTGCTGATGCTTCTGAGCTAACAAAGCACTTACCTGGTACCTAGGTGGTTATAGCTGCTGTGCAGAGCAAGTGGGGCTGATAACATGGAAGTCAGAGAGATATTGGTAAGAATTTGCCCCATGCAGTGTCTTGTAGCCAAATCTGTGCAGGGCAATAGGTCCTCTTTGCTTGTTGATATATTTAGCAGTGGAAGGTTGAATGAGTGTTGTGCAATGTATGTTTTCTACTTGTTGGCTGCATTAGCTTCCCTGAAATTTTGTCTGGAGATTTATTTCTTTTAAAAAACTCACATTTAGCATATCATAACTGCCACTTCATAACAAGGTCTTTGGCTGTTTTGGGGTGAAAGGAGTGTATAGTTTTACTACTGTTGATTACTAAGAATACATGTTAAAAGTGGATTTTTTGTGTGTGTGTGTGTATTGTCTAAATCTGTGTTGGCTTACCTTTTATTTCCCTTCTTGGGACGGAGGAAATGAACTTTTTTTGCACTCAAGCTTTTCTTGCTGCTAATACTTGTGATCACAAAAGCACTTATTTCTTACTAGTGGCAACCTTTGAATGGTCTCATTTCAGCTGGGACAGTACTGGGTTGTTGGCTGGTTTCTTTGCCTGGTTTTGAATTGCAGGGGCAGCCTGCAAATAAATGCTTTGAGTGGGATCCATGTGGAAATTTCCAGTGTGAAGATGTAGGGGCAGAAAAACACTCCTGTTGACAGAGTAGATTTCCTTACCTGACAGGCAACTTTTGAGTTTGAAAGTGCATTATACCAGGTTAAAACGAATCATAGTGACTAAACTCTGAGAGATGCAGGAATAACATTTCTTAGAGGTCAGGAGCATGTGGATGGGTCTTGTAATGAGAACCACAGAATAATTACCTAGGAGGGCTTGGTTTTTCTTTTTGCAGCTAACCTGTTATGCTCAGATTCATTGTAAGCACTTGACTGTCCTTTTAACAGTGTACTTAAAACATGTAAGTGTAACACTTCCTGGCTGCAGTGCTTGTTCCTGATTTTGATCACCAACAAAACAGTGGTTGAACAAATATCCCGGTAACTGGGCTTTATCCTGCATTTGTGTAATAATGTCTCTCTGAAGTTCTCCCTGTAGTAATCCGTGCATTTCATGTGTGATTGCAGCAAAATTGTGTACTTAGACAGAAATTTAGCTTTAGAAGTCCATTCTTCTCCTTCATGACTGGTAAAGCAGACATGTTTGAGACAGGGCTTGTGTTTCCTGAGAAGGTAGCTGGATCCAGTTACTTGTGGTCTGCAGCTGGGTGTAATGCCATGTTGAATGCTGTTGAATCAGGACCACTTGTACCACACCAGTGTATTAAGATTTAGAGTTGAGTATATGTGCATGTTGACAGGTTATCTTCTAAAAATGGATTGATACTTGTGTACCTACCTAGGAAATAACTTAAATATGTGGCGTTAGACTAGTGCTCCATACCTATTGCAGTCAGGACACTTTTTTCCTCTCCAAATCATTACAGAGAATGCTGTATGGGCAAGGTTGGACCTTAGGCAACATCTTGTTCCAACTGCATGCCTCTGTCTTCTGTGTCAGTAAAGATGGGAACATGTGCAGCTGAGCCAGTACTGGTACTGGTACTGTGACCCGATAAGTGTTTTAAAGATTTAGAAGATGAGTGAAATAAGCAGGTGAAAAATCTCCCCTGCAAAATGGTTTTGCACCCCAGCCACTGGATTTCTTTCACATGAACCACAGTGATGTAGGAGAGGTGGTGTCCTGAGCCTCAGCTTGGATCTAGGCTGAGCCAAAGGAGCTGATGGAAATTATTTTAGCCAGACACACTCTGTCATGTATCCTGCAGAGCCCACTTTGTATTTGAAGACACTGAAATTGCCTGGGCTGTTACAAATCTGAGATGGAGCCCCTTGAAAAGGAAGGGGAACTGAGTCAAAAATTCACTGTAGTGCAGCACTTTGCAAATGCTCTGGTAGGCAGGTGTTGTGAACATGCTTAAGTTTCCAGTTAAAAGTAGCAGAGTGAGCTACAAGTTGGGGACAGAGCAGACTGCCTTTGGAGGATGGACAAAGCTTAATCGTTGGTGTGGGATTAAAGAAATTTGGATATGTAAAATGAGCAGGCACAGCTCCAGGGCAGGAATGGAATGTGACAGTGAACTTCATCAGTGCTATCAGGACCTGAGAACGTGTTCCAGGACCTCATCATAATTAAAGGTCAAATGCTAATGTTTTTAATTCACTTTTAACATCTGGAAGGAATCAAGACCATCTTTGCAGTGTTATTGACATTTACCTGTCTTTGCTTGCCCTGGTCAATGGTAACTTGGATATTTGTGGGGAGTCCTGGAAAGTTACCCTAACTCATGAAAACAAGGAGAGTTCTCTTTTCCTGGTAAGGTCAGCTAAGTAGCTGTCACTCAGGCTGGCCTGGGTGCTATCTGGGCTGCAGATGAGTTCCCATGGTGGCTGGTTTCCAAAGATGGAAAGAGATTTGCTGGGGATATGCTACCAGCTCTTAGGGGATGTGAAACCTGTTACAAACTTGTTCTTGACATCTTGTCTCCCTGCCCCCTCTCACTTTTTATCTTTCAGCACGGAAAGACATCAGTCATGGCGGGTGATGCCATCATGGTCATGAGGGGCTTGACCAAGCTCAGTAAAGCGATCCTGGAAACCCAAGCAGGACAGCTTCGGCAGGTGCTCCTCGGGGGAGATGCAGTTACCATTGCAAAGGCTCTCCAGGCCACTGCTGAGGAACAGTTCAGTTCTGCCTTGGGGAAAGTGCAGGTAAGCAAAGCTCTTTGTGCCCAGTCTAGTCTGATGTTTTGCTTTTTCTCCAGGTACTTTTTTGGTTTTGTTGTGTGAGTGTCTGGGAACTCACATCTTGAATGACAGCCTAGTTGTGAAGTCCAGGATTAATAATAATGTTGCAACGTTCTGGGAATTCTTTGGAATCTGTGGTGTGTGGAAGGTGCTTGGACAGGAATGGGAGGGGAATGTTACAGCAGAGTGTTTCTGTTTCCATTACTGAGTGTTTAAGACATGCTGAATAAGAAAAGTGCTCTGTTTGTCGTGTCAAAGATCAAGCTCTTGCTAAGATTGGTCAGCAGCTTTGTTATTTAAAGTCTCCTTTAAACTTCAGGCATTGATTTACCTCTCCTTGAACAAATGAAGGCGCTCTTTTAGAGTGCATTGGATTTATCTCAGTGCTGCTTCCTTTCGTGGCAGAATTGGTGTACGTGATGTTTTTCAGAGTGGCTCAGGGTCAGGTGTTTGCACGTTCACCACCTACAGCCCAGGCTGGATTTTCAGAACTGGCATTCAAATGAGGAACATAAGGAAAGTCAGACAGCAGCTTCTCTCATCAGAGATAGGGGTAGATTTATAAGAGCTTCACATTTGCTGTGTCTGCCATCCTTTGAAAGAAAGGGGCTTGTCTGTGGTACTTCTCTCTCATCATCCTTTAGAAAAAATGTGTAGCTCAGATGATTATTTTTGAAGCAGAAACTACTGAATGAGATTTTGATGGTTTTTATGCAATGAGCTTAGACTATCATAGCAATCTATAGCTTCAGTCCTAGAATCTAGGCCTCAGTTTTTTTGGTTCTGTTTAAGCTTGCAGTGGAACTAACTTGTGTGTTTGTTTATGGGGACAATGCTTTGTCTTGTCATTGTCCTCCTCTTGCACCCGAGAGGAGAGAGAGAGAGAGAGATAATATACTCCTGTTTCTGTGCATGTTTCTCTGCACAAGAGAAGCCCAATGAGCACAACTGCAGAACACTTGCCCTGCATTCTGTAAATGGGTTGCAAGAGAAGCTGCTGCCAAAGAGGGCTCAGTAAGAAATCTAAATGAACAGCATTTTCTGTTTTGAAGAGAGGAAGATCTTTTACATTGAGTGACAGGGTTTTAGCTGTCTGGCATGTTTCTAAAAATTTAAGTATGGAAGTAAGGAGGCCTCCTTGCTTGAAATAATTTGTCAGTATTGTGGGCCACAGTCCCCATTTGTAAACATTTCTCCTCTCCTCCCCTGCTGCGATGTTGAGGTTCAGAATAGCACGAGACCTGCTGAATAACAGGAAAGACCATGTTCTGGTTTTTTCTCTAAGGAAGGGAAATTTAATTACTGTTTAGGAAAGAGCCTGAAATACGCTGCCTGCTTGCCTGACCACAGCAGGATTTAAAATCCTGTTGATTGCCTGTAATAGTCATCAGTTATTTTATGGTATTACCACTGCCGAGATAGGTAACTAGAATATGTCAAAGAATAAGTGAACAAGAGATAGTGCTCTGTTGTTGATTTTTATTTATTTATTTTTGGATTGAAAAGTGTTAAGAAATATCTGGACTTTGTGGAGCAGCTTTTGCAAGGTTAGGACAGAAAAGAGAAAACTGTCAGGAGAAGCTTGCCTGGAGCGTTGCTGTGCCTGATGCTGTTATCCTTGCTCCAGGCAGAGAGTTTTATTTATTTTGGGATGACAACACATAGTTTAGTGGTTGAATAATGGAATGTGTTTTGCAGTTGGTGGTGTCATGGCTGTGAAAGGCTGAGCTTACTCTTCCTGTAAGTAGGTATCTGGTGTTGCTTCAGGTGGCTTTGGGCTTGGAAGTGCTCATGTTGTGTGACTGGAAACAGGATGGGAGGAGAGAAAAGTGAATGTTATGAGGTTTAGCTTTTTGTTATCCCTCCTAAGTACATCTGACGTGATCTTGCAGCTCCCATCACCTGTTGTTTCTGAGCAGTGCATTGCTTCTAGAGATCTCCATATTTAGTGACCCTTTCTGGCAGCATATGAAAAACAAGGTGTCTCCAGTCAGAGATATTTGAGAAACTCTTTATGATTTTGTCCCATCAATGGAGTTAAAAGGTTGCCAGGGATTCCAGGCATCCTCAATGTCTCTTCCTTTCTTTCTTGTCTCTTACTGTGAATGTCTGCAGTGCCAGAGTCTCTTAAATCTCCACAATTCCTTACTGTGGAGACATGACGCCTAGCTGCATGCTCATGTCTGAGGACCATGGGTGGGTAGGGAACAAGGTTTAAGATCTTTTCTTGAAGTATTTCTATTATTGTTTGCAGGAACTAGGCAAACAGAAGGAGAACTTTACTGACCTTGGTGAAGATTTTGGGAAAGACTATGACTTCTCAGCCCGAGAGCCATCAGATGCTCCAATGGACTTCTCCACTGCCCCTGGCAAGCCTCAGGAACACAGCGCTGAAGGCCCTGCTTACTCCTACACAACAAATGGACCTTTTAGAAATGTTGATGAGACTGGAGGTTCTGGCATGGGTCAGAAGCCTTTCCCTCCCAAAATGGATGCAAGGTTATTTGGAGGCATTAGGGACCCTGGAAATCCTTTTGCTACTGCCTTTGGACAAAATAGGGCTTTTCACCAAGACCATTCCTCTGTTGGTGGATTAACAGCTGAAGATATTGATAAAGCCAGACAGGCCAAAACAGGTTCAGGGCAGAAACCCTACAAACAGATGGTATGTTGTTTTAATTAAGGATTCTCAGTGCTGTGGTTTCTATTCTGGATTGTCCTTACTCACCTTCTCCTCTGTTTCTCTCATTTCTTCCTCTTCTGCTGTTCCCCTTTTGGGAGGCAAAAGAGGGAAGTGTCAGTGCTCATTATCCTTGTGATATTTGTTCTGTCAATAGCTTTTCAGTCTCTTTTCACACTTGCTCCATGTCAGATAATCTGACGTGAGTAGATGTTTAAAAAGTGTACATAGGCTTAGAATGGGACCTAAGCTCCTCACTGTGGCTTCCTGTGTGGCGTCTTGCAGTTGTAGAAGTGGAGGCAATGTTGCCCTGAGCATAAGTAGTTTGGAGATTAGCACAGCTCACAAGTGTTGCTTTAGTGCTTCGTGCCCTTGTGTGAGAGTGCAGAACCCACAGCAGAACTCACAGTGCAGATACTTGTCATCTGCTCTGACCTTGTGCCTCATTCCCACATCCAGTATCAGATGCCACTGTGGGCTCACTCACTCGGGATATTGCTTTGGTGAAACTGTATACTTAGCTGCTCCTGCTGCTGTGCGTGGAGTCCTGCGAATCTGATGACCCTCCATGAGTTCTAATTCTGTGTGTGGAAGGGAGTTTGGGTTAGTATTGTGCATCTTCTCCAAGTTCGAAATACAAGGGCTGTTGAGTTGAAAGCAAAAATGGGGTTTCCAAACATGGTTATCAGCTCTTCTGTCTTTCCCACCCTCTTGTCCTCTCCTCTGCTCAGTGTGTGTTTCAGTTCATGGTGTGTCCGTTCTGCACCGTATTCCCTTGAAAATCTCCCAACAGATACAAAGCTCGGGTTCAAGGAAAGCTTTCTGCAGCATGGAGCTGTTCAGGTGCTCTGGGTTGTGCTCTGACTTTGCAGGTGTCTGACCATGTGCCCAGTTAATTTCTGGATTTCTTGTTTTGTTTTTCCCCTCTCTCTCCACTGAAGCTCAGTGAGCGGGCCCGGGAGAGGAAGGTTCCCGTCACCAGGATCGGCCGACTCGCCAACTTCGGAGGTCAGTTTGCACTCCCACGTTTGCCACGTCGTGGCACTTGGCACGTGCTGGTTAATGGCTGGCTGTGACAGGGCTCCTGCTCTGCAGCACTGGCTGGTTCCATCTGCCAGTCCAGCTTGCTAATAGGAAAGTGCTTTGCCACAAGCAGCTTGGTTAGCTCAGAGCTTGATTTGGGCTTTTTCATTGCTCTTAAGAGTTTGGGGCAGATGATTTGGGGGTGCATAGTAGAGCTGCACATCTTCATGGTGACACATATCATGTGGGCTGTGCTGTTTTAATGGGAGAGCGAGATGCAGGTTGTTCCCCAGCCTGTACAAATACCCGGGTCCTGCACACGTGATTGCACTTTGAGGAAACTCTCCCAGTCCTTATGGTGTGCTATTACTGTCAACAGAGACAGCTGGAGCAGCTGTTATTTCAAGTAATCTTTTCCCAACCTTACCCTTGCTACTTCTCTGAACAGTGTTTAAATATAAAACATATCTTCCTGGTAGTCCTTTTTGAGCACGGGGAGATGATAACAGTCAAGGTTTGATTTACTTAGCCATTGCTTGTAGACCATCTTCTCCCAGGAAGGATGTAAATTCTCAGCTTGTAAGATCAAGCTGAAACCTAAATGAATTTTACATGCAGAGTGGGACTTACTATGTCAAAAAGCAACTAAATATCTTAAGTAATATTGGCAGATGATGCTTATTTAATGTCTTGTATCCAAAGCCATCAAAGGACTTATCGTGTTCCTGAGGAAAAAAGGGGTCACGGTATTGCAGGTGGAGAGATGAACACAGCTAGTGCTACTTAGGTAATCATTAGGCGAGGAGTCTGTCTTTTGCTCTGGTTGGGTTTTTTTGTGACTGTAGTGTTTTGAGATGATAGTGGCCTGTCTAGGTTGTGAGCAGTCTCCTGTGTCTCTTGTGATTCTCTTCCACAAAATTTGATAGAGAAGCACATGTACAAAGTAGACATCTTTGTGTTACGGATCCCAGAAGAAAGAAAAATAATCTGTCAAATGTAGTTCAAATCAACCATTATATAAAAAAACAATTATTCTTTCTCTGTGTGCCCTTTTGTCGGACTAATACGCACACTAGGAGGAGTTGGGGCAGGGGCTGATCCTATGCAGTGCAGGAATAAGCAGCAAGTGAGTTTTGTGGTAAGTTTTTCATGCTTGTCAGATCTCTTTAACCCTGTAGTCTATGGCAGGCACTCTGGCTTCACAACATGCTTAGTATTCCTTAAGGGGAAGCAGGGTTCATGATCTGCTTTTTGGAGTAACATCACTTTAGAACTCACTGGACTATTTTCTTAAGCTCTAGTAGTACACAGGTCTCCATTCTAATCTAGCCTTGAATTTTATGAGAAGTATCACAGCACTTTTAGCTGTCATCTTCTGAGTTCATCTGTTGCTGCTTGCTGACAGCTGGTGGATGTGAAGTGGCAGATGACCAAATTTTCTGTGAACTTTGGGTTCCAGCTCTGTTGCTTTATGTTCCAGCTTTTGGCACCCAAGGCTGTTGTGTGAGGGAAGACTGACTCATGCTTCTAGGGGAGGTATAACCTGTCTTCTCCTAACCTCAAGGTAAAAACCGAAACAAATAGCCCCATCAGACCAAAACCACTAAGGGAGAGTAGGAAAGAAAGATTGTTTATAAGCAGCATCTCCAGACATATCTATGTGTGTCATTTATTTTTTTTGGTCTTGCTCTTCTCCTCCAGTTGTCTGCTTTATATGATTAAAGTGGCTGGCAAGACAGAGTGCTTGCTTTCAGAGTGCTTCTGGGGGAAAATTGTGTTGCAGAAATGGTGTTCAGGTTCTTTGGTCTCTGCAGTCTCTTGTTAGCATTCATTGCTTATCTTTCCTGCTGAATTTTAACTTGCAACAGCAAAGAGAAACAGTACTGTCACTGTCACAGAAACAGCCACTGTAGTGGCTTAGCAAACAACAGATGTGGTCTATAGGTACCTTATTTCAGTTTAAGATATCCTTTGGTAATATTTTGGGACTTTCAACAAGGGCCTGTGGTAACAGGACAAGGGATAATGGCTTTAAACTGTCAGAGGGCAGGCTTAGATTAGTTGTTAGGAAGAAATCCTTTATTCAGAGGGTGGTGAGGCACTGGCACAGGCTGCCCAGAGAAGTTGGGGATGTCCCATCTCTGGAAGTGTTCAAGGCCACGTTGGATGGGGGAGGATGGGAAAATATTGCAGGAAATACCAGTGTTAATCTGCGGAATATTAGTGACCCAGCTATGTCCTCGCTTCCTAGGACATTCAAATGATTAGAATCAAACAGAGGCAGGGGGTGATTATTTCCTGCTCTACCACCTGGGTCTTTACATTGCCTTAAAAAATCGTATCCGTGAGGGAGTGTAGTTTAAAGCAAGTAAGCTTTTTGTGCAAGAGTTCTCTTGTGTGCTTCGGGATGCCATCTTCATTTCAAGACCCCAAGAAATCATTCTGGGAAATAAAGTGGTTGAGGTGGATTCTTCTCCTACAATCTCCACACCAGTCAAACTAGCATTTGATTCTTTTTTTTTTTAGCACTCTTTTTTTTGGATAAAACCTACTTTCCCCCTTTCTTTCCGTATTAGAACAGTATTATTTTAGGGTTGGATAAGATGGAAAGATGTTGAATAGGTCAAAAACAGAGTTCATATAAGTATTCCTGGAGTTCACATAGCTGAATTCCCGTTCTATTGGCGTGATCCCATTCCTCCTCCTGTCTTTGCATGTTTTCTTTTGTCACCTCCAGTGTTACAGGGAGTGTTCAGCTGTGTCTCAGCCGTGATGTCAGGACACTCTGGTGGGTGATGGACAAATTAGCAACAGGAGGCAAAAATACTTGTACTGCTGAGTTTGCCTGGCTTCTCACCTCTTCTGGGGACAAAGAACGTTTTACTGGAAAGATTGAAGATTGTTTTCCAACACTTGCATGTAATACTGAGCTAATATTGCTCTGTGATCTGCACAAGATCCTCTACTGAACTTCTTAGTCCTTTATATGTGTTTTTGTATGCTTCTTGCAGCAGCCAGAGTGACTGCTGGTAGGTGTATTTATAGTACTAAATAGCATCCTTGATTTTTATTTTTTTTTCTTCTCAGGATTGTAATTGAGAAAACAGATTTTTCTGCAGTTTTTTTGTCCGTGCTTGTTTTGTAGCCCGATGGGTCATCAGTTCCACCCACACAGTTCTTGATCTTTTCTTTATTTCCATTCTCCCTTCGTTGCCTTATTTGACTTTTCTAAGCTGTTCCTGTCTGCCTTAATCGTATTCCTGGTTTCTAAGTTTATTATTTTAATGCTATAACACGATTCTTTTGCAATAAAAAAGATTCAGGAAGCTTGTGGTGAAGTCTAGATTTAATGTGATTTTAACAATTTTGAAAACAAAAAAGGCAGGAAACCTAGTCTGTTGAGGTAAATGTTAGTGAAGTATAAACAGGCCTGACAGCTGCAGGATTCCAATTGTCATGTCAGTGGCAAGTGAGTGTATTGGGTTTGCTTGTCAAGGGTTTGGCTGCAGGGTGGCTTCTGTGAGAAGCTGCCAGAAGCGTCCCCCATGTCCGACTCCGAGATGGCTCCAAGCCAAGGCCATCAGCGATGGTGGCAGCACCTCTGGGATAAGAGTTAAGAAGGAGAGAAAACCTGCACAATTGCAGCTGGAGAGAGGAGTGAGAGAAACAGCCCTGCAGACACTGGGGGAAGAAGGAGGGGGAGGAGGTGCTCCAGATGCTGGAGCTGAGATTCTCTGGCAGCCTGTGGTGAAGGCCATGGTGAGGCAGCTGTGCCCCTGCAGCCCATGGAGGTCCACAGTGGAGCAGAGATCCGCCTGGAGCTCATGGAGGACCCCAGGGTGGAAGAGGTGGATGCTTGAAGAAAGCTATGACATTATGGGAAGCCCACACTGGAGCAGGGTCCTGGCAGGGCCTGTGGACAGAGGAGCTGACACCAAAGCAGATGTGCTGGCATGTGTGACCCTGCAGTGAGCTCATGCCGGAGCAGCCTGTTCCTGAAGGATTGCACCCTGTGGAAGGCACCCATGCCGGGGCAGTTTGTGAAGAACTGCAGCCCATGGAAAGGACTCAGATTGGAGAAGTTTGTGGAGAACTGTCTCCTGTGGGAGCAACCCCACGCTGGAGCAGGGGAAGAGCGCGAGGAGTCCTCTCCCTGAGGAGGAAGGAGCGGCAGAAGCAATGTGTGTTGAACTGACTGTAACCACCATCCCCTTCCCCTGTCTTGCTGTGGAGGGGAAGGAGGTAGAGAATTCAGGAGTAAAGTTAAACCCAGGAAGAAGGGAGGAGTAGGAGGAATGTCTTTTATGATTTAGTATTAATTTCTCATTATCCTACTCTGATTTGATTGGTAATAAATTGAACTAATTTCCCCGGGTCGAGTCTGTTTTGCCTGTGATGGTGATTGCTGAGTGGTCTCCCTGTCCTTATCTTGACCCATGAGCCTTTCTTATATTTTTCTCTGCCCTGTCCAGCTGAGGAGCTTGCAGTGTGTGCTGTGTGGTGGTTGTGGTGTTTTACGTGACCAAAGCCAGGGCACAGGCTGCTCCAGGGGAGGGTCTTGCCCACCCCTGTGCTTGGCAGGCTGAGCAGAGTGATAACAGCCCATTCACCTCTCCTGTTTGTTTTGTTGTGTCAGTTGCTGAGCCAGAGGATTCTCCTGAACAAAACTGATTCCAGATAGTCTCTTGATGGGCTTGGTTTGAAGTATGCTGGATGCTGCAGATGCCTGGAAAATACCTTAAAGAGCCACTCTGCTGGTATAGAACCAAGTGGCATTTTCCAAGGCTGAAATAATCTGCATAAAGTGCAAAATGCAGGAGAATGGCTTTGTAGAGGTGCTTAGGGATATTATCTCTCAAGGTGTTGAACCGTGGCTGCTGAGCAATGCTGAGAACTGTCCCAAAATGATTAATCTTGGAGGAAATACACATCTTGCAGACGAGGAAAGTGAAGGACATAAGGAGTGACCTGTGCAAGCAGATTAGTGGCCCAGAGGAGGAGAGTGCTTTTGTAGCACTGCAGGCTCTTCAGAGGGATGACTTGTTCCTGGTAACACTTGAACAGCAGCAGCTAAGCCTCATATAGCTGTTTGCTCATTTCCTTCCACTGCAGGAAGGAATAGGAAAGAGCAAAACCTTGGAGAAAACTTGGCAGCTGAGATAAAGACAGTTTAAGATGGGAAGCAAAGAAAGGTCCATGTTCAAGCAAAGCTGCAAGAAGAGTTCATTCACGACTCCTTACTGGCAGGCAGATGTCCAGCTACTTCCTGGGAAGCAGGACCTCAGCATCTGTAGTGGTTACTTGTGAAGGCAAACACCTTAACCCCAAACATCCACCTTTTTTTTTCAAGCTTGACTGCTAAGCAGCAGCAAACGCTGTGATGATAGTTTGAAGATGTTTGAAGCCTTTGTTTGAATTTCAGATCTTTAAAGCTTAGCAGCTGTTTAACCATGCACTCGTTTTTGCCCAACTTTAGTTTATTTAAAACTGTTGTTGACTGGTGATTGGAGTTCATTTTTTTTGGAAATTGGGCAGAGGGGAGCAGTGAGGAGACTGTAAGAGCACCTACTGAAAAAGAAGCTCTTTTTCTAGTGCAGTCTACAATATTAGTACAGATGCTCAGCTGTGCACATCCATGAGAAGGAAGGTGCAAAACACACTCATTTGTAGTCTGATCTTCCCCACACTGATGTAAACGCAAGCTGCTTTTAAACAAGCTATAACCTCTCCAGCTTTATTGTGGAAGATAAGAGTAGAATCTGGTTCCTAGTCTTTCATTTACCTTAGAAGTGGTTTGTCTTAATGATGAAGAGATTAGAAACTTCAGATACGTTTTATTTTATATCCAGGCAGTAAATCTCATAGTTTTTAATTCTAGACATTGAGCATAGAGCCTTTAGAAGATGTGATGTTTTTAATTTGAAAGCAATTACTGCCAGTCAGTTCAGCCTAGCTCTGATAATGACCAAGTTGATTTATGGTGGGGAGCATTGTTTTGGAGATGGTGAAAGTGAGATCAAGGCCAACAGAATTGTTCTGTGAGTGATACTTAGTCTAGGAAATCACATCTTGTTGATGAGATATGTCTGTATTGGCTTCCTGTCTGACTCTTGGTACTGCCTGCTCCAAGTTACTGTCTTGGATGTGGGATCTGATTGGAAATGATCGTGTATCAGCATTTTAATAGGTGTTGCTTATACTGTATTTGAAAAGCCTTTTTTCTTGTTTTCTGTGAAGCCTAGGGGTATTTTTCTCACTTTGTTTAGCTAATCTCTGGATTTCTGGTGCAAAACAATTGCTCATTGGTGAAGCATGGTTTGGCACAACTGAAGAGTCTGCACAAGTTAGCTGCTGACATCAGACTTCCTTAGGCTTCAAGTTGCCATTTCAGTGGTGCAACTACATAGGAAAACTTGCAGAAAATATGGGAAAATTAATCAAACAAAACCCAAACAAAAACCATCCTGCAAAAAACCCCACCAAATTAAAAAAAAAGCCAAAAAAACCCCAACCACCTTGTAATGTCACTGACACCTCCTGGGCTTCACCTTAGGCAGGACTCTCTGGCCCAGTGCATGTAGTCTGTAAGATTGAAAGTGAAACTGTTTGTGAAGCAGACAAACTGTAAAAGCTTGAAATTGTACTGGGAGAGGTGGGGTTGCAATTACCTGGTGGGGGAGAGGAAAAACTCCAGTGCAGGATGAGGGTCACCTTGTTTGTGGCCAGGCTTTCTCGCTTGAGTCTACAAAACCTGTGCATGTGGTTCTTCCTGCACACGTGCAAAATGCCATGTGCTAGACAGCTCTGCTTCCTTCATTGTGCTGACTTTGTTCCCTGGTTGGTTTACTTGGGAAGTTTTCCAGTAGTGCCCTGAGAAGGGCTTGGAAAACAGGTGCACCCAGTACTGTCAGCAGTGTGGGAGTACAGCATAGCAGGGTGCACCACTGCTGAGGAGATGTGGAGCAGCACCATCTGTTCTGGTTGCCCGTGTCATTTATTATCCAGAAAAATAAATATTTTGCTATTGGGAAGGTGGTGAGACCTTTGGTAGTATGGATTGCTGCATGATTAGATCTGTGCCTCATTCCATCTTGGGTGGCTTTGCTCTGGTTAGCAGAGGCAGATAGTGCTGTCCTTCGTAGTCGTAGCTTAACCTGTGACTGTGAAGCAGCACCCTGGAATTCACTGCTTGCCAGGGTGATAGTGCACGTGGGTTGCTGCTGTTTTGTCTCCTGGTCTTACTGTTGCTGTGTGGGATTACTCCCCAGCCCAGCTCCTTGGGACTGCAGGTTACAGCACTGCTGGTATAAGGTGAGCCTCGGGGAAAAACGTGTTACTGTCATCACAGTAAATGAGCACACGGAAGGAAGAGATAGCTAATGAGCACAATTAAATTTATTGCTTAGACAGCAGGGCTGCGAAACCTTACACTCTACTGGCAGTGGCTTCATCCTAAATACAATTTTCCTCCTGCTGTGGTGGCATGGTGGGGGGTGAGAGGGATTCTGTTCCTTCCTGAGAATTGCACTTTGAGAACCATGTTTGTGAGAGTTTTGGCTTCTTTTTTTCCCCTTTTTTAAAACTCCATGGTTTGAGTCTAGAGCAGGACATCAGCCAGAGCACAGAGCTCTGAGTAACACTTGTGACATGCTTTATAAAAGCCAGATGTCCCAGACTGGCCTAGCCTATGATTCCTGGCTGGCATGCTGGGCTGAAGAAGTACAGGAGAAAACTCTTCAGTGTCAAGTGAAGATTACTCCATTGCAAAACCCAGGATGTTCTAATAGAGCTGTTGTGCATTTGAATGTGTGGCTTAAAGTTAATTACCAAAAATGCCTCTGTATGTGGCTTGGAAGTTTTTTTCATTCTGACTTGAGTCTTTTTCTCCTTATTTTAAAGGACTAGCTGTTGGTCTTGGCATTGGGGCTTTGGCAGAAGTGGCAAAGAAGAGCCTTAGACCTGAGGAACGCAGTGGTAAGCCCTTTCAGTTTCTTTCTGTTTTCTTTTTTTCCTCCTCTTTATTTTATCCCCAGACACAGTTTACCTGCATTTCCAAGATTTGTGTTCGTCGAAGGCTGGATGATGAAAGAGAATAACAGGAGGATATGGGTAGTTCTTTTACTTTCAGTATAATCCTTCATCTCCTGGCTCTTCTCCCATCTCACTACACCACAGCCTCACTACACAGACAGAGGTCAGAGGAATATTCCAGAGAATGTGTTTGTGCCAGCACAGTTTGTACAGCTTTACTTACCCATAGCCAACCCTGAGGTGGAATGCTATCCCTGTGCCCATTCTTGGATTGTCTTGACTTAAAAATTCTTTTTAAACTGTTCAGTGAAACCATATATTTCTGTCAGTACAGAAACTTTAGATGAGCCTGTGTGTCTGAAAATTTTGTTAGTGGTTGTAGTGTGTTTGAAATTAAAGGATGTTTTGCCTAGGAGGAACTTGGAGGATGGCTGCTGTCTTGTAAGAGAGACAAAACACTTTACGCTCCTGTTAAATGGCAATTATTTGTTTCCAATATCTGTCTGTCACTGCCTTCTAAAGGATCCTCATAACGTGCAAAAGGCTGTGTTGTACAAATCAACCTGGTCCAAGATCTTTCCTTCCCAATTTATTTGAAGTTGGGGGTAAAATGTTCCTAAGTTGTACCTGATCATGTCATGGTGGCTTTCTTCTAAGCATATGTGTTGGTAAAATATGGTGGGGTATGTGTGGGTGAAATAGAAATACATGGTGTTCTTCTTCAGAAAACATGAGATTTATTCTAAAGTTTATGGTTCCATTCACTTGTTTGTTATCCAGGAAAAGCTTTGACGGGGTACTGCAAAATGTCAAGGTCTGTTAGAGTTGCTGCAGGCTGTTTGGTCTTCAGCTGGTCTCTCTGGTTTGGCTGGTATGGTTGTGTGTTTAGGTTACTTCCAGTGACTGGAGGGAGCTGATGAAAGGTTGAAGTACTTGTAGCTAGAAGTAAAAATGAAGTCAAATCGTTCCTGGTTCAGAAGCATTACTTTGAGATAATGACAACTGCTGGGTCCTTTTAATTTTACTCTGTGGCTGGTAGTATTCTACTACAGAGCCAGTTTCTGTCTTCACCCTGGTCATCTTTGGGGGTGGAAGAAGGATGGAAACTGAACCTCCGTTTCAGGAGGTACGGGAGTGGCTGGAAAATGAAGAAATTTGGAGGTGGGGAAAACAAAAAAACCTAAGCAACTGAACAAAAAAATCCCAACCAAAAGAAATTCCCAAACCCTATAACAACAGTTCAGGATGTGAAACATATTCCCATTAGTGGGAGGCAGAGGTTGTGGATGACCCAGGACTCTGCTTTTACTTGGAGTACCAAGATGCAAATATTAACAGCAATGCAGAGCAGCCCAGCAGAGAAAAGGATCCTTGGCAAAGAGTTCTTGTGTCTCTCTAAGACCTGAGGTGTGTGAGGGTGGGTGGGTTTCTTTGCTTTGATTTAAAAACATGCATTCAGGCAAACACAGCCCATCCTGTAAGAGAATCCTTGAAGGCTTTTTGCTTTCAGCACTTGGGATGTTTGACAGGTTGTTGATACCTCTTGGAAGCTGATGATTTGTGTTGCTTTTAACAGAGGTGGAATTGCACAACTGTTGATATTTCTCTGGTTGCCAGAGTATTTTCTAATTGGGCACACCCCAAGTGAAAACATGAGTTTGCAGAGCTGTGAAGTTTGAGGGAATAACATGAGCTTTGTTCTTCTCTCTTACAGCATGAGAAGGATTATTTTTATTTTTTTTAATTTAGAGGGCAGCAGACACTTTCTCCTTGGAATAAAGCAATTGTACCTCTAAATTTTTTTCTTCTTGATGGGGAAACTACTATTTTTCTGTGTCAGAAGCTTGCTCTACTGCTTGGGGAAGAGTGATTTTCTTGAACAAACCTTGATTGAAAAAACAAGGCAATGAGAACTGCCAACTTCAGTGCTAGGCAGGGAATTAGAAAATGACCTGGCTTTTATTTTTAGGTGTGTGTTTGTCTTTCCTTGTTGCTTCCCCTCTTGCTGTCAAGTCTGCTTAGATAAGATCTTGGAGCAGTGGTTGTGCTGTAAAGGAGAATAATATCAATAGTGGAACTGAGAATGGGCCAAGAGCAGCAAGTGTGGAGGTGAGGCAAAAGTGAGAGACTTCCAGCCTTCAAACCCTTCTGGAGCTTCTCAGGCCAAAGGCACAGGAAGGTTTCCAGGTGACTCAGCTACAGCCTCTGGCTAGTGTCCTTGGATGTGTGTTTTCCACAGTATTTCAGAGTGGTGGGTAAGGCTCCATGAATGAGAGCTCTCTCCATGGGCAGAAATGCACAGCAGAGGAGACGTACACAGTGGGAGTCCAAGATTCCATTTTCTTACTGTTCTTCTGACAGTCCCAGCCTGAGCTGTTCTTGGGGGAAATCTCTTGACATAAATACCTCTACACCCCTTTCTTTAAAAATACCTCTGCACTCCTTTCCTCATTTCAGCTTGAGGCATTTGTGCCCAAGTTTTGTGGCTGCCAGCACCATGAGTTTGGGCTAAGACCTGTCTCTTTTGAGAATGACACATTGTCCTGTTCCTGAGAAGCTGCTAGAGGATGTAATTTCTCTCTCTACTGCTGAAATATTAATAGTAACTTCTTGGCACTCCAGACTTAAGCAAGTGGGATGTGTGTATGCTCAAAGGCATGCCTAAGAATTTCACACTCTCACTGGCATCCAGGAGTAACGAGGAAGAGCTTTCTCTTGGTTGCCCTCCTCTTGCCTAGTTAGTACAAACTAAAGTGTCTTTACACCTTTAAGATGGAGTTAGAAACACTGGTCCTTTAGTCCCAACCCCTAAGCCAGACACTCCTGAGCTACACATGATCCTGATAGCACAGCTTGTACTTCTTCTTTCCACTGCTCTTATCAGAGGGACTGCAAATTCCTGCTCTCCTGCACATTGTCTAGCAGTTGTGCTCGTGCTGATCTGTTTTTTCCTGCTCAGTTTCCCCATCCTTGTTTAGTAGCCACAGGACCCTTCTCTCTCTACTTTGGATTGTCTCTGTTTCCATAAACAATTCACTTAGCCTAGAACAAGTATGTCTGGTGTAAGAGTTGGTGAATTTCTTCCTTTTCCTCCAAGCCTGATGCCCTGGACTTAAATTCTTTCTGCTGCCAAATTCTTGCGAGTAGGTGCAGGTTTCTTTGGTTTTTTGTGGTTTGTTTTTTTCTTTTTAAGGGCTTAAGGCCTTAAGGCTGCTGTCTTTAAGTGGTTCGGCTCGTCTTATTTTGTTGAAAAGAGGATGACTTACTTGATTTCCAGTTTGAATTTTCCTGGTAGGCTGATAACCTCCTCTGTCACTGGTGACTTTGATGGCAGCCTCAGTATTTAAAGTGTGTATTTACAGTATAAGGCCCATACAGGGTGTGAATGGGAAAGTAGAATAAATTCCCAGGAATTAAAATGAGAGTGCCCAAATAAACAGCTGCTGTTACAAGTAAAGAGACTCTGGGTTCGAGGACAACTTTGTCACTTATTAATGACCTGTCCCGGGCAGTTCTTCAGGCACTGCACAAATGCCAGGCTGTACAGAGCCCTGACAGGCTGGCACTTGGCCTGGATTTGAACACAGAGAGATTTTCTTAGAAAAGGGAATAATGCAATATCCTTGGGTTATCAGTCCCAAGTGCTTAGGCCGTGTTCTTGAGTATTCTCTTGCCCCAAAGTTTCTGTGGCAGATGGTCCTAAAACAGGTATACACAAAGTCCAGTCACTAGTTCTCCATTTGACAGTGGCAAAGAAGGTGGAAAAGGAGTGATGCAGCTGTGAGTTGCACACAGGTTTGGAAGGGTTTGTGCTGATTCTGAATTTGGGAAGGGAAAAAAAAAGAAGTAAAGTGGGTCAAGCAGTAGTGAGGGTGTCTGCCTGCTGCCTGTTCTGTGGAAGAACTGACAGGCTCCGGGCACTGTGGCTGCAGGAGCCTTAATTTCTGAGGTGTCCATGTTGCCACAGTTTGTATGTGACTTCTGTTTGCCATTTTTTTCTTTACCTGATGAAAAAGGTGAAACTAGCTTTGTGATCTGAAGATAGGGAGGAAATAATGTGAGGCACCAGAAGGTGCCAGCCATCTTTGGGTAAAATGTTAACTCACTGAAAGTTGGTGTATTTTTTCATGAACTTGTGGTGGGTTTTATCCCCACTCCCTTTCCACCCAGCCCTGGAAGCCTGTGTCTGTTTTCTCTCTGCCATTTACATAGTCCTGCTTTTCACTCTTGCTTCCAGGTCACCTTCTTGTTCATGTCCACTTGTAGCAAAGTACATGAGTAAGAGCTGCTCACGTGCTGTTGGGCTGCCTGGTGAGCAGGTATTGCCCCTGGAGGCTTGACTTCAATGAGAAGCCTGCCAGGAGAAGAGGATTTGGGACAGCCTGTGTTTGGCTCTTTCTCTGATAAGACTTGAAATTGTCAGGGTTCACTGGCTTCTGGATGTGGCTTTAATCATTAACTAACTCCTTTATTGTGCTGCTGACTCAAAGGAGGATGGTTTTGTGTGCAGTGGTGTGAAGGAAGGTACAGCTTTGATTCAGTACTTTCCCTGGTCCTGTGTGTCATCTCATACAGGGCTTTGTCTGATCATTGCTAAGGACACAGTTTTCCTGATAGGACAGTTAAGAGACAGCTTTTCAAGTGTGCAAAGCCAGATCCTTCTGCCCTGGGTAGCTCTACCTGTTCAGTCTCTAAGGTTCAGTCTCTAACATCCATTATTCAGAGCAAAATGTGCTCCAAGGATTGCAGTGTGTTGGAAATAGCGAATTCTGGACCCCTCCTGCTTTTTCATATCTTGCTTTCAAGAGCAGGATGGTTGTCCTGTGAACTCCTGGTGGTTTTATTCCTCTCTTTCCTTTTCCTGTACATTCTTGACTTAGGACAGGGATTTGCAGAGAGATGTCCCACATGCAGTGCCATCTTGCTGCTATCCCACAAAACAGATGAAGGAAAGAGGGGGATGAAGGGCAGGAGAGCAGCCTGTACCTGACACATCTGTGCTCTGCCAGTGGAGAGTTCTGTGGAATCACTTCTGCAGGGAAGGTCTGTAAGCAACCCAGCTGCTTGCAGGGACTGAAGGCTGTCTGTCAGATCAGTAGCATGCTTGGCACCTCCAGAAAATGGTACCAAGTTGGGGGAGCTACCAGAGTTTAGACAGCAGCTACTTCAGTCTGTCTCTGTTATTTGTCCTGCCCCCTGGCCAGTCTAAGTCCCTCCGTGTACCTTCCTGAGAGCTACCAGGAGATGGATAGGATCTCTGGCTGCTCTAGTCAGCACATGACACACCAGTAATTTCCATCTGCCTGAGATCTCCAGGGCTGTTTTCATCTGCTGTGCCTTTTTGGGTGCTGCTTATTGTTTATTGGGGCTTCAGCTGTTCTGTCCTCTGTTCCTCTAAACTATTCTAAAAACTATGTAGCTGCAAGATCAGCATATTAGCTGTGAGCTCTGCCTAGCTGCAAGGCCTGACCTTCCTCCTGCTTGGCTCTCTGTCAGCAGGAGCTGATCTGCAGCCCCAGCAGAAGTGGTAGGTGGGAGTCTGCCTGCCCACTCTGTCCCTGCTCTACTGGGCATTGCCCCGGAAGGTAGTTCTGGGTTGCTTCTCCCAAAGGGACCATCAGGGTCTCCTTCCCCTCTCCCTTAATAAAAAAAAAAATAAAGTGGAGGGAAAGTGCTTCTTTTGCCACACAATCCTCCTGTTGCATACTTGGAACCGTGGCACTGGTGTGTACATGGCTGCATGACCTCTCTGAGCCTGTCAGACATCAGGCTTTACCCATTTTTGGGGACAGGAAAGTGTGTGTTTGAGTGTGTCTATTTTGGCCTTGTTCTGTGCAAGCTTCCACCCTAAGAGGTTGGAAGAGGCCTGTTGTTGGTCTGTGCTGCCAAGGCTTTTTGAGAATTCCTCCTTGCTGTGGCTCACTCCTGCTGCCCTTCTGAGGCTGCGGCTGTGCTGCAGCCCATGGTGTGGGACTCAAGACACCTTTGCACAGTGTTTTGGGCTGTGCTGGCTGGTACAGTGGGTACAAGCACCAACGTCCGCTCAGGATCCCAGACGGTTTGCACAGAGCAGCACAGACGTTCTGGGAGGCTGTGACTTGCTGCTCCTGGCCGTCAAGCCAACGATGTCAAAGTTGTCTCAAGGCACATGTACAACTTCAGTCCGTGCCCCTGGGTTGCAGTGAAGGCACTCAGTGTAGTGCTAGTTTGATTTCCCTGGGGAAGGGCAAATCTGTTGAATGTGGGCTAACACAGTGGACTGGGCTTGCCAAGATAAGGGTGTTCTTCATTCATTCTCTCTCCTTGCCCTCAGGGAAGAAGGCAGTGATGGATTCTAGCCCGTTCCTGTCAGAGGCCAATGCAGAAAGGATCGTGAGGACCTTGTGCAAGGTCCGGGGAGCGGCACTGAAGCTGGGACAGATGTTAAGCATTCAAGGTAAGTGGCAGCACAGGTCCTCAGCTGTCCTTAGTGCTGCCAGGTGCGACACAGGGTCAGCTGCCTGCCATCAGGCAGCGTCAAGTGAATGTGGAGACCCTGAACAAATGGCTTTCTCCTGTGAGAGCAGTGATGGAAATGTCTGAGTTCCATCTAATCCTAGTATGAAGTAAATAGATGCATGCACTATATCCACCACCACTCTCCCGATGTCCTTATTGTGTATAACTGAAATTGGTTGACAGTAAGGTGACACTGAATTTTAGCGTCTGTGTTACAAGCAATTGTTGAGAGGCAGAGCTGTATTACACTCTAATTGCAGGTGTCCTGCTAGAAAGGAGGAGGGTGCCAACAAGAATGTGATCCTGTTATTTGTTCACCAAAAGTGGTCAAGGTTATATCCACAGTGCCCTCTCATTATAGAAACCTGTTTGTGGTTTATGTGCTCTGTGGGCACTGAAGCTTTACTGGAAAGGCCAGTACAGCTGATAATCTTATCAGGTATAAAACACTTGTTTCCATCCTGAGAAGGCTTCAAACTGCTGTTTATCCCATGGAGCTCTGAGGCCAGTGACCACAGGTGAAGGCATGAGTGACATCAGTGTCTGCACTGAACTGTTGGGTTACTCCTGGGAGATGGCAGGTGTGCTCTTTTCAAACCTTATCTGGATCTTTCCAGTTCGCCTTCCTGGCCAGCCTGATAGGAAAGGAAAGAACCAGCCAAAAATAGCTGTAAGACTTGTCTGGAAATAGCTTTCAGTATGTTACTGAAACTGAGTAAGTGTCTGAGTGTTTGAAGTACTTGGTTTGCTTGGCTTGTGCTTCTACTTGAATTTTTGTAGGTATTAGCTGATGAGACTGGATCTAGTAGAGTATTAAATAACTTGGGCTCGCCAACAAAGCAAGATCAATTTGTTGTCCCAGAGAGCCCTGACTGGCATTTCATTTGCTAATCGATTGGTTTAGGTGGGTGCCAGGCTGATAGCTACCTGGCAAAGCCTAGTGGGAGGCATCAGCTGCTGTGTCAAAGGCTGCCACCCACTGGTGTTTTCTCACCTTCTAGAAACTGCCAGGTGCCACCGATGGCTCACACTGCACATCCAGGAGCTCCTGTGCTCCTTGCTTTCCAGTGCCTCTGGTGTGTGGGCTGAGCGAGGCATGCCTGGAAATCAGCTCTGCAGTTAAACTTGTCTACCATAGGTGGGAATCATTTCAGATTCTTGAGACACTACTGAGTTATGCCTGATGTGTGCCCAAGCCTGGTCACAGCTGCCCTAGGCCTGCATGTGAGTGCAGAGGGAGTAGCTGTGAAAGGCTGGCTCTGAGGAGCAGAAATGCTCTGGATTTTTGTAACTTGCCTGCTGTCTCCTAATGTTACGGTGCTCTGGCAAGAGTGTCAAATACTTGCTGATTGACTTCACTCTGGTGTCCAGAACAGGCCTTCAGCAACCTCAGTGCTTGTACCCAGCCCTCATTTGGACTCTTGCTGTAAGTGTGTGGGCTCTGCTGTGCCTGGCAAGAACACGGGCCCATGGTGACCTTGCTGGGGGACAGCTGTGGTGAAATAAATCAGACACCATCAACAATGCAGATTGTCTGTTTCTTGGGCTGGCTGTTTGGACAGGAGGGTTTCATGCAGGTCCTGCCACTTCATGGGCTTCTCTGTGGCCGGGTGAGTTTGAATTCACGGCTTCTATCAACAGGTCTGGGTGCTAATTGAGGGTAGGGGCTCCCTGCAGCAGTGTCCTTAAAACCCCTGATGTCTGCTGTGTCTCCGTGATGTGGGAGTCAGTGGATTTGTTAGGGACCCACATTCCTAAAGGTCACGCACAGAAAAGATGCCAAGGGCTCCCAGTCATCCTGTGTTCTGGGAGATGTTGGAAAGGCAGCTGCATTTGCCAGCTGAGAGTGCCCTGCCTTGGCTCCTGCTGCGTGTTTTGTTCCAGTAAGGCCTCACCAGTTGACCACAAAGACGTAAAACCTTATTCATCAGCATGTTGTAAGCCTGGCTTCGGCAGAGTTGCTTCCACAGCGAGACTGATTTTTGACATTGCTGCTGAGTTTCTGTACAGTCAACCTGGACTTGCAGGTTTCTTGGCTATTTGACGTTGTGCTCGTGAACAAAGAGCGGGGGCGGTCGAGCACCCCAGCTAAGGATGGATGCCCTCTCAGACTAGGGGTTGCAACCCCTTGAGAGGTTTATGGATGTCAGCAATAAAGCAAATAACAGAAGTTTATCCTGGATGCCTGTGGCAGATGCTGATGCCTTGACACAAACAGCTTCTGGGAGCAGGAGTCGCTCTTGGTGAGATCCATTCTCCTTCTGCCCAGTCAGCCTTGGCCGTGCAGGTTGCACGTTGCAGCATGACGGTTAATACCTTCACATACCCCTGAGAATAGTTTTTAGAGTGGTCAGAGGCTGGGCAGTGATACACCATCAGTGACAGAGCAGGTGTTTCTTTTGGTGTTTGCAGTGCACACGCAAATGCAATGTCTCACCTTCTTGCGGGTTTGTAACATCACAGCAGGAGTTGCACTCACTGTTCCTGCAAAGCCTGCTCATCTCCAACTTGCAGTGATGGAATTGGAGCTCCTCTTAAAAACTCCTGTTGGTTCCACAGTGGGCTTTTGTTAGTACTTTTAAATGCTGCCATGGCTTCAGTGGGAATTTGTAAACGATGCTGGGTGTTAGTGTCACATCTCTGCATTATTTATCTTTTTCTCTCCGTTCCTTTCCACCCTTCTTCCCAGGACAGTCCTCTTAAGGTCACCGTTTGTTTCTTGTTTCCTGGGATAGACATAAGGTGATTCATGCATGTGTATTTGGAGAGGAGCAATAAATTTCTGTTTGAATGTCACAGTTGCATGTGCAGGTTCAGTTCTCAGGATCAAGGCCTGTAGCCTGGACTTTTCCAGTGCCTGGGAGAGCAGCAGATAAATCGAATTCCTTCATAATCATTTATGAAATGAAAAGTTTGCCAGAAATGGTAGTTTTTCTCTGAGTTGTTGTAGAAGCCTTTGCTCAAGCAGAGGACTAATCTTTCAAGATGCCCCAGCTCCTCCTCTTTCTTATGAGTGTAAATATTTGCTAAATCCTTCTGACTTAAAAGTTTTGGCTCAGCTATGGTCTCTTCTCCCCACTTGTAGTTGCTCTGCCTTTGGGCAGTTGTTTACAATAGCAGATGCTGAATCCTGATTTCTCCAAGAGTTCAGTACTAGTGTAAGTGGTGTTTTACCATTGCACAGTGTTCTAGAGGAGCTGCTGCCCCTTAAAATGAACTGGATTAAACCACATGGGGAACCTTGGAGCATTGGGATGGCTCTCCAGGGGTCCCTTCTGTGACCTGTGTTTCCACGAGGCAGTGGCCTCTCCTAGACCTGGATGTTGTACTGCTGCCAGCCAGAAGATGGGCTGGTGTGTGTCAGAGGCAGAGCACTCTGCTCTTGGGTCTGTGCAACCTGTCACCACACCAAAAGAACTGCTTCCAAAACCTTCCCTGGGGTGTGCCTGGGGCAGGACAGCCTGACTTGTCTGAATGCAAGTGCACATCTTTGTGTGTTGGAGAATGCAGTGCCTGCACTGACTGCTGTGTGCTTTCCCTTGGCAGATGATGCCTTCATCAACCCCCATCTCCAGAGGATTTTTGAGCGTGTGCGTCAGAGTGCTGACTTCATGCCAATAAAGCAGATGATGGTGAGGAATATTCCCGAGTGCTTATCAGGGAAAGGGACAATGACAGAATAAATGTCACCCATGACATACCTTAGTAAGGGAGGTGGATGGGGATTTTAAAGAGTATTCTTTCAATATTACATATTTTCAGTTGTGGATAACGTGTGATTCCTTCTCTCAGTTATGTGCTGTCTTTTCTCTCAAAAAAATGGAAGTTTGGGTCTAGACAGATGGGGAAAAAAATGTGGGAGCTTTCACGTCCTGAGATTAATGTTGGTGGAACAGGATACTGCACGCAAATATGGTTACAGGGTCTTGTTAAGTGTAGCCTCCTCTTCTGTTTTCTCTTTCTCAGGGTCTTAAGCTGGTGTCTAGATATGTCTGCATCCCATTGTAGAAACAGATTTACAAGCCTTAGTCTGCTTGAAAATTAACAGCAGCTTTGTCCTTACCATTTTGGTTAACTTGCCATCAAGAAGGCCCAGAGTGAAGCAAACGAAGTCTGCTTTCCCCAGTGTATATGTTCTCTGTAAACTAATGTGTAAAGGGTGGTGCAAAAGGAACTGCCAGCACTACTTATCTTCTGAAAGACACTAAGCAGAGCTAGAACTTAAATATGGCAGTCTGGCAGGGTAGCAAAAAAGCTGTTAAAGCAGGCTGTGATGTTTAATTGTCAATATTGCCTTAGAGAGAGTCATACCTGGATTGCTTCTGTTCAGCTTGGCAGCATGATGAAAGAGGAGAAATAGCTAACTTCTTGCTCATTTTCTGGAAGATAGCAAGTGGCACCTTAAAGGGGATGTTTGTATTGCCATGGCAGTGGTGTTTGTGTTCAAGATTTCTGTCCTTTAGGGCAGAGCCTCACAGAGATCTGATCAGCATCTGTTCAGTGCTGGGGCAGCATTGCTGGCTGGACCACTCCTTGCCTTGGTGTGCAATGACAAGGCACAGAGGATGATCTAGAAAGAGGGTTATAGGTACTCAGAACTCAGTCACCTTAGAGGAATGTGATTTCCAAGACTGAAAGTCTTAAATCTCTGCTTCCCATACCCTGATCCGTTCTGTTTATTTGTAGAAAACTCTGAACAACGATCTCGGCCCCAACTGGAGGGATAAACTGGAGTCGTTTGAAGAACGCCCCTTTGCTGCCGCTTCAATCGGTCAGGTTCATCTGGCACGCTTGAAAAACGGGAAAGAAGTTGCCATGAAAATCCAGGTGGGCTTTACAGACCAGCCTTGTCTTGTTTGAGCCCATAGAAGGGCAGGGGAGCTGCCTGTGTGCTGCTAGACAAATAAGAAACATTTTCATGCAAGTGAAGATGTGGGTCTAGCAGTGTCTTACCCTAGTGCAAGCTGACTGGGAAAGACAGGAAAGGTTGTGCAGCTTGAGCCAGTCTGAGTCCAGGTGAGCAGGAGACATCCCATAGATATGCAGCATGGGATAATGGTGCTGAGGGACTGCTTGTACTTTTAGGGCTGTGTGGGAGGATCCCACCTGCTCCGTAGGTCAGTCCCCTTTCTGGGATGTGCATATGCCCCAGGCCCCTTTCTGAGTGTCAGCAGCCTCAGGTGGCTGTTTCCAACAAGACTGAGTTGTAGAGCTAAAGCTCCTTGTACAGCATGGTTTATAATGCAAAGGAGCGAGGTCCCTTGCTGACTGAGCAGTATCCCAGGCAAAGCTGGTCAACTCACTGGTGTGTTTCTATAGTGTGGGAGACTTTAGAAATAGTATCAATGGGTGCTGATGTCTTCTGAAGCCATTTGTGTCCCAAGTAGTCTCTGAAGTTAGGCCAAGGTAACAGCAGCAGAAACTCAACCCTCTGGCAGCAGCACACATTCTCCTCAGCAGTGCAGGCTCCTTCCCTTCTTGACAGACAAGGTGAGAACAGGAGTAGGTGCCTTTGCCAGGACTGGGCTGGGCCCTCACCCCTACTGCTGGGAATGACACACTCTGGGGCTTCCAGGCGTGTGTGCTTTCAGCTGTGGGAGGGAAATGACTGACTGCCGTGGCTGTTGTGGGATTTGTGTGTCTGAGAACCCATCATGTCTTGGGAGAATTCCCATCAGAGGATCTAAACAAGCCATTTTGTTTGCAAGGAGCTGCATCCTAGCTGTTCTTTCTGTCCGCTGGTTTAGCTGGTGGGCTTTGAATAAGCTTTTAGAGGAGGGCTGTGTGGCTCAGGAATGCCCTGGCTCATTGCCAGGCTGTAGGTGGCTGTGACTGGGGGCAGTGGGTGCTGAGCCAGGTGTTTTTATCATGCTCTGTACAACCAGGTCATCTAATCTCAACACTGCCCTCTCCCATTCTGTCCCACAGTACCCCGGAGTCGCCCAGAGCATCAACAGCGATGTCAACAACCTGATGGCTGTCCTGAGCATGAGCAATATTCTCCCTGAAGGTAAAAAGACAGAGACCCTGGCAGGCCCTGTGTTCCCACTGGTGCAGGTCGAGTTCTGCCAACCCCTTTCAAGCAGCGCATTTCATGTGTCCCTTCACAGACAGGGGAAAAGGACTTAAGGATATTAAGTCTGCCCAGGAGCAGATTTCCTGCAGAAAGCAGGAGAGGGAGTAGATTTGAGCAGAGGGTGCAGAGCCAGCTTGGGGAGCCATGCTCTGTTCCCCTGTCCTGCTGCAGAGCTGATGCTGCCTTTGCTGGGCATGTGCCTGCTCCAGTGCCCACTCGGTGGGGTGGGAAGCACACCTGTGGATTTTTTTGGCCATGTGTGTGCACACACCTGCCAGAATAACCTGCACTT
The DNA here is from genome assembly GCA_013397725.1 of Rhagologus leucostigma. Taxonomy (NCBI): domain Eukaryota; kingdom Metazoa; phylum Chordata; class Aves; order Passeriformes; genus Rhagologus; species Rhagologus leucostigma. The sequence goes on from VZTD01002136.1 coordinate 415,569, forward strand.
GGCTCTGTGTGCTCTCTATAGCAACAGACCCACAGGGATCCTTGGGCTGGGAATGTATAAAGTGCCTGGGAACACTCACTTTTGATGCCTTTCTAGGCTTGGAGTGTGGGCAGTATTCAGGTGAGGTGGTTTTGCTTTGTCCTGTTATTTTCTGCTACATTTGGCAGAACTCATTCTTCTCCATGTTTCCTTGTAGCCCTCCATGCCTGTCATTCTGTGCTCTTCCCAGAAGTTCTCTGTTCTTTCCAGTCAGAGTTGTGGAGAACTGTCAGTCTTAGAACTTGCTCAGTGTCCCTTTTCCCACAGGGAATGCAGGACTTACTACTCCTTTTCCCAAATACTTGCCTGCAGCAGCTGTAAATCTTAGTGGGACTGTACAAATGCTGCTCTAAAATCAGGCTGGGTGCTGACTAAATCTGGGACTGTTCTCTCTGGTGGCTGGGCAGGGCCCTGCAGAGGCTGCTGCAGCCCCAGCCGTGTCTGGCCTGAGAAGTAGATTGGCTTTCCAGCTTCAACACTGAGAAGGCTGGGCTTGGCATCTCAGGCCCTGGCTACGTGCTGCTGCTGCAGTGCGCTGTATTAGTCATGCTGACTGTTTCTACCTGGCAGTGCCTGCTCCCACTTGGAGGCAGATACGGTTTGGAGCCTTTTTTTGCTGCTTTTGCCCAGTGTTTGGGTGCTTGTCCTTAGTGTGTGTCCCTGCACAGCCATGCCAATAGCAGGAATGGACAGCTTGGGCTGTGGGGTGGGAGCTGGGAGAGGACAGAGCTCTGCTGCATAGAACAGTGGTGTGGATGTACCTTGACTTAGGAGCAGCTGTGTAGCCTGGGCCTGGGATTACTGCAGGATTGCATCTATTTAGAAATACACCTTGGCTCTCCGGGGCCTCCTGTACTCTTCAGCTCAGAGTTGGCTGGATAGCAGGCTGCTCCTCAGCTGCAGCTCTGGAAAGCTTAGCCTGAGGAGATCCTTTTTTTCTAAGCCTGCTCTCTCCTCTGCTGTTTGACCTTCAGGTTTGTTCCCGGAGCACTTGATTGAAGTCGTGAGCAGAGAGCTGGCCCTGGAGTGTGACTACCTGAGAGAAGCTGCCTGCGCAAGGAAATTCCAGTATGTTCCCACCATTGCCTTCAGCCCCTTCTCTGTGTGTGTGAGAAAGGCAGGAGAGGTTGCTTAACTTCAGGGATGGTGGGGAGCTGACTGCTGTGCCCTGCCATGTGGCACAGGGGAAGGGTGTGTGGTTGTGGCCTGAGCTGTCCCCCAGAATCACCACCTTGTCTCAGCTGGGCATGGCTTCAGTCAGCTGAAGTGGGATCACCTATCCTCTCTCCTCCTGTGCAAGCCTGTCTGTTCTGCCACACGTGAAGGTGCTGCAGTAACTCCCGAGGCTGCGTTGCAGTGCTCTTCTGTGTTCTTACATCACCTGTTGTGAACTTCTCCCATCCTTCAGCCTAGATTTTCAGTTCAGCTCTCTTACAGCAGTTACCACCACCTGTACTGCCTGCTCCCTTGGCTTGCCATAGCATCCAGATTGTTTTTACATGGTGGCTGGATGATGGAGAGCTTCTGGAGGCTGGATACCTTTCCTGTCCTGCTGCAGAACTGCCCCTGTGGCATCGCTCCCCTTGGCACAGCAATTCTTCCATGTGTGTAGTCTGGCCCTGAAGCCAAGTGGGGAGAGCAAAAGAGCCCAGTGCCCCTTGATGCACCGGCCTGGAGCCTTCTTAATATCACTGCTCTGGCAGATGTGACCTCAGGAGCTGGCAGCAGCTGTTAAGTCACTGGCAGGGTTTCTGCTGAGTTAATCCCTACTATAATTGCTGAGGAAAACATATCCTGGCAGCCCCAGCCAGGGTGTGGGGAGAGACTGGTGAAAGGCTGTGTGAGGTGTTGCTGATGCGTCCGTCTGCTCTCAGGGCTCCTAAACCTTTTCGTCTCCTTTCTTCATCCCTAGGGAGCTGCTGAAAGACCATCCCTTCTTTTACGTCCCAAGAGTAATAGATGAGCTGTGCAGCAAGCACGTGCTGACCACAGAGCTGGTGTCCGGCTTTCCCTTGGATCAAGCTGAAGGGCTGAGCCAGGAGATTCGAAATGAGGTAAAGTGGGGAGGCTGTGCTTCTGCCCTTGCTCAGAGCCCTGTGCTCGGCTTGTCTGTGACTGCCAGACCGAGGGATGCATCATGGCACGGCAAACACTGAGCAGGGCTAGTCAGGGACTGTCTGGAGCCTCTAGGAGGACTTGTTTAGGGAAGGTGGCAGTGACACTGGAGTGCCTCCAGGCTTGTTTGGGCCTTGCAGGCACCAGCATTCAGCAGAGAGGGGTTGGAGGGGTAAATGGCAAGGGCAGCTGAAAGGGAGGTAGCTTTGCTGTGTGATGCCATTTCTGGTGACCTTAAGTTTGGGAGGGACTGTCAGTGAGGGAAAAGGGGTCTTACGCAGCTGCTCTTCTGGGCAGGATTGCAGCATCATCCCAGTGCAAGCAGTTGGGTGTCATCTCATGCAGGACTGACCTGTGCTGCACACGGCTGCTGGAAAAGTACCTGTCAGTAAACAAGAGCAGGGATGTGGGGATAGGTAGGCGTTGGTGCTGAATATAGCCAGGGATTGGAGTGCTGTGGTGGGACCAGCAGCTGTTCTAGTAGCAGAAATAACTGTCCTGGTATTTGGATGTGTGTGTGTGTGTTTCTTGGTGTGAGCTGTCAGCTGTTTGTTAGCAGGTTACTGGGGAGCTGACAGTGTCTGTTCCTCTGGATAAACAAATCTCAGTGTCACATTAGATTTGAAGCTGTGCCAGAGCTGGCTGCCTATTCTTAGGGACTGTCCCCTGCAATGAGCTGCTCTATCACCAGGACTCATTTAAAAAGGCTGTGAGCTGGGGTGTTGCTGCAGGAGCAGCCCTTCTTTCTTACAAGCAGCTAGCCTGGCTGACCCTCTGCCTTCTGACCCAAATGGCAGTGTCCTGTAGCAGGGTCTGGCTTGGATTTGGTGCTCTCCTCCTTCCACCTTGGATGTGATGTTTCACTCAGCTTTGCAGAAGCTGGAGAGGGGCAGAGTGAGGCTGGCAGTTCTGCTGAACAGGCTCCAGCTTAGTAATTCTCACAGAAAAGCTCTGCTGGAGTATGTAATTCAGCAGGGGGTTCTTCAGGAACTGCTGCTCTTGCTTCTCTGTGCCTGTCGGTCCCGAGGTGTGGCTCTGCTGCTCCTCCCTCAAGCTGGCTCAGTGCTGAGCCCACAGAAGGAGTACACGGTGGGTCTGTGTATCATGCAAGATTTCTATTCTTGCAGCTACCCTGTGTGTAGTCAGTGATGGGAGGTTAAAAGGCAGGACCAGAATGCAGTTGGACAAGCACTGGAGCATCTGTGCCAGCTGCTGAGGATGTCCCATAGCAGGTGTGAGCTGGGAGTTGCTGAGAGGTGCTCCTTTACCTCTGCAGGAGTTCAGCAGCATAGAATAGATGGTTCCTGCTGGTGTGGTGATCCCTGTTTGCCGATGCCTGCTCGAAGTTACAGGTGTGAGTAAGGCTTGCTGCCCTCCTGACTTGTTTCTTGTCTCTCCTTGTTCTGGAAGATCTGTCACAACATCCTGGTGCTGTGTCTGCGGGAGCTGTTTGAGTTCCGGTACATGCAGACTGACCCCAACTGGTCAAACTTCTTCTATGACCCTCAGCTGCACAAGGTAAGCCCAAGCAGCCACTGTTCTGCCTATACAAACATTGGTTTTCACCACATTTTGATTATTCCCCACTCCAGAGTTTAATGAGCCCTTACTGAGATTCTCTCAGATTCCTGTCCTTGAGGCATGGGCAGATAGCACAGGGAAACCTCCCTCTGCCACTTGCCTTCACTGCGGCTCGGTAGGAAAGCAGAGCTGCTGTAACCCTGGCCTGGATCAGTCACAGCTACTTCCTTAGCCTCAGGGTCTGTTCTGGAGGTGGTCAATGGGAAGCTGCAGCTGGCAGACCAGCAATAGAGGAGTGAGGGGCAGTTGGGATGCAGAGGAGAGCTCTGGGAAAGCCAGCTGAGCTTCCTGAAGACATCAGGAGCATTCTTAAGATCGGGTTCTACCAGAATGGTTGACTCTGTAATACAGATGTGTTTGTCCATTTCCAGGTGGCCCTGCTGGACTTCGGAGCAACGCGAGGGTTTGATCAGAAGTTCACAGATGTCTACATAGAAGTGAGGACTTGCACTGTGTCCTAGAGAGCTGCACTTGATTTTGCAAATACTCTTACCTCTTAGCTGTTATCACTTTGTACTCAAATACACTTTGGGTGTGGAGGGAAGCAGGGCTGGAGGCAAGAGAGCGATCTCTCTTCCTGTTTCATCCCTTCCCATGCTGTCTGCACATGTGCTGCAAGCTGCTGGCTCTCTGAGTTGGGATGTTCACAAAAGTGAACTGCAGTGTTGCTTGCTGGGGGGCTTGGGTAGCAGGGTGTATCAGAGCACTCAGAATTCTGTGGGTTCTATATGAAGGTATGCAGGAATTGCTTGTTCCCTGCCTCTTCCTGAGATTTCTAGCTTTTCCACAGACAGATAAATTGATGTGAAGTCAAATGTGCTTCCTTGTGATCACCGTGTTCTGCTTGTGCTAACTGAGCTGCCAGGGCCAGCAGCTGCCACCTAAAGCTGCTCACAGTTGGCTCTGCTATTTCTTTGGGGGAGGAGCTATTTGTGAAGCTTTTTTGCTGTCCTTTACATTCTTTGGCCCACATGTAGCCCTGCTGGGAAGAGCTGTATCTTTTTGCCAGTGGCTCTTGACCTGCCCAGCATGCAGGCCACTGAAGAGAGGGCAGAGGCAAGGGAGTGAGCAGGCGCGTGGTGTTGACATGTGCTCCTGTGGCCTGTGCAGTAGGCCTGTGCTCAAAGCCTTGTTCAGTCATCTCTTGGCTCTCCTGAAAGTATTCCTCCTTCTCAGGTAATCAAGGCAGCTGCTGACATGGACAGAGAGAGAGTGCTGAAGAAGTCCATTGAAATGAAATTCCTCACTGGCTATGAAATCAAGGTATGGAGCAGAAGGGTCTGATTTTGGTGTTGGCCACAGATAAGGTGGTTGCGGGTCTGTGAACTTCCCCAGATTTCTTGATGTGGTAAAAGTGTCAGTCCAAAAGCCCTGTTGATGAGGGTAGAAAAGGTTTTGGCTTTTGCTCTCACTTCCTTTTGGGAGCAGGAAGAGTAATGAGGATATAGCTAGCCCCAAAACCACTATCCTTCCTTCTCTCCCCCTGCAAGAGCCTGCAGGTGATGCCAATTCCTGAAATTTCATGTCTGGGAAGATGGTCTTCTGGAAGGTTTAGTTGCTCAAAACTGTATGAACTAAATGTTCCTCAGTCATGCTGGGGGCTGGAGGTTCCCTTGGTCATGGACAGGGCTGGGTATTTCTCCTGAGCTGCTGCTGTTAGCACTAGCATTTCTTTTCCTCCCTGGTGGTTGTCATGGCTAGTGATGTTACTTATCCCTCTTTCCTTTTGGGCAGGAAATGGAAGATGCCCACTTAAATGCTGTCCTCATCCTGGGAGAGGCTTTTGCATCTGAGGAGCCTTTTGATTTTGGCAACCAAAGCACCACTGAAAAGATCCATGGTTTAATCCCAATCATGCTGAAGCATCGGCTCATCCCCCCGCCAGAGGAGACCTACTCTCTTCATCGGAAGATGGGGGGCTCTTTCCTGATCTGCACCAAACTGAAGGCCAAAATTCCCTGCAAAAACATGTTCCAAGAGGCATATAGCAAATACTGGAGCAGTAGGGGTAAGAAGCCAGAGGAGTAGTAAGAATGAACTTGTCTTGTTCCGAGGGCCCAGTTCAGCTGAGCCTTGCAGAGAGCGTTCTAAGCCTCCCCTGCGTTGCTCCCCAGCTCTCCATCCTCTTGAGATGCAGCAGCCCCGTGCCCTGGAAGCCAAGTGGGCATTCCACGAGGACAAAGCTGCTCTTTCCTGCTGTGTCTGTCCTACCCGGACTGCCAGCACAGCCCGCAGCTTGCAGGAAACTCTGAGTGCTTCTGTGCTGCTTCAAGGCACCAGCTGACAACCTTGAATGCATTTCTAACATTGTGATGGTGGCTGCATATTGAGAGCGTTTTATAACAAGAAGGGGAAGGAGGACGAGAGCAAAATTTAATACTGAAACCTATTGGTAATTCTCCACAAATTGTTTTTTAAAAACCTTCCCTCTTTCAAGCTGAGGTGGAATTCAAATAGTTTTCATACTGTGAATTTATAGAATGTAATACCAAGGTGTTCCCTACCACAGACACATCCAGCACCTCCCCCATGTTTTTTGTAAGTCAAGTGGTGGCAGTCTGAGAACCCTCCTGGATTTTACTGACATTGATTTAATGCAAGGGGCGTGTGTGTAAGTAGAAGTTTTATGCTTTCTGCCTCTTTTTGGCTTGCAAGCTAAACATAGGAAATATTTTAAAAGTCCGAGAATTGAGTGCCAGTCTCTTTTAAACATACACACATACACACTGTCACAACCCGTCTCAGTTCTGGGAGTCAAATATGTAATCAGCAGAGCTATATCTGAGCACAAATAGTGGGATTCTGCACTGTCTGGTAGGTCTCAGCTTTCCTGAGGGCGAGTTAGATAAGCTACAACTCTGACACCGACTGCTTGCTGGACTCCTGACTAAGACCCTCGTCTGTGTGTTTCCCTGTAAGGCAGAACTTGCAGCAAGGCAGACAAACATGTCCTGTCTCTGGTGAGCAGCTCCAGTTCCAGCTGAAATGTCACACAGTTCAAACCAGACGCACAGTTTTAAACTCTTGGAGTCAAGCTAGGAAATTGACTTTTGTAGGTTTTTGTACAAAGCCTGTACGACTTCCTGATGTCAATAAAAAAGTGCTTGTGCGGTGGGCCTGCTGCCTGTGGCTGTGTCATCTTCTGGTGTGGGAACGGACACTCAAGTGAGCAGTGTCCAGTTCTGGGGGATAAACAGCAGCTGAGCAGAAGCAGCAGCTCCCACGTCTCCTCTTGTTGCAGTTGTTTGCTCAAGGAGTTGCTACTCCCCTTGCCATGGCCTGTTCCACCTGTGGCCTGTTCATGCCTCCACCATTGCAGCTGTGGCACCGGTGCTAACTGTGATGGTGACACAATTTACCAGGAGCCAGGACATCAGCCTGAATGCTGTCTTGCCATGAAAATCCCTGGTAATTTTCTTGTTTTCTAATCTTCCTTTGTTTTAATCACTCTGTTAGCAGTCTCCTGAACACAAGTCTCTTTGCCTTTCCTCCACTTGTGAAGGAGAGGCTGTTGGGAGTTGAGGCTTACCTGGTGCTTGGGAGGCAGGTGTCCTTGTCTGGGAAATGCAAGGTATTTACCAGCAGGCTCAGCTGCTCCTGCTCAGTTAACACAGCCCAGGAATATCCAGGTGGTTTGATCTCACACTCGAGTCTGTATGAAATCCTGACAGCTGATACTTCAGAGGGAAACACCAGGTAAGTGACTAAACAGTCTCTCTCAGGACCTCTGAGAAATAAGAAAACAGGTTATGGTATTACCTTTATTCCAAAGCTGTAAACATGTAAGCCACTTAATTTAAGGCTTTGTTGAACAAGATGCAGTGCAGTTTAACTCAAAATACTGGTCAGATTATTCTTAACCTTTTGAGAAGAGTTAACTGCTATTCAGTGAAGTAACAGTTTTGCGTCAAGCAGTTTATCAGTGTACAGAGTAACTCTCCCCGTTGTTCTGAGTTCTGATAGACATTGTTTAGTTTCTCTCCTTTGGATCTAGACCTTGCAGCTGTAAAAACAGCAGAGTTGCTTGAGCTGTTCAATGCTTATGTGAAAGTTCAAAAAGTATAAAAAGCTGACAAGGGAATTAGATTAGGTGAGCTTCAGAGCAGATTTTCTGAAACTGAACTTCAAGGCCAGCGTGTTCAGAGAACTTGCAAAGGCGGCAGAATAAGCTGGAGCACTACAGTTCACTTTTCCAGTAAGCACTTGTGTATACCATGCTGGGGCAAGAGTGCTCAACTCCTGGCAAACACTCCCCTTCCCGAGTGTGTTTAGAAATAACATCCAGCTGAACAGTGGAGTTGTTTTGCATTTGCAAGAGGATAGCAACTCAGAAGCTGAGATGTTGCTTTATTAGGAGAGCTAATTAGAGCTCTCAATCCCTAATTCTTCTGGCCTTTTGTGTATGCTCTAAAAGCATTAATAATGGCTGTAGCTTTGTCCAGAGAGATTTGTGACAGGAGGAATTGCATGTCAGAGGAACAGCCGCACAGAAAACGTGAGCTAAAAACTCTGGCTTCGAGTCAGAGAAGTTGTGACATTGTACAGTGAGCAGGAACCCTTGAGCCGTGCCAGCCATTGCATTTGCTTGAACTACACTTGCAGGGTTGAGGATGTGGCTGTTCCTATGCTGCAGGCAGCTTCTATGTTCTAGAAAAATCTCTTGTGAAAACATTTCTTCTTTGCACAGGGCGAGCAGGAGGTTAAAGCTGCCTCTCTGATGACAGTGGTTTTCCATTCTAAAGGCAAATGTTCAGGCTACCTCTGGTAGCAGTGATCTTCCCACCTCCTTTCTTTAGTCAACCTGGCTGCTGCGTTAAAACAGACAATGAATGCTGAGGAGCACAACATGCAGTTCAGTTTCTGCTTTTCTAATGCCCAAATCCCTTACACCACGAGGCCCTTTTCCCAAGACTTTCACAGCTGTGATGTGCAACTGGACCCCTGGGAAATCAGAAATAAAGCACTGATAGAAAAGTCAGAGCACAGGAACCAGGGTATGTCCCAGAACTACAGCAGCTGCTTAAAGGGGATGAGCCATGGGCTTAAATCCACATGAACTGGACAAAGTAATCATTTTGACTGAGGAGAGGGATCAGGACTAAGCCAGCCTGAGGCCTTGAAAGAAGTGGGAATCATGGTGCCTGTTCCTGGAGGGGATTGCACGTAGGCTTTGGTAAAGGAAGAATGCCCAGGCTGGCGCTGCTGGCAGCGTGGGATGAGTAACAGCACAGTCCTGTATTCCTGCTGCAGGGGCGTGACTGAAGCAGGTACCAAAGCTAGGACTTATCCCAGAATAACTAAGGTTGGAAAAGACCTCTAACATCATTAAAACCAACCCTCAACCCAGCACCACCTTGTTCACCATTAAACCATGTCCTTAAGTGCCATATCCACACATCCTTTGAACGCTTCCATGGAGGGTGACTCCACCACTTCCCTGGAGCCCCTGTTCCCATACTGCACCTGCCTTCCTGTGAGGCAATTTTTCCTAATATCTAATCTAAACTTCCCCAGGCCCAGTGAGACCATTTCCACCATTACACCAACAAGGGAATGAATGAAGAGGAGGATGTACCAACACTCTTTGGTACGGGGAAAATTCGAGGTTGACTTGTGAGGAACTGGTAGATTATAGGAAAGGGTCAGGGCACATGCAAAACTTCTCAGGTATTCTGAGATGTACTTAAAAGTGTATGAAGGTCACTGTGATGGTGGTAGCTAAGCACTAACTAACAATCAAGCCTAGGACAGCTGAAATGTTTGATGTATAACTACAAATGAAGGAGGAACGTCAAAAACACTGACTACACCTCTATACCTATTTCTTAGGTCATCACAGCACAGGTGACCTAAGGAAAAGGTCAGGAAAACTGTAGTTCAATATAGCAAAGTATCCAGTGACTTTGACTTTGTATTTTCAAAAGGTTCTGGTTATTTTTTCTGAAAGCTGTTAAAGGAAATCGATTTTCTCACATACTCCTTTTCTTCCCACTGCGCACTTGTGCAGATGTATTAGAACCAGCATGTCGTATCTTCAGTGAAGCACCATCATTCCCCTTTCCATTTCCTCCTCAAGGCTTAATGTGGGGAGGTGGGAAAAAAAAGACAGAACATCTGCATTTCTAACAGTTCCCTGTTTTATTGCAGTACATCAAAGTAGGTTAATATTAAGTGTGTTACCAACATAAAATATTGGTGGTAAGTCATTTTTACATTGTTGACTGTTCCACCTTAAATATTTCTGTGCAAAAGAATCTACATCATTGTTCTGTAGCAGAGAATCTCTTACAATGTCCCCTACAACATTGAGGGCATTAAACAAAAGAGTGAGAAGAGGCAAAAAGCAGAATCTTTCCCCCACACGCACACTTGTCAGCTTTTATACTCTAAAACAAAAAAGTGATTACATCTATGCCATGCAAAACTGTACAATAATATTACAATGAAAAACCTAAAAAACATATTTTAAAAATAAATGATATGAAACTGTCATACATAAAAAGGCAGGTATAGCAACACTGGTTTGTTTGTGGATTTCTTCCCTGTAGATGTGACTTTCTTAAATGGAGAATGAAAAGAGGTTGTACTGAGCTGCGGCTGGAATGAGGGGAGTTGGAATTCAGACTGGGAAGCCTGCAGCAGAGCTGCTTCTGGGGGTGTTTATCTGTATAAAGTGTGAACACAAAGTGCACCCTTCTGTGCACTTTGTGTTAGTGCAGAAAAGTTGTCCCATTTCCTCCATGGAACAGGCTCTTACTAACAAAAGAACCCACAGCAGGAATTGCTATGTGCCACTTTGATTCTCAGACTAAGGCTCAGGAGCTGTGGGTACTTGCACTGCAGTAAGTTTTACCCTTAATGCATTCATGTAAAATTAAACGGCATTCACAAAACGGAAAAGAAACCCTTTTTCCACCCAAGAGCATGTTTGTCCTGTCATTCAGGGTCTGGCCATGCAATTTGACACGGGGCCAGAATCTGTTTCTGTGTTAATAATCCAACTGTTCCGTTTGGAAAGGCTGACACACACTGTGAACCAGTTAGGTGCAGCTGAACTACATTCCTATAAATAAACTACGCTTTTTGGACTTTTTTCGTATGGCAAGACCCTTCACTTCCCTCTGCCATATACCTGAGAATAACACACCTGGGTTGTAACTTATCAGGATCAAATCAAAGAGAGAACATTCCCGACTCAGTTTTGAAACTTATTTAAATGGGCAAAATGCACCTTCATAACAAGCCACAGCAACTAATGGAGGGGAAAAGAAGCAACTACTTCACCACAGTCTCAGGAATGTTTTTTTGAAACCACCAGCTGTCTTCTACAGGCCAAAGGCAAGAGAGAAGAAGAGTACTGTAACCCTGCTTTTGGGTTTATGAAATGTGGGAGGAAGCCACATACCTGTGTGTGCACACGTGCAGGGGAAAACTATTTACCAAACCTATTCCATCCTATAACCTGGAATCCTTAGTAGCTGCCTGAATCTGTTCAGATCCTTGTTGCCATCAAAAGAGGAAAAAAAAAAAGGCAAAACCCCAACAACCCATCTGTTCAAGCACTGTCAAAAATGCAAACAAAACACCTTCAGTCTCAGCCAAAAGGAAAAAAATCAGCCAGATACGCATCCTGTGTACAGAGAACATGTCCCACCGTCAGGAACTAATTCACTGGGAGATTTTAAGCTCCCAGAACCAAACACGGCCCTCGCCCTGTGAAGTTGAAGCAGTGCTGCAGTGCAAAGGAGCAAACATCAAACTCCAGGAGACAACTGCCTTGGAGATACCAGTCAAGAGTCTTACAGTTCAAATGACCAAGTTACTTTTCCTAGCCCAGTGAGCCTCTAGAAAGCTCAGCTGCAGTATGCACACCAACAAAAAGAGATGAATGTGGTTTCAAATTGAGTCTGTAACCAAATGGTCCCCAAATATATAAAACTATTTAAGTCCTAGGAGAACTTTTCTTTTTTCAAATAAGTGATGTGGTCATTTGCTTTTCAACTGAGAGAACAGTTGCTGTTTCTCTTCTGAACAGACAGTATAACAATGCACAGGTCCAAACTAATGCTTAAATAAATCCTAGAGGAGACTGCTGAGGCTTAGACATTGTAGTGTACAAACAGTGTAGGCCTGTGGAGCTCATCCTCTGAGCTTAGTGTTGTAACACAGCTGACCTCTGCTCTGCCTGAAAATGCCAGGGGTTGGTATCAATACATTGCAGGCACTGGAACGGAGTAAACACAGGGGTTTACTCAGTTTAATTGTTTGCTGTGTTGTGGCTCTTTGGGTTCCATTTTCAGATAGAGCTTTAGCACAACTGCGAAAAAAAAAGTCCATGGAAAAAGATCCTGTGACCCTCTCTCAGGGGACTGCCACGCAGGCTGCTCTGTCTTCAATGACTGCTGTTTACATGCCTTCTCTCAACATCAAAATAAGATTACTGTTTAAATACAACATACAGTAAATACAAAACTAGTCTGCAAAGGTTCTGAAAAGTGTGTGGACATGCTTCACCAAAACAAGGGAATTGTGGGGAAAAAGCAGTGGCTATACTTGAAGCAATATGCAGCCTTTAAAAAGAAGCTGATGTGGAATTTCAATAATGCCAATAACGCCCTGCCTATCTGTCCTTCAGAAATACATAAACCTTTCTGGGAGGAATTACTTTCAGATGCTTTGCTGTTTGCTAAAGCTTTTAATTGCAAATGCCAGGCTTGCAAAAGCACTAGGTTTGAAGTGAAAACAAACAACACAACCAGCTTGCTACTCTGAAATACCCAAAAAGGAGAGAGACAGGCGTTTGATATGATGGTTTCTACAATAATTTCTTGAATTCCTGTCCCAAAATAACATTGAATGAGCTTAAACTTGGATAAGCCTCTTGATTCAGAGTGAAAGAGAAATCTTACCTAGGAGACCCAGCATGATTAAAGGGATTAGATGATCTGTGTCTTGTTCCCTATGTCACATTTTGATCATACCTGGAAATTACTGTACATGGTTTGAACTTACCTATAACTTCTACTAGGGAAGAGAGAAACTGCAAAATCCCAAACACCTCTGTGTGGGTGAAACTCTACCTAACTGCTGACTGCAAGAATACAGAATGGTTTAATGAGAGCCATAACAGGTTTCTGAAAGCCACAAACCCCAACATTCTAAATACAAAAAGCCCTTATGTGTTTGAGTATGGGCATAGTAAGAAGTCAGCAACAATACTACTGGGAAGAGAGGCTCATCCCGAATGAAAAGCCCATCTGCCTTGCTAACTAAAGAGAAGAGACATCTTCCTCTTACATACATTTGTGTACCAGTTTTTCATTTTACTCTGTCAACTGGGTGACCACTTTAGCTTTTCATTGATTTTTTCAACTTCAGTGGGCTCTGCCTTCCACTGCAATACTTCCTGCCCTCCAACCTGCCCTGCTTTTGGAACCAAACAGCAGGTGAGCACATAGAAACAACTGCAAATTGCACAAACCCACAGCACAGGTAGGGGGCAGAGGAAAACCAACCTTGCCAGCGCAGCAGTTGTGGGTCACTAGGCATCTTTGACTACCACAGTGTGAACAGTGTGAGGTCAGTCTTCAAGGTTCTTTGTTGCTACAGTGAGAGCAAAGCCAGCCAGGGCCAGCTTTGGGCTAAGGGCACTCGTTTGGCTGATGTGTATTAGCAACCAGTATTTGGTAATGACAGTAAGAGTTTGCTGCTTAGGGATGGTCAAGGAGATGTGGAAGACTGCTCCGTTCTGAGTTAAACCTGCTCAAAGGCTGACCCAGGGAAACAGTCTTCCTGCTGAATCCAGCTGCACTGAACTCCCTTGCTGCCTGAAGGACCTCTCCTGTAGCTGCTGCAAGGCTCCAGCTCACAGGTGGCACGCACGGAACCAGCGCAGCCGCCGGGCTGACGGGCGCCTGTGGCTGTTGGGACAGGGCCTTGCTGCCAATTGTTGTCATTTTTGAAAAGCATGGGGACTGTGAGGAAAGGAGGAATTACAGCTTCAGTTCTGCTACGGCCAGAAGGAGAGAAGTGTTGGGAGAGCACTGCGGGGGCTGTGCCGGCAGCGCAGCGAGCGCTGCGCACACGGAATCTCTGTCCTGCGGGAGGTTTTAGCCAGGCCTCCGAGTCTGTAAATCACCGAGCATGAAAACAGGGACAACACAAATCTTAAATTAAAGGCTCTCTTAAATAAGCATCCATCTTCTGCTGCATACACAATGCTTTTTTTCTTTGAATATATACATACGTATTTTACTCTAACATCTGCGTATTTATTTAAACTCTGTACTGTAGTAAAATATGCATCATTTTAATCAATAAGGATTTGCTGGCGACAATCAGATTGACATTCAAACGTGGTGGCTGAAAGCTTTTATGTGCCTCTGACATACTGATCATTCCCCACGGAGGGGAAGGGGTCTCTGTGCTACTTTTGTACAGTACAATGAGCTACTGTATGAAAACAAAATCCCTCTCAATTTTCTCTTGTTGATACTGGTCTGGTCTACTTACGCTACCTTTTGGGAAGTGGAAGGGGAGTGGGATAAATATGTCTTTAAAAATGAAGCAGCTGTAACCACAAAAATGAAACCAATACTAATACAAATCTACAGCATCTGATATTTACCAACACCCTAGCTTTGCTCATTTGCTGCTGTCAGATCTGGGGAGGTGAGGCAGTGCCGAACGGTGCTGAAGACGACCAGCTTTTACCTTCCTCTGTACCCCACTCCCAGATCGTTTTCAGACAAGGAATGGGGAGGGTTAGGAGGATGAAGGTGAGAACTGGAGCAAGTGAAGGGGACAGCCATGGGGACAGCAAGCTGATGTGATGCCAAATCTGAATGCTGAAGCAGTTCATGAGTCCCAACTCACGTGGTCAGAGCTCTCCAGGGAGAGGCTCTTGGTCTTGTGAGGAGAAACCGGGCTGGGAGGGCTGCTGAGGTTGGAGCTGTTCGATGCCGTTGAGTGTCTTGGAGAGTCAGAGTCCTGCAGCCCAGAGACACACAAGAACACCAGTAAGTGACAGGATAGCAAGTTTGAGAGTGACTGAGATTGAATCCAGCCACTGTTGCTGAGACAAAGGCCTCTGCGGATTTTGCTTGTGTCCAAAAATACTGAGGGATCTTTTTTGCTCACGATTTCCACGGACACCCAAGACTAAGTGGTCAGGTCACTCTGCTTTCAGCAGGCATAAGTGATACTGATGTAAGGACACAGCACTAGTGGGGTTCTGGCAGTCTGTGTGTTGCCAAGGGCTGCTTGGCCAGCAGTGTGCAGCTTCAGGCTGCCTGTGAAGCTACAACAGCTCCTGCACTTTCACAAACCGTGATCGAGACGCCCTTGCACTAAAATGAGAAATCTTTGTGGCCTCATCACAGCTCTCTCTTCTATGTCAGCCCCGGGATATCACTTGAAAGCATCCTATCGAGTTATTCAGATCTTCCAGAGTACAGCAGAATGCAACTCTGAGCCTGAATTTGGGCTGCCAGCTT
This sequence comes from Rhagologus leucostigma, assembly GCA_013397725.1. Lineage (NCBI taxonomy): Eukaryota > Metazoa > Chordata > Aves > Passeriformes > Rhagologus > Rhagologus leucostigma. The sequence continues at coordinate 430,799 of VZTD01002136.1, forward strand.
CAACTGGCAGCATATATTCAGTACCACGAAAAGTCTGTGTGATCTCTCATTTTCACACTCCTTGGTAAGGAAATGAGTTGGGGAAGTTTTGCAGGCCAGCTTCAGATTGAAGCCTCCCATGTAAAACATTCTTGGCTGGAGGGACTGAGTTTAGCACTGGGCAAGATTTGAGTCCTATCATAATGACAGTCTCGACTGCACAGAACAGAAATCATTAAATCCAGTTCCTGCTCTAAATGAAATTATAATTCTTAAATTACCTTGTTAACTTCTGAGTACAAAATGTCTCCTGTGAAATGGATGATAAGATAGCTTATCAATCTTTGCACGTAAGGGTCAGAAGCACTTCAGCTTCTGAATGTGTGCACATCAGCACTTCAAGCTGTGATATGTCACTATCAAGCTCTACTGGGCCGGTATTTGGGGGAGCCTCGCTACCCACACATCTCCAGGTAAGGAGTGCAGAGAGCTTTTTCTGCATCTTAAAATACCAGCACCAGAGTTGACACTCTTTGCCCAAAGTCTTTCGCAGCTTGAAATACATGAAATCCATCTCCCCATTGTCAACAACTCCCAAACTTGTAGCCAAACCCATGGCAGGATTGAACTGCCTCATCTGTATCAACACCCCTAAGGTTTCTCCTCCTCCTGCTGTCACTCACCTCTCGCTCGTAGTCCCTTGTGGGTGCATCGCTGCCTTGGTCCAGGCCCCCGGAGGACAGGGAGCCGTCAGAGGGCGATGCCATGGGCTGGCGCTTTGCTCCGTAGCTCCCTCCCGAGAATTCCCTCCGCAAAGCGCTGCCGTTCTGAGCGGACGATCCTGTGACACCCAGAGGAATTAAACTGTTACACACCCTACTAACACACTAGGACCTCGTTTAGCTGTTTCTCTGGCTAGTTCTGCTTTCCTGCAGCGTGTCCCAAGGTCCCAAGCTCACAGCTTTAAGACTATGTGGGCTTTTATCTTGTCTGCTGCAGTTGTTCCTGTGGATTCTGCAGTCCCTCCCTTGGGACGCCAGCTCTGGAACACTTTACCCAGCACGGACACAGTCACAGTCACTGTGTTCCTGACAAAGGTGGCAGTTGTAGGAACAGCTGTGGAGGCTGCCTAATTCCAGGGGCCTCTGCTCAATGCAATGCCACTCTTCCATTCCAGCAGCCAGTTTCCTATTGCTTTATGTTCACACTGGCAGCAAGAGAGGCATCAAGAGCTACACACAGCCCAGCGACAAAATTAATAACCATGGAGCTTGTGAACAACTTGTCACTGATTTAAAACACTTGAGCAGGAGCAAAGCAGCCCCAAGGCTAAGAATGCAATTTGAATTCTAACATCAATTAAAAAAAATTGACAAATTACAAATGTGGGACTCTCAAAAGCACAAGCTGCTTATTCCCGTGCTCCTCTGAAAGCAGGACTAAAATACTCTGCTGGCCCTCGGCAGCAATGCAGTCAGCCATCACTCCGGAAAATCCTTATCCAGCATGGACAGAAGCAACTGCAGGCAGCCCTTTCCCTGAAACACTTGTGCACAGCCCCCAAAGCAACACAGCTCTGTTTGCTTACGTGCTGCTAACCCGCTGCTCGCGCTCATGGACCGTCCTGGCTCCGTGCGGGATTTCGTGATCGACGGGATGCTGACGGAGCCGCTGAACACCGTCCGGCTCTCCTGGGGCCGAAGGTTCTGAAATGCACACACACACACACGACACGTTCACTTATCCGCTGCTGGCTCAACCTCGCATTCTGTGGAGTGAGGCCCCAAAACACATTAAACCCCCGACCTTACCAGAGCTGAGTATCTGGGCAGCAAGTCAGCAAAAATCGCAAAATAATATTCTGCAGTTTAGGGCAGCGCACGCAACGCGGCAGTGAAGTGCTGAATTACATGGACATGTGCAGGCAACTGAAAGAATACGTCTAGTAATTCCAGAATTTCCCTGAAAGGATGGTTTGCAAGCCTAATTAAGCTGCTGTAGACATATTCAAGTTACACTGCCTTCTTTCTGAACACAAGCTTCCAAGGACCTCATTAAAATTTCTCTGTGATGCCACCGTTTGTGCCATGATTGTGTAAGTTGATACAATAACCAGGTTAATCCCTAATGCTTGCAGAGTTATGAGCAGATAGTGGATCAATCTGTACAGCAATTACTTATGAAATTCCAAAGGTGTTAACAGCATCCCTCCAAACCTACACCAGCTGAGCCAAAGTGAGAAGCAGCCTCCTGTTTCCAGCCTGCACAAAGAGGAGGACCAGAGCACATGCTGCTGTTTTCTACATATTTCTCATCATTGCTCCTGTTTTGAATCCTGAGAGTTCCAGTGGGATTTTCTAAATTAATCACTTACTGGACTGAAGTGGTCCTTTACTGAGGAGATAAACCACAATTTCCCTACTTGTCCCTACTTCCCTATGGCAGTTCCTCAAACATAAGTTGTCTTTAAAAGAAGAGGAAAGAGTACTTTGAAGAGAGTTCTGGGAGATTTTATTTCTGCTTCTGTTAACGTACAGCTGACCTTAGGGGAGAAGACTTCTCAGATTATTTAGCCCCTCTCTCTGTATATGAGCTGGCTTCCTAGCCCAGAGGGACTTGCCCATGTGTGTCATTTCAGCTCTGGCTAAATATGAGACCTCCTCCTCCTCATCAACAGAGCATGATTTGCACTATTAAGTCAATACCATTAACTGGAATTAGGTTCAGGGAATCTTCATAGATGCACCATGTGAAAGAACTGCAGGTGGCTCTAAGAATTACTTCCTTTACCCTTTACAGCCCCCCCTCTGCAATAACTGTTCGTTTCTTCCTATTTATATTTGATTATTTCCCCATCCTCAGGCTGAGATGAAGTAGCCACGTGTAAAACAATAGTTGCAACTGCAGTGCTTCTTTAAACGAGGGTGTTACGAAAATTTCAGACCAGAACAAAGATTCTACCCCCAGGAGGACATTCTCAGAGACCCTCGGTACTACCCATGGCTCTATCTGTATTTTAAAATGGATAATTAAATTGAGGCTTTGTAAGGAGCAGAGTTTACACAGGTCAGACTTTGTCAGGTAAATTTCACCAACCTGCTGCCAAATCCAGTCTTACAATGATCCTTAGAATCATTGCTCTGACAGACCCCTTTGATCTTACAGCCAACCCTTGGCTTTTCATTCTCCCAGGGTGCCAGAAATGGCTGATTTTTAACGTGCAGCAAATAAGAATTAAAATCTCTCCTCTGTTCCCAGATGTCTCACAAACACCGGCAAAAGAGAATCAGAAACCTTACCAGTGAAAAGCCCTTTTTAATTCTCCCTTTTCCCACTGCTACACTACGAGGGTTTATATCTAAAGGCTTAAAACAGTCTCTTAAATTATTTGTGGGATTACATTGCTGTCTCTTGCTTAGCTGCCCCCCTTCTTTTTTTGTTTTAAATGTGAATAACCGACCTACTTTGTAGTACAAAATACTGAGTTCCTGATTCCTCACCATGCAGTCAAGTGAGATGCAGGGTTTGAGCATCCTGGCTGTACCTAAACCATGGAGGCTCGCTCCCCTGACGATACACAGAGGAACTGAGGGGCTGAGGGATAAGTTACTGCTGTGTCTTGAGAAAGAAAAGAAAGCCAAGTGCAGCACCACGTGTGCACGGCAGTTAGTACACTGGGGTTGCAAGGCTGGTATAAACCTACAGTGGTTCATCTTGCAAAGAGAACAATTATGTTTAATGATAAAGTGATTAACCTCCTTCACAGTGACTGAGCAGACATACAGGCATCAGGGGAAGGAGGGAATGGGCGGGTGCACAAAAAAAGACTCATTTGTTTTAATAGTGTGTTCTAAAGATCATTTTTTTTTATGATCTCAGTTCGCAACGTCCATGTAATTCTTCGTAGGAAATCTCTCCACAAAGCAAATCTTTCATTGTTCTTTGTTCTAAAAATAAAACAAGCACATGCCAGAGATGCTGGCATTTTGGACCAAATCTCCTGGAAGTGGTGGGCACATGATGCAGGAAGGGGATTCAAAGGAAAATAAACGGCGGTTATTAGCGGTAGTTATAAAGCAGCACAACGCAGCGGGTTAAAAACACAGAAAACAAAAGGAAACCTGAGCTTGCTTTACTTGGAGAGACAAAAACCCCTCATTTCGAGCAACAATTCAAATCCTAGCAGGAAAACTCATCCCCACTGCTGAACCAAATGGAGAAAGGTGAGAGAAGAGGGGGGGAAAGCAGCAGCAGACAAGCTGCTGCTGAGCAAAGTGAATCACTGTGAAGTGGGGTGAGAGGCCCAGATTAGTTTGGTGCACCCCATTCCAGCCGGAGGGTGGAGCCGTGGGTTATGTAGGTGCAATCCCTGCCAGTGTTACGGAGCCTCTGCTCCCAACTGCTCCCTGGGCACCTTCTCCAGCACTGGGATGAGGGACAGGGTCTGACTGGACAGGTACAGCATGCACAGGAACTGCTCTGCCTCTGTTCCTCTGTCCATTGTGCTGCTCGTTCTTGTTTTGGGGTTTATTTTTGTTTTAAAGTAGTGCTCTGTTCATCACACTATAAACCTCAGCTTTTAACTCTTCCATGAAATAATACAACAGACTCTAAAAGCTGACTTTAACAGGTCATTTTTGCAACTCCCCTACGGATTCCATGCTGTCCTGGTTCCAATATCCGATCCTACATGGGACCATGGCACTCTTCTTACACTAAAATCTCCAACCACAAAGGGAGGATGGACAGACATGAAACCGAACTCACAGCCTGGCTTTCCTTACAGCACCTCTACCCTCAGGCCACTAAGCAGACAAACACTTTTCTTCATACAAGACTAAACCTCTAGTGCTCTAAGGAGCTAACAGGGACAGGATCTCAACACTCCAGGTTGCCCACTTCACTTTTTTTTCCCCTCCAATTTATGCTAGGAGGCTGCAACATTAGGATGAAGGATGCTCCCAAAGAAAAAAATTGAGTTATAGTCTGAAACGCCAGGGGTCATTCCTTACTGATCCCAGGGAGACTACTCACATGAGAAAGGGAAGGTAGAGGGAGGGTCACAGTCCGGTGATACATCGCTGCATATTAAGCACAGAGAATTTTATAGGACAGTTGGATTAAAATAACCCAGTTAAAACCAGAACTGAAATACAGCTTCAGTGACCCTATAATGACCCCCTAGGAGAGAAACAGCTTTCAATTCAACTTAACAGTTTTTTTTTTTTTGCATTTCAACAGAGCATTCCTCTTGTGTATTAATGGCTGTGACGACTGGCACCTCACAGCAGTGACACATGACCATGCACGTAACCAGTCAAAGCTCAGCTGTGCAAATTGGTTTTGGAGCCATATGGAGGAGATTTATTTTTCTCCTGCATTCTTAAATTCTGTCTAGTGTTGGATGCAGGTATGTTTCCAAAACCTTCCTGGCGACAGGGATCCAGCACAGCAGCCCAGAGGCACTCGAAGCAGCCTGGCAGTGAAGGTTTGCCGTGAGGGGTGTCCAAGGGCCACAGAAACCAAGAGCAATGTTCCCACGACAGCGACGGGCATGGCCTGGACCCACACAAACCCTGAGCAAACAACAGCATCGCACACATCTACCTACAGGTGATTCCTGATTTATCCGTGAGCCTGTCCCAGGCAGACCTGCAGGCCCCAGCACTGTACACAGCTGTGATGCACAGCAGGTACCTGTGGGCCTGCTTCACTTTGGGTTGTAGTTCTGCAGGACACAGCAACCCGCACGTTGGCAGACCTGGATGCACAATGCAAGAAAAAAAGAAAGACCACTTCCATCCCTCCAATTTACACTGCAATTGGAAGGATGCCTACAGAACAGTATCCTTCCTCAGCCTCTGCCTAAAACTACTACGGTTAAGAGGCTCTACACCACCAAGTTGCCATCATCTTTAGTTTTTATCCTGTTTCTACACGTTCTAACTTCACTTACTTACTTTAAGCTAGAAACTGCCTGAGGCACTACCTGTGTCTGTCTCTCTCCATCTGTGTACAGTACTGTGCACAAATTCTCACATTCCACATGAATTCATCATCGACCAACAGCTTGAAAGCTTGGTACAACACAGACAGATCCAGAATCTCTTCCTAATTCAACCTGGTACACAGCACTCTGACTGCTGGAGGATGAACACTGTGGAACAGAGAACTTATCATTCAAAATTTCCACATCCTTCCTGATGACTAAAAATGTTATTCTCATAGCAAAAGGTTCAGCCCAGTCATTATAAACTTTTCTTTTTTTCTAAGGCCATGAAGTGTCTGTTTCTTGGCATGTCAGAGCTGTGGGAAGACTCCAGCTGATAGCAGAAAGTAAATTGTCTGGGACAAAAGAAAGTGGAGCGGTGAAGGAACAGCTTACAAGGGGTTTTCTCCCACGTTAATAGCCAGGCAAAAGGAAAACCACACAGTGTTAGTAGAGTGAACACCTGACTCAGCCGTTCATACCCTCAGAGTGATAAAGTCTGGAGTACCGAGGACAGAGCGTGGAGGCGGGGAAAATGCAGGGTTTATGGAATCGTAAGAGAGGAATTTTTCAGCTGAATTAACAGTCATGTGGTAGATGTGCTCAAAGTTGCTCGGAGAGGAGATCAGACGGGAGTGATGATGAGGGAATTGGTAAGGGGAACGCTGCTATCAAAGACAACAGAGAGAGAAAGCAATGAAGGATGGTTGTACAGGTTACATCGGCACCAGCAGTTCCACAAGAGCAGTCAAACACGGAGCAGGGACAGCAGACAGCAAACCCTGCTGGCTGTCAGCACACAGGGTCTGACACTGCCACCCCCAGTCCTCTGAGCACCTTCCTGACACAGAGTCTGACGGGCCTGCTGCCCTTGCTGTTGCTAAAACATTAGAAACAAATAAAACTTTTAACTCATTGGGAATCGATTCTAATATTTATTATTTTTTGATATTTCAAAGAGCACCACAGTTGTAAAAGGTGCTTACAGACAGTTGAGAAGCATCAGTTCCCTGCCTTGAGGAGCTTACAATCTAAAATAGACATAACACAAACAAAGGAAGGTGAACACAGGTGAGGTGGTGTGGGGAGAAGAAAAGATGAGCATACACAGTTAGAGATCAGTGAAGAGATTTCCTTCTGTTATTCATGCATTTTAGCGATTCCATTAAAATTATCACCCGTACAACAAACACAAAAGTATTTCCAACAGGAGGGAATGGTGTTTAGACAGGGTGGGGACACAGGCTGTGTGGGAAGGTGAAGGGGTTAGTGTCTAATCACTGGGACAACTCGCTCTCTGCAGACAGGTGACCAAGGCCCGTGTCCTCCTCCACACTGGCTTAATCCCAACAGTACCGAGGGGACCTGGCACTGCCATCCCTGTGCCACAGAGGATCAGGCCCTTCCTCAGCACATAAAATGTGAAAGCACTGGGAAATTCCAAAGTTTTTAAGAGGTCAACTGAGCAGAGCGCTCCCAAAGTGTGATGTAAAGAAGGAGAGGGGAGAAATAACCCTGCAAATTAAACAGGAACAGTTTCTCCACAATTCGTCTCTACAGAATGTGCTGACACAAGTGCTCTTCAAATTTAAAGTCATCTACATAAAGACTTAATGGAAGAGCGTTTCAAGGCTCGGTCTCCCTCCCTGTGCCCTCTGTACACGCTCAGTCAGCCTGCACTGGGGTGGTTTCCTATGGACACCAGCAAATCAGAACACCTTCTCTCCTTTCTAACTTCTAAGTTCCTCTTCCCCTCGTCCAACTGATTTCATCTCCTTAAAGCAGATACTTCTGAGTAACATTAGAAATGTTAGGACTTAAAATATAAAATATGGTAAAAATATAGCTTACCCCTCCACTAAACCTAAGGCACTACTTTTTGTACGTGGAACGTATTAAAGTCTGGAAGAACATTAAGTCACATCCCAATACATATTATATCAAACATTATTGTTACTGTTTTCTTCATTTCAGCTGGTAAAATCCAACTTTTTTTTTGTTTTAAAACACATGGTTATTATGAGGCTTTGCCTGTTAACCAAAACATCAATTACCACATTATGGCATATAAGACATAATATACATTAAATTGTTCTTAGTAACTTTAGCAGCATCTAATATCAGTACAAGAAGCCACCATTCCAAAATGGTCCAGGACAGCAGACTTTGCTGAGTTATCTGCTCACAACAGAGAACTGGCAGCAAAGCCACCTACATTCCTAAAAGCCAATAAGGGAGATATGGCAGTGTCTAAAACCACAAGCTAAAAAGCAGAGGGTAGGCCAGCTGCAGATCATGAAAATATTTAGCCAGCATTCATGACTGTGAGAAAGCCACGATATGGCAACATTTTAAAAATGATACTCCATGGAACTTTCTCCATGGACTCCACCATTAGATGCATGCATGGGGTTCCCATTTTCTTTAAAGAATACCAAATATAGATAAGTATTCATTTAGTCTAAAAGTTTCTCAATTGAAACAAGCAAAGCTTCACACATCATCTAGAATGGAAGTAGAATGGCTCATGTATAATGAGGTCAAACTGAAGCATAATGTTCAAATATAATGGCAGTCAAGACCAGCTTTTGTATATAAAAATACTTAGGCATGCAGAATATGAAAGCAAAATCAATCCTGTACATCTGATGTACACAGAGAGGTGGTCTGTGCTGCAGTAAGTGCAGTTCCAGATTTCAGATCTTCACTACAAAGGAGCATCCACGATAAAGTGGCTTCAAGGGACAAGAGGGCAGAAGGGAGGCCAGACTGTACGGCCAGGTTAATTGGTGACAGGCTGCTAGGGAAGAAAAACATGTAAACAAATAAGTTTGGGGATACACTCACAGGAACGATTCCAAATTGTACAAAACAAGACAATGACCCAGATCCACAGCAATAAAACACAAATATGTACTGATTACTGCTCCGCTAATAGGAAACAACAGCTTCTGGTTTCTGCTGTGTTGCAGCCCACAAACTTGTGTGCCAAAGCCAGACTGTGAGTGCTCACCATGAAGAAAAGAAGGATGCAAATTTACAGTTGCCTGAAACCCCCTAAATCTGATCTCTCTCTGAGCCTTGGGCATGGTTCTGCCCAAGCACAGGGCTCTGCTGAAGCCAAGGGTGTCTGTTCGTGGAGACAATAACGTGGGCCAGTAGACTGCAACTACCCACAAACACATCAGAGCATCTGGTGCATACCAAGAAAACTGGAAAACACTGGAAAACAACACACAAAGAAAGCATCTTTCCACCTCGTGTGGCTGCACCAGCAAGGGCAAACACAGGCAGATACGCTGTACACATGCAGGCACCTGATACAACACATCAAATAGTGCGAAAGAGTTTAAAACACTCCCTTTATTCCAGCTACAGCACAAATTAAACTCTCTAAAGCTGGTCTTTTAAAAGACATCATTAAAACAGAGGTGGGGAGAGAGCAAGCAGGCTCTGCACCCACCAGGCCAGGGCTTAGGGCAGCACAAGTGCAGGTCCCCTCCTGCCCACAGCCACAGCCCAGCCCACCCACCAAGGGCCATCACTACCAATTCTAACTCTGCTTCTCTCAGTTTTTGGCATTTCCCCTGGAAAAGGCAGTGGGGCTGCAGAGAGGAGTTTTGTTCAGATTCACATTGCATCTATGAAGTGAGTATGTGTATATTAATGAATAAATATAAATACATACATACACATAAAACTGTCATTTGCTTTATAAAGTTCACCCGTGTGTGCTAGATAAAAGCTGGGCTGAGCTGGCTGTTTAGCTTGTGACAATCTCATTCAACACAGAGATTAAAACATCTATTCTCTATTAAAACCTTTTTATTCCTAAGGACCCTTTTGCCCACACAGCACTATACTGACTTCAGTGAAAGCTCATGCTGGGTGAAAAATTGGTAGAACCAGCCAAATCTGAAGGTGCTCAAATAAACCAGAAGAAACTGCAAATGAAAAAGGCCCACTCCACTCTTTCATGCACTTACTGCATTCCAGTATCCCATAAAAAAAGAAGCTGTGCCACCTAAAATAGCTGGAGGAAGAGAATTTGAGAAGACTATCAGCCTTGCGCTGCTTGCTACCCCCAGCCACAGCCCTCTTCAAATGCAAAAATGTATTTTACCATTCACTTCCACAAACAAGAACAGGCATTCCCAAAGTAAAATGCTGAAATATTTCCCATAGTTTGTTAAAAATAAATACCTTCTCTTCCGAATCGTGCTAATCTATTAAAAAATACAAAGATGATGTTCCAGCTGCAAAATCAGGAGACATGCTAAGCAGCACAGAAATCCCTCAGCTTTTCACCTTTTTGGAATAAAGTACGAAACTGGTGAAATAATTCCACATCCTGGAAAAGGAACCACCATACAGATTTACTGTACACAGGGATGGATGATTATTCTTTACCTTGTGTACTGATTCTCCAGGAAACACCCTCTGTTTCCATCCCCTCTTCTGATTTTAAATTTCTTTCCAATAAAACATTAGACTCAATACATAACCTCAAATGCCCACACAACTCCTTTTCTTCTATTTTTGTGCCTGATAAACAAAGTCTGGAACGGATTAAACGAAAGCTCAGTCCAGGCAAATACCTTACAGAAAGCTGTTGGAAAAAAACAAGCTACCTGGACTGAAGTAGCTCTGCACAGAACATTTATTTCCTAATTTCAAGTTACATTTTCAAATTCACACATTTTCAAGTCCCGTGCTTGATGCAATTCTGTACCAATTAAGTTAGGAAAACAAATACAACACGACATTGCAAGGAAGTGATGGAAAAATAGACAATAAATTTGCTTTGTCTGCAGTGACATCTCCCAGCATTAAGACTGATACTTACTTGCAGAAAGGAGGTTTCAATAATAACTTTTGAAAAAGAAGTTGCAGCAGTAGAACAAGTGCAGTAACCAATTGTATATTGTACACATTTCCTAATTCTTCTCATCACTTTTAAGTGTGGAAAGTGAATCATGAATTTTTTTCAAAACACCATATTGATTGGTAATAGCACAGTACCAGTCCTAACTTGAAACAGGACCTTTGAGCTAATACAAGGCAAGTGCAATTAGAATGGAATCAAAGCTGAAAGCCATGGAGAGGTGACACTGCCGAAGAAATGATGTAGAAAATCCCCTCCTTTAGATAGAATCATTCCTTGTTTTACCCTTGTCAGATGTGGGGCTTGATTAAGAGTCCTTGCAGCTTCTGATTGCCACAAACTTTCAACTACTGATGGTGTTGACACAGGATGACTTTTGCTCTACCTACAGAGGTAGCAGATTATCTTCTCTGCTTGAGAAGAGCCACAAATATTTTAAAGAACTTACCAGAAATAGAGAAATGAAGAAAGGTTCTGATCTACATCCTGCCCTGAAGCAAATGATTATTCTTTGTCTAACATTAGACACATGCAATCTTGTATCCAGGTAAGATAAACACTACCTGCCAACTTCTCTTGGATTTGTCATGTGTTTTCTAGAAACAGTTCCTTCATTATGTGTTCATTTATAAAAATGATTATCATTTATAAAAATACACACATACAGTACTGGTTTTTTCTCATTACACTGAATATATTTGTTATTGAGAGCCTTCTCAGAGTGTGTCTAACACGAGCTTTAAAATAAATCAAAGTGCAGACTTTACAGTCAACTGTAACATAAAAGTACCATTTGCTGCGAAAGTGAGGTAAAATGAGTATCCAAAGACCAGAGATTATGCTCCTAAATTCCTAAGACAGTGCAACTGTGCATGGTGCACTTTATTTCCCAGTCTTATTGTTGTTTCCTCTGCACTTTTCAGCATCAGAAAATCCCAATTTCAGCATCTACTTCCTGCTTTATGCACAAACTCCAAGTAGAAATGATGATCAATTTAGACAGCAGTTCTGTGCTAATGCCTGAGTCTCATGCTGGAACAAATTTCATCTGTTTTTATCATAACATCTCATCTTTCTTACAGTGCTAATTAGCATCTTCTGAATCACATCTGTGTCACTGTGGATGTATTTAGCAAACAATACAGAACACACAAACACACAAAAGATGCTCAAGGTAGCTTGAAGCAAGCAGTATGGTACTTCCTTATGAGCAAAATATTAATTAGTCTTTAGCTCATCACAGATTTCAGTAACTTCTAAGTGAATGTTTCCTACATGAGGTTTTATGGAAATGAACACGTGCTATTACATGTTTTCTTTTTTCATTTTTCAACTTAAAAGGTTAGTTTTTATGCAAGAAGCTCTGTTTCACTGAGACTACTTAATTTGGAGAGAACAGGAAAAATAGCATGTTTGGCATGGAAAGAAATTTGAGCAGTACATATTATTGAATTGCTACAGGAAAGCAGGCTGTAAAGAGATAGGGTAAATTTGGAGGAGAAAAAAGGCATTGAACTACAGTTCATGGAGAAAGGAATTTCTCTTCCCATACCCACAAAGAGCACAGGCTCGAATGAACAAAATTTTGCCCCTTCATATGGGTCATAAAAATTATCATCAACACTGCGAGGCCAACCTGTCTTAAAACTCCAGAGGCATTAGGCACTCCTCCTCCTCCTCCACTCAACGCCTGTCATCCTCCTTGCTTAAATGTCATTACATACAGCAGAGCATGTTTAGCTCCACTTCCCTTGTTGCACTGTTCCTGATACGAAATACATCACTGATTACACATTAAAACCGTACTTGCTTTTCTCTCACTTATTTGCAGCCTCTGCAGCAGTCAGTCACTCTCACGTGTCCTTTTGTACTTACCATTGGGAGGTCTTTGAGAATCTGTATGCCATCTCCTGGACCCATATGTGCTATGTGGTTAAAATTAGTTGGGTTAGAAATTAACTTATTTCTCATTTCTGGATCACGTAGCATCTCCCTGGAAGAGAAGATACTTTGTTTAGGGATTTCCTTCGAGGTGAGGATGGGCATTTATAAAACACGTACAGCTTTATCAGCTATTTTAAAATGGAAATTAACCACTTTTCCAACCTAAACAATTCCATGGTTCTATGACTCTATTAAACCACGTTAACAGTGATAAAATCCCTGCTGTCAGTACTGCTGTGAAGAAGCTTCCAGCTTGAAGAGAGGGCAAGGGGCCAGGATAAAAGAATGCTGTTTGCAGGCTAACAGCCCATGCCCAGTAGTTACCAACATTCAGAGAATAAGCTGATAAAAAGCTCTGTAAGATGAGTAAAAGCCAAACTTACTTGCCATATATTACAAAGCGGAGATGAAAATGAAGTATAAAATAGGAAAACAGAATTAATATAATACTGCAGTACCTTTCTCAGTCTGCAGTCAGAATTAAAAGCTCTTCAAAATGGCAAGGATGCATTTCAGAACTCAGAATAAATAAAATTTTAAAGAGACCAAACGTCAATCAACTCAGAAAAGGCAAGGACAAGAAATGGAATTTTATCTCCACTGCATACAGTTGTTACTTTCCTTAGAGCCAAAAAGAAAGACAAGCTGGGAGCCAACCAATGGTGGAAGACATTGGAAATTAGCAAAGTGAAATACTCAGTTCTTGCAGTTCTTAGCACAGTAGGAGGTCACTTCTAGTGAGTGACAGCAAATGGTCAATAACGTCCTCTGCCAACACTGCGAGTAGTGCAGACCTGCTTTTGTTGCCATTTGGGAAAGTATTTGTTAAACACTCCTATTAGAAATACACCCTGAAGTCCTATGTCTTCTGAAGAGGTGAGTTCAGTGAGCTTTATAGAAACTTTATGTACTTAAAAATATAAATCAAAGATGCTGACGTCTTGGCATACTGCTGAGAGTAGAACCTCCTTCAGAAAGAAAAGCAGAAGCAGAGTCTGAGAGTGATTAATCCATATGCATCGTTAGCACTGTAATCTCCTTTTGCAAAGTGTTTATTAGAGATCTTTATAGATACACAGTGTATGTGCACACCGATGCACCTGCATACAGCACGTGCAGACATGCATTCCACATTACAGCCGTTTCACATAATTAATCTGAACTAATTGTGCATCCAGTGCATATCCACAGCCAAACTGGTATTAACACAAATTAAACACTGAGGATTAACAGGGTAGAGAAGAGACAGGAACACCCGAATGGGCATTGGAAGCCCCATATGAAGCACGACTCTGGCATCAGTCACTGTCCTTCAGGGCCTACAGGCATGGACAGAAGACAAGTACAGGTGGAATACCGACCTCCTCTGCTGCATCCTCTCCTCCTCGGGCACGCGGAAGGAATAGCGCCGCTTGTTGTTGATGTTCCGAACCATCTGCTTCCGGCTGTTGTCTGACGTCTCAGGCACCACCAGCTCATCCCCCTCTGAAATCAGCACAAACAGGGTGATGCAGTGGGGCAGTTCATTAGGTATTCACGGAATTTGAGTTTCAACACATTTTCAGCCTCTGCTCTTGCTAGTGTTGGACACCACCCCTTTCCCATCAAACCTGAACAAACGTTTTTTGGTTTATGGGTTTTCTTGTTTTCTCGGCCACTATCTACTACTCTGTTAAGTAGCAACAGACTTAACCCTTCTTCATACACAAGGTGTCACACCTGTGTTCTCAAAACACCACTGATGCGTTCTTTGAAATAAGCATTTAGGTGAGCAGGAAGGGAATCTGTGTCTTGTCTCAGAATTCCCTTGGCAGTTCTCAGTGAATGTCATTAGAACAGTCCTGTTCTGCCAACTGTCTGGAAACCCCATGCAAGATTCTCTTTCATTCATTCCCTGCTCCAAAGAGACTACTGCTTTTGAAATGTTTGAACATTGATGTATTTTGGTGCAATTGTGGGAAAAGGGAAGATTTTTCCACACATGTACATCTGGCCAAGGCATCTTTAACAAAGACAGGAAAACAGTGATAACCGTACAACAGCTGTGTGACTTCGAACGAATGTTGCAACTGCCCTGTCTTGTTTTATATATAGGGAGGCTAAAGTGACACTTAATAAGCTACTTCTCACTGACAAAACAGTTTTTGTACGGGACTCAAATCTCTTCTTTCTTTAAGATCAACTCTAATGTTCAGTCTCTATCAGACTTGAAAATTCTCTATACATACTTCCAGCATACTGCTCCTCTCTACCACTGCCATTCCTTTCGTACTAATTTGCTGGCACTTTAAATAAGCACTGAAACACTGCCAGGAGCAGTATATTTTTCTATATCTATATTTTAATTTCCATTGTTTTCAGAGAGTTGTTAAGGAAGATTTATAGCTTTTGGTTTTTGAAACAGATCATGTCCCCTCTCCATCGAAGAGATTAAACAAAAGTTTAAGGAAATTCCTCAGGAGCATGCTTATGAAATGGGCTCTACAAAGTACAAAAAAGTCAGAAAGACTCATAACAAAAACAGATTTTTGAAGCTAAAATTGTGGCATACAGTCATAGCTGGCCCTAACAATAAGTTATGAATACAGTGTATTACTTTAAAATGCTTGGGAAACATTTGTTTAGGTTAAATACAGTATTAATTTTAATCTAGTGCTGCCAAAATGACTATTAAAGTCTTTAATTGTGCAGGCTTTTTAAGGCAGCATTCTGGCAGGTGATTCCACATTTGGAGGGAGTGTCCAGTCACTCTATTTTCTAGTTCCAGTCTTCATTCAAGTCTTCATTGGATATTCAAAAGGAAAAAAAAAGTTCAGAGAAGAGACACCATTGCAATCAGTGTGGAATCCATAAGCTTTGGCTTTTTCCCAAGTTAACAAGCACACAGACGTTTGAGAGATCCCTTTCTGCAGTGCACAGATGCAGGCAAAGAAAAACACCCTTCCTAAACAAAAATTTGCACGATGAAAATTGGCTTCTCTTTACTTACCTGCCATTTTGTTTTTGAAATATATTAATCTGACTGTCTCCAGGCCTAAAAGGTTTAGTGATCCTTCTGTATTCAAGGGTCGTACCTGAAACAAGGAAAAACTGTCTTTGTAATGCTCTCAAGAGTAACAATTCCAAGTCATTAAAGCCACAAAGAAGAATTCTAAACAATTTTAAACTCTTTTTTTTTTTGAGAGTGAGTACAGAGGGGGTTACCTAAAACTCCACTTCAAGACACAGGCTTAACACCATTCCTCCTAGCATTTAAATGAATAGTTCTGTTGGAAGTCTACTTCATGTATCAACTCAAATTTTTCTGTTATATGTACAAAGCAATAAGCTGAGCTTTTACTTTGTGTTAGTAACATGTCATAGTAGTGCTCTGCAGCTTGATAAGAGCACACACAGACTGCTAAAACCTACTGGTATTTGTGATTTCCAACATAAAAATCAAAGAAGCATTCCACACTGTGAGTCTGTAAATTGTGTTAGAAACAGGCTCTTCATAAGAGATGGCCATTTTTGAGACTCCTAAGTGTAGTAATTTTGTTTGCTGAAAGTAGCTTCATCCATTAAAAGGGAAGTCTTGAGCCAAGTATTAATCAAAGTACTAAATCACATTCTACTGTGTAGGAAAAAAATGCTCCAACTGCTTAATAACTCAAAGTCTGGACACCAGAAAGAACTTTCCCATAAAGTCCAGATTCTTCTCTACTTAAGATAGTCCAGATTCTTCTCTCCTTAAGATGGTTAATAGCTGAGCACCTTGATCTTTACATTACGTACCCTCACGGCACTGCCAGAATATCCTGATCTGCATCTGACGTGGGAAATTGGTATGCAGAGAGACTGAATGACCAACACAAGACCACAGGGGCAATGTCCTGCAGCTCTGTGTCACTGGAATGCCAGTAAAGGATTTGTGTTGACCCTGATACAAAGCTGAAGTCAGTCTAAACCACAGGGAAAAAACGGACTTTTCTCTTTTCTTTCCAAATACAGCTGAGCAAACACCTTCTAAATACCAAGGAAGTGTCACTTTTCAGAAACATCTTCCTTTTGATAAGAGATCCAAACCTGACATCATCCTGTTTTTGGTATTTCTACTGGTTGAAACAAAATGTTCTAACTCTGTCTGTCTACAATATTCTCAAGCAGCAGGAGACAGATTTTTGAAGGCCTGTTTAATTATCCTAACATCCACCATGCTCTGGCAGTAACACAGACACAATCAGTCCCAGTGAAGCCACATGCAATTAATAGCAAGAAATTCCTCTCATTATTACAACAGTATCAGTAAATCTAACATAGATTATATGCTCCAGATTGACCATTCATCTAAACAGTGCAATCACGTGAGAAACACGTTTCATATCTTCTATTTCCAACAAAAATGCACGAATTTCTTTGCAGCAGCTCTTCTTTTACTTCAATTACGTTTCCACAAGCAGTTTTTGTGATGGCTTCTAAAGCAGTATTGAGTCTGGACATATTCCTTGGCTGATCCTGAAATGGGAAGTTACCTTTTTGAGAGGAATAGTTTGAATCCACTCCATGGAGTTCACGTCGAAGATATCAATTGCATTTTCACTGTACACAGAGAGGTATGGTGCATTGTAACCTGGGAGGGAATGATGAGGTCTAGTGTCATGTGCTTTTAGACATGGCCCAAAACAGACAATTTCTTACAGTTTAACCATCTTTGTTTAATAAAACAAAACTAGTGCTCCATGATCCAACAACAAGCTTTAAAAATGTGCTTTAACTCAAAAATAACCAAGAAATTTATTCTGAAGGCAAACCAGCACCACCTAAAAACTTAGAACCTCCATGACTTTTCTTTTAACTTTGCTGAAAACCAAATTCTTTATGAATTTTAAGAGATTATGGTTTACTCTGCCAAATACTGATGTATTTCAAAGGGTTTTTTTCTCCTAAAAGCCTCATTTTTAATAACAGCTCACGTATTGTAAATGATGTGGTAGGAAAATACACTGCTCTATTTAATAACTGTCACTTAAATGAACTGAGCTCTGAGTCTGGACTATGCACTAAAAAAGCATCACTTGGAACTAAGCACCATGACACAGTCATAAAAGTCATGTTTCCTTAGCTTTAATTCTCCCTTCTCATTTTCTGGACTGTAAAGAGAAATCTTCTGCTACTGATCTGGCACATTTCCCCAGGATGAAATTTGTTTCACTGGGAACACTTCTAAAGGAGAATTCAGTATTTCCATGTCGGCAACAAGACTGCCACGGTCTGCCAAGACTAACAACGGCATCCAAGCTGTGTTTAAATGTAACAGCTTTTGCTATAAAATATACCTTCATTCTGAGTTGGAGTCACATCAAATCACTTCATTTAAGGCAATCAAAAAACTGTCACAAATAATAAATGGCCATTATAGATCAACCAGATGTGAAAAATAATTATTTTTCAATCTATCATAAAATCTTTTGGTTTGATTCATCCATTGTCTGAGCCCATTGTAATAATCAATTGCTTAAAACTGCTTGAAATAATGTGCAATAAATGTTTAACAGACCTTGGTGGAAATGCAAAACTTGAAAAATTACAGTATTTTTCCTTAAGGTTATATAATATATTTTTTATATTGCCTGCTATGCATTGTATTTTGGAAGGGAAGAGAGAGACAGGAGGGAAACTTAAAAAGTGACTTTTGGAAAAAGCAGAGAGGAGGTAAGAAGTTTGTTGACAAAAACTGCTGAGGAAAAAAGAATGAACAAATAAAGAAAGAAAAGACAAAACAGACTAGTAAGTAGGAATAAATACCATTAGAGAAAAGCAAGTCAAACTACCAGATCCTGATGACTTTCAGCATGAAGAAAGCTGGAACCACAATGCTGAGCCAAAGTACAATCCCATTCCAAGACTTGAAATAACAACAGTCCAGCACTGCTTGTAGCCAACACAGAAAGCTCCCATTAGCCTCTGTTGAACCTGAAGCTTTTGGCTGTTTTAGAGTTAGAAATCCTGACTCACGATTCCTCTTTGTGTTCCAGCACTATAGGTCAGTGCCAGAGTTGTTAAAACTAGCATAAATGAGGATTAAACCCTCTGACTAGATTAGAAATGGTGACAGGGGCCGAAAGCATTCATTAACCTGGCAGCTAATTAGCCTTGAACTTCACCTCCTGTGGATATCAATACAAGCAGAGATCACCTCAGCGGACAACACCAAGGACACACACACACACAGAGCACAACTCACAGCAAGAAGATGGAGTTGCAGGCCACATCAACTCTTGTTGTCTGGATCTTCGGCCCTGGCAGTCGACGTAAACCCCGACGCTGCTAAAACACAGCAGGTATTCTTTATTTGAGATCTCGACTGCACAGATGGCATCGGTTGGCTGCTGTGAGATAAATGAGAGCGTGTGGTCGTCTGGATGGAGCAGGCTGTATGGGCTGCCCTCTCCATGGAGGGGGTATTTTAAGAAACCTGACTGGTAGCCCACACAGAGACGGTCACTGAAGATTGACATCCACTGGACGTTGCCCTGCACCTGGATCTCCTTGATCTTTTTGTGGCGTGTCTTACTCTGATTTAGTTCGTAACAGAGGACCTGCCTTTTCATGGCTACACACAGGCAGGTGAGAGCTCCGTGGCGCACGTGTCCAGAAACTATTGACTGGCAGCCTTTGGTCTCTGCCAGCTTATAGAACTCAGTCTCCCTTCCATCCAGGGCAGCCATGGGGAAGAGCCGCACGTGACGGTTTCGTCCTGAGATTACCGCAATGAGCTGTTCGCTCGGGATCAGCTCAATCTGATGAACCTTCTTGTTGTCACCAACACGGATAATCTCTGAAACAAAAAACAAAACACCACCCCCAAATCCAAGTAAGTAATGGTGAAGTGTGAATCGATTATAACATATGTATTTGTAAAGACGAACTAGGAAAGAAACCCAAGAAATCCCCTTTATTGCTTCTGTGCAATATTAAAAAGTATAGAAGTCAAAAGCTGTATTTTAACAGTACCAGATGTGGCAGTTCTGGATAAACCTTTGGCTTTTCCTCATCAGAAATGAGAGGAGCAGATCTGATGCAGTAACAACCACTGCATTATTCCAGTATTCATTTCAAAACCAGTTTATAGCCACAGAACTACTGAATGAAGGAAAAGCCTCAAAGAGCTGAAACATACAATTAAACATGTCATTTGTTGAATTAACTTGGGCCATCTGTTATTACATCTTGCAATACTGCACAGAAGTTTTCATTTCCAGTACCAAGGAGGAGGTTACATAAAGGATTCAGCCACAAATGTTACTGAGGTGCACAGCAGGAAATTCAAATGAGGGAGGTTCCTACTGAATATAGTGTTACACTGTGAGAATAATTTGCAACAGGCAGTCTGAAGAGATCATGGAACCTGTGTCCTTGGGGATTTTCAAGACCCAACTGGATAAACTCCTGAGTAACCTGGTCTGAAACCAGTATTGAGCCCATTTCCAACAGGTAAAAAACCAACTGCATTCCAAATGCTGTATTTTTGTTATTTGAAAGGATACCCAAACCAGAAAACACACACAGAACACCTTCTGGTCTGTCATGGAGCTGTCCAACCGATAATGTAGTAAATCACGAAAAATGAAACCAGAGGATATTGAATAAGATGATTTAGTATTAGGGAAATTATTACCAGTTCCTAATTTCTTACCATCTTTGGTGACATGCACAACAAACAACCCTTCTTCATTCCCCAGAGCTATTCTTTCATGGTCTATGACATTAAGGAAAAAAAAGAAGGTTATTTTTCTTTGGAAGCACTTCAGGAACCACTTCAACAATAGTGATAATTCTCATTAACAGAGACATTTTTTTAATATATTGAAATAACTGTATATAAAGCCAAACCTAATATATTCATATATTAAAAAAAATTGGCAACCTCCCAATCTTTAAAACTTCCGAAAAGTCTTTTCCCAGTTCTCCTGTTACTTGAAGTAACAGCTAGAAACATAATTTTTAACAAACCATTCAGAGAACTTAAGTCTAACACCAGCTATGAAGTAACTATATTATTATATTGAAATAATTTAAATGATCAGAGTTAAACATATTTTATGCAGTAGTACTTAAAATGACTAAATTCATTCTCTGATCTTACATCTTCTCTGTGTTCCCACCACAGATTTTGTAAAGTGAGCGATTTACATCTATTCTATAGTGCTAATTTTGCCCAGTTAGGAAATTATGTTTATGGAATAACAAAAGAGAAACGTCCAATTCTCAGTCAAAATGATTTATAATTACGAATATTGGTGAGTAATTATGAATATGGGTGAATTATTCGTGATTATGAATATGGGTGAATAGAGGGAATACTCTTAAAAGATCTGACAAAAGTACTGGGTAGTGAATTGCACTTTTCTCTTAGGCCCATCCATATTTCCACATGGGATAAAACCACTACGTATTATTCTTTATTCAGTAGATAACATCACCTAACACATTTTTTTTCCTAAAAAATCATACTTTTAGCACACCCATTTTTCTTAGAGCTTTCTTCTGATTTATTTCATACCTATGATTGCTGCTGACTGTGTTGTTTTGATGAGGGGCAAGGTGCTGTCATAAGCTTCTTTGGGAACATAGACTGAGCGGTCTTTGAGTTTGTTCTTCTTCAAGATCCTATGCAACTCATTCAGCACGCCCACCCACTTGCTTTTTTCATTCTCACCGTCTGCTAGAATCAGGATTGAACACTTGTTACTGGATGCAGAGAGCTGGGAGGCTGTAACCTGCAAAAAAATTAAAACATATTCTTAACTGATAAATTATCTCCTCGTGATCATTTTTACAAGGGAAATCAGATGCCTGTAAGTGCCCTTTTAATTAGCTGTCTGAAATAAGGAAGCAGAAATTTCTCTTTAGTTAATAGAAAACACTCTTATCTTAATCAAGAACCCACAGCAGGAAAACCTGCAGATGTGACTAACTTAAAGAACAGAGAAAATGTTGGCTTTATTTTAAATGCATTTGTATTTATTTTATAATTCACGAATGTCTGCTCTAAATAAGGCAGTCAATAGCTTCTCACAACAATTTTATACCAAAAACCATTTCTTAAAAAGCTTTCTGTATTTTTAAGAGCTATAGATTTCATTAATAATCTAATGCAATAGGAATGGTTTTTATTTAAATAATGCCCTGTGATCCTTTTCATGCATTTAATATAGCTTATACTATAGATAAAACTGAAAGCCTCTTCTGTAGGTTTTATCTCCTCTCAGCACACAGACTGATGAACAGTCTAGAAAAACAAGGAGTAAGATACAAAGGCACAGTAAAGAAATTATAGTGGAATTGATAAGACATCAAGGAGATTTCACTAAGATCAAAGCTTTAATAGAATATCTAATAAAAATAAGAATATTAGAATAAGCCAGTGATGGCAAAATTCTGATACCAGATACTAGACATAAATTTTGATGAGCATTTTGCACTAAATTTCTCTACTGACCATCTGATGAATGTGAGTTTCAGATATTCAATGCAGAAGTAAAAAAAAGTCTATAAAATAAAGACTTCAGCAATAACCCAGTCAGTTAAATTGAGAAGCAGAGGGCAGCTTGAGGAAATGAAAATATATAAGGTCATGATGAACAGAAGACTTTCAAATGACTAAGAGGAAGTAAAGAAAAATACATCTTACTGTGAAGATTAAAAAATACAACCCACATGGAGATGAGAGCTTATCTAAATGTACCAGTGCTATTTTTAGCACAGAAATGATACGTGTACAGATCCCTATGCATTGCTGCTGCTGCCATGGATACCACACGGGCAGAACTTGCCAAGGAAATAAAATACTGGCAAGCTGTCAGTGAATGCACACCACACATCACCCTGTGAAACCCTGTACGTCTGGGTTAGTAGGGTCAGGATGTAACACTTACCCTAAAGATACAGGGGATATCTTTTCGATTTGCGTGGATGACATCTGAGGCCAAGACAGAACTCACTGAGAATTCTTCATCCCTTATGGAGACCATAAAGATAATGGGAAAACAGTTAATGAGCAAAATCTGTATGTTTGGTTTTTACTTTTCCAATAGCCTTGTTTAGTGAAGGACATAATAAGTCAGCACTGAGACCTAATTTTTAAAATTATCTTTTCCTCTGGATCTGCAGATGAAATTCACAAATGCAATGTTGCATAATTAATTCCTGGTAAATGCTAATGGAGACAAATCTATTCAGGTATTCTGTATCCAGTTTTCGCCTGTATAAATTAAAAACTTAAAAAATAAATGGGATGAAAACACCTCTCCAACTCTTTCATAAAAATCCAAACTCACTAGAAGCTATAACCTACGCCTGTTTGGGACTTCCTGGATGAAGTAACCTAGATCAGAGATGAGCTTTACTTAGTTGCTACATTAAATGTTCTCAGCCTTCAGTGAGGCTGGAAGTATTTCAGTAACACTGAAGACATAGAGAACCAACTATTCAGCCCTTCTGAACCAAAAATTGTAATAGTTTTATCCTGTAACAAAGTTTTATCTGTCTTTCAAAACTCTATTCAAAAGCCCAAAATCATGTTATTTTCAAGTCTTTATTCATTCCAATCTTCTATACAGCTGAACAGATGCTCTTTGCACATGATGTAGTAATGGAAGTTTAAACATCCACATAGGAACAAAGAAATGTAGTTCAGGCTAACTCCGAATAACTGCTAACTGCTATTTTATTTTTTTATCCCAGAAAATTAGTGGCTTTCAACATGGATTACAGGGTTTCATAAAAGCTCTGGAGCTTGCTTACTGATTTGACCAAAAGGAGAAGCAGAACAAAACCTCCCAGTGCCTCTGCAAAGCTCCCAGCAGCACCAAAGAGCTTACCTCATGTCTATGACCTGACTCACTACCACGCTGGGCTGAGATGCTTTTCCTTCTGCTACATCATACAGGAAGAGTTTAAAATCACAGATCACTGCCAGCGCTCTCTGCCAACCTTTCTTTACTCCAGCTGGCTTTGGGACCTTTAGAAAAATAAATTCTGATCAACTCTCTATAAGTTTAGATGCAATCAAAAAATCAAACAGACAACACAAAAATCAATTTGCTCATCTGGGCTGAAAAGTTTTCATTCAGTGATGATGCTAAGCAACATAAGCAACAGCCCAGGAGCACTAAGACCAACGAAAACAGACACACATACACAATATATTACTTAATAAACTAATAGCATCACAGATTCTTTTTTCTTATTTCACACATTCATTCAGAGTTGTATTAACAAATACAGACGAAGGAACCCATCTCTAGCTGGTTACAGAATTATGGCCAAAACTATGTTGAGTAAATCTTTTAATATTTATGTGCAAATATCCACACCAGTGACCACAGACAGTACTGGCAGAAAGACTCAAAAAACTCACAGGGCCTGGAAGATGATCTGATCTCTAGAGAGGGGACTACACAAGACCAACCCAAAGCACTTGACCAACAGAGATGGAGAGAGGATCATTGTTGACAATGCTAAGAGTTGCTCTGTGAAAATTTAAGTCTTAGTTTCCAAACTGCTACCCTAAGATGTAATTGAATCTATCCCTCCAATATTCAAAGCAACTCCAGCTCTGGAAAACAATGAATTTAATGTAAGTGCCCCAAATGCAGCTACCTCATACTTACTCGGACATGTCCTTCATAAGCTGTTCCTATGCCTTTCTGTGGATCTATTCCCAAAGGTCCCTTAGTCTGTTCAGGAGGGATTGGACATACTGCAGGAGCCTTGTCTGCACAGGTCACGTGGCAAGAGAATCCACACACTTTTGAGGAGGAGAAGAAACAAAAAGGTTTGATGGTTATCTCTTGTGCAGTGCAAAAGTTGTGATCATGATGATGAGATTTACAAAGAAATCCCCTTTCTGTTTTTGACCAACATCTGAATAATCTCACTGAACTTTGCTACAGACAGAAATAAAAGTCTGCACACAGCAGCAGTTCTTTATCTGCTCTAAATCCTGAATTTCTCTTTTTCAGATAGTTTATGGATACACCTGGTTTCATGCAGATAAGAAAGAGCCTAAAATAATCCCTATGATGTCTTCTAGGCCCAACTCTACTAGTAAACAAAAAACTGGAACAGCCTCTAAATAGTAAGTGTCATTCTGTGCACTGGAACAGCCTCTAAATAGTAAGTGTCATTCTGTGCACATACAAACAGGAATAACTGCCATTCAGTACCAATTTTGCTTCTTTCTGGAATAAGTCAGAACAGATGTTTTAAATTTCGCCCTGCAACATAAAGCAAAGCTGCTGTCAATAAACTTGACCACTTGCTGTGGCTCCTTACTGCTGTTTCGAGTAAACTGAACTAAGCTCTTCTACCACCAACTGGAATAAGAGTGTCCCCAGATAACTGGGCAATCTCTTATGTAGGATATTCGAAGTGTTTGGCTTCTACTTTTAAAAGACTGAAGCATGAGAATATACTGTTATTCAAAATATAAGCAGCAGACTCCTGCATCACCCACTACTACATTTACTGTGCCATCTGCATCTGCAAGAACTTCAGTTCACACTTGTTTGTGCTTTCCCAAGTGCTCACCTTCACAAGTACAGCCCTGTCGTATCAGACCAACCATCAGGGACGTGCACTGGTTGCATTTCGTTGGCGTGTTAAATGACTTCACTACAAACTGGTGGGCTTTCGGCTGTGAAAAGAGCAGACAAGGATGTTAACTCCTGTAATACTTCCGAAGAACAGTTTTTTCTTTCACAGACAAGAGTGCATAGGTGCATTTAATAAGGCAGCTTGTTTGTCTTTCCTGGAATGAGATCTGAGCTCCTAACACAGGGGCTGAAAAAAATTCCTTATCAATGCTCGTTGTTGATAATTTAAAGCATCCTCTGTAAACAAAGGCATGGAAACTGGACCCTGTCTCAGAACATGAGTTTGCTTCTACTGCAGATAGGAAAGCTGCCAAAATGATTCTATTACACTCCAGAAGTTGAATGTGTGTAAGCATGTGCTTGGTGGGCACCTGACTGTCAGCCCAGGTCAACCCATAAGAGTATTTTCTAAGCTGCAAATTCAGTGCTCCTCTGTAATGAGTAATGCCTCAGTTAAAAGAAGAAGAGCAGACTTTTTCAACATTTTAGATTTTATGCCGGAAAGCCCTGACAGAGTTCCCTTTTGTGGTGTTCAGCAGAGGCAATTTCAGAACGCCCAATTGAAAGGCAAGAGCTGAAGCTGATAGATGAAGCTGGTTTTGAAAGGAATTCTCTTCCTGTTATTCCTTGGGAACACAGAGTACATGAGTAAGTGGTTTAATTCTTTCCCTCTCCTCAAGGATGGCCGTGCTGATGCTGCTATATAGAGGATAAAAGCCTACGTAATGCGGCAGTATGATTCACAGATGGCCTTGTATAAAATCCAGGAAGCTGCTCTGCTTTTCCATAAAAACTCCCAGTGAAGTAACTACAGGAGGGAAAGGCCAGAGCACAGGGTGAATGCAAATACTGTCCAAAAAAGCCTGATTGTCTATGTGATCTCAAATAAGACAATTTTGCAGACTACTTTGAAGAGGAGGCATGTTAAAATTTTGCTCACTTTCCTGTTTTTCAGAGCATAAGATATCACTTACGAGCTAAGGGCTCAAACTTATCCATATTTAATGACAGCTTTACTGTTACAATGGCAGCTTTCTGTCTACAGAAGAATGTTCTGTTTTGATACTTGCAGGGAAACAACACCCAGCTTTAAAAACTGATGCAGCCAGAAAGTAAGAAGGCTCTTTAGGGGACATAATAAATTATAAAGCAAGTCATTACTTACTGAGCAAAATGTTCGCAAAAATTAAATTATGCGCACAGCAAAATATGTTTCACATGATTCCAAGTGCACTTACAGTGTTTTTTTAATTGATTTACTAAGATGCTGCCAACAGAACACCGTCTGCTCAAACTTTTTAGCTTTCCTTTACACAAATGAATCTTCTGCTACTTTGCAATTTATCAAAGCAGAGAAACAGATCTATTGGAAAGGCTTATTTATTTTATTATTAGTTGCAGGAAAAACTGTCATTTTTAAATATACGGAAGATTTCTAAACCATCGAGTCACTTTCAGAACTTTTACAAGAAAATTCTTCCATTAATAGCTTGTATTTAATCCTCATTTACTTGAACAGACATAATCCACTGGGAATTAGCATACACTGTCTTATTCGGCAACAACAAAATTATTTCAACAACTGATAGAAAATCAGTATTTATGCAAGTAAAAGCAAAAAGACAGACAAATTGATAATCCTTCTCCCAGCCCAGTGCTGGTGTGCCCCCTTGTAGAGCTCACTCTACACCGCTTAAAAACGGGCAAATCTGTGGTTTCCTTTTTAGGGTTACTCTTTGCCTTTTCTCAAGAACAAGCATCTAATTAGCACACAGGCACGCTAATCTGAGACTTTATTGTATGCAAAGAGTGGAGCTATGCTGGTCAGACACGTGTCTGAAAACACTCTCTTCCTAGGATGGCACTCTCCTTTCTTCACATTCTGGCTCATTTACCTCTTTCTAAATCCAAACTACTGTTTTTCCTACAATCAAATGCCTGTGTACTGCCCCACTGGAATTCCTAGCACAACCTGTCACACCCCATAATGTAAGAATGAAAGGTTTTAAATTTTAGAAAGCAACCAGCAAACATGTGAACATCCCTTCTAGGCAGTTCTGGCAAGGTCAGTGTGGTAACAGTCCTCCTGAAGCTGTAGCCCAAGAGTGACACGTCCCCCTTGCCACACAGAAAGTGTGAATGCTCCACAGGATACCTTTGGTGCAGAGAGTCCCGAGCCAATATAGGCTGTCCTCATGGTCGGTGTGTGAATTGAACGGGGAGGATGATCTGTAACCTGAACAGAGTCCCCAAAGGATCAATCAGACATCAAGAACATACTATCAAAGAAAGTCTTTGACTTTCATAAAGGAAAAGAGACATAAAGGAAAAAGACTATGTTGTCTCACCCACACCACCCCCAGCATCCAAGCCATGAAACCAAATCGATTAACGCAGGACTCAGAAAAACAAATCTTGTTTCTCAGCAAGATTCATCTCCTAAATGTCAAAACCAACTTCACATCATCCTCAACATTTGATTGGATGTTTTCTAATATAAAATAACCGCAAAATTAATTTTTTTTAACAGGGAAAGAGGATAAATTATTATAGTTGCGGAGTCTGGCTAACATTTTGTGATAACAAGACTTCCAGCAGGGCTTCAAATAGTGTTTTTACAAACTACGTTATAACATAATCTTTGTGCCAACATTTCTTAAATATTCATGAACGAGGATATGTTGTGAAGAGAGACTATACCTAATAATTGATTCATAGCTCCCATCCCTATTCAATTAAACATATGTGAAAGGAAATGTAAGATTCCCCAAAACACAGTTCACCACTTGTGCAGAAGGCTATTACAAAGTCCTAAACAGTCTCACTGCAGAAGAGTGAGCTTCACCCTAAACAAAAGATTTGCAACAGTAATTTTTATACAATGAAACTGCTAATCCTAAACAAAACAAAAAAAAGACAAAAATCTTTCAACACTGAAGTACCTCAATTGGTTCAATCTCACTGGCTGTAGAAGGAGACCTTGATCTTGAATGGAGGTGAGACTTGCTATCTTCATCTCGTGATGGAGTATTAGACAATGTTAAATTCTCAACTGAATCAATCTAGGAAAACAATTCAAGAGAGAAAAAAAAAAACAACAACCAAAGAAATAAATCAAAGACATCATTAAAAAAGAATTCTCAACTCTTACCAAAATAAGATATGGGAGCAGTAGAATTCCTAAGAGAGAACTGAGAGGATAAAAATTCAGTTTTAAGTATCTTCCTAATTAAAAGCACAAAAATGGAATGAAAATTGTTGCATGTAAACACGCCAAGGCTTCTGCTGAGAGGTGAGCACATGCATACGAGCTGCTAGTTCAGGGCCATGATAACCACTTGAAGACACTTGTAATTCAGCATTTTTCAAGGGTGAGTATTTTCTAAACGCTACTGGGTTTTGTCCACTGGTAACAGGGATTTGTTAGAAGTGAATTCCCACATAGCCCACGTGAACTTCTGCAAACACATTCAGGAGAAAACAAGGAGAAAAGGCAGAGCAGTGTATATCCTGAGGGTAGTGATAATTATATTCACAGAGAACTGAGAGGGTTTTGCACCCCATCTGAACTACAGAAACATCCTTACCAGGAACACAGTTTCTTCTGGGGAAATATTTTCCTAGTCCTTGGTACATAGAATGAAACTTAGCCCAACAGAGAGCTACACTGAGCAAGGCACACAGGTACAAACAGGTACCTTGGGTAACAAGTCATCTTTTGTTAGTACAGCTGAAAAAATCAGAGAAGGCAGGATTCTTCCTTGAAAACAAGACATCTCCACAAAGCTTTCTATGAAAAATTGTATTTAAAAAACACAAAAGTGAAAATGCTTTTTTCCACTAACAAGAAGTAAAAGCTGCAAGCCTGCAGAAGGCTCCATGGCATGCCTCGATTTTCTGGAGCAATGCTATCATCAGTTCTCCATTGCCAAGGATTTGGCTAGTTTGCAGAGAAACTGAAATACGCAGCCATGTTTACGGAAAGCATTTGAACATTCCAGTGTTTCTCATTTGCCACTGACAATAGTAAGAATTCCACAAACTTTACTGCTTTTTGGGAATCAATTACATTGCTGAGCCAACTTTATACATGCACACACAGTCCTGTTCTTCAGGAGCTCAGTCACGGTAGCGAACAGGTGCAGTTGCTAGTTTTATATACACTTTTTTTAAAAACAGTGACTTTAGTTTGATGGCTTCTACTTTTACCATACCCTTCCAAAAAATTATCTGGTGGAGAATGTTCATCAGTTTAATCAACTTAGGCCTATTAACATGCCTGCGAGTATTTCTGAAATGAAAATGGGATGTTCTCACACTGGGATACACCTGTTTACTACACATATATGATGTGTTTCAAGCATTGCAGCAAAAAGTAGCAGTGAAGCAAACATTTTGTGCTCAGATTTATCAGAAGCAAATAATAATTGAAAGCTTTACCCAGTATTCAAAAGACTGATGCCTTAAGTAGTAAATCCCCAAACACGTAACATGTTTCAATTATTTTCAACTTCTTTTTAATCCAGTCTAAACATGTGATAACTTGGAGTCCACTCAAAGACTGTTTAACCTTCAACAATTCTACCTCCTCCTTAAAAATGTTACTAAAAAATAAGCCCAGTGAGTAACTACAGGCAAATTTTTTCATAGCAAGAAACAGACACTCCTTTTCTCCTACAAGTAAAACTCAGAGATCTAATCTATCATTTCATAAATGTTTCCAGACACTCCAAGGACTTTCCCTTTCAAAGCAGCATCTGCATACCAAAGAATTTTCATGGTGTCTATGAAAAAATGTAGTACAAGCCTGATATCAGTGATGGAACCTTTCTGGAACGTGCTACAAAGCCTTTGCGGTTGAGGACAACTGCTGAAACAGTAACAAATGTATTTTCACTTTACCTACGAACATAAAAAGCCCACAAAACAAACAGAACCTGATCCACCATCGCAGAAGGGAATTTAATCTCCACCTTTAGTGCAGAAACAAGGGCCTTAAGCTGTAGCGCTGCAGTGATCTCCAGGTTCCCAGCTCTAATGAGAAGAACTAAGTACAAAAGCAACCTGACTCAACTATGGTCAACAGTTTATGAAGACCATGTTAACACCATTCAAACTGGTTTTAAACTAATCCACTGCATTACCCAAAGCAGATTTCACTATTTCCTACCAAACTGTAACAGCCTTGCTGTCTTCCACAGGACTGTGCACAGCTGTCTGCACGTGCAGGTCTGAGCCAAAGCTGGCCAGCGTATAAACACATCTGGAGGAGAGAGAACTTCTGAACTGGAGGCACCACCAACAAAAACAACCAGTTACTGTAAGCTTGCCTGAGAGACTCAGCAGTGTGCTTTGAACTGCATGGGTAAGAGCATCATTAGAGCTGCTGGGCATTGCTGCTTATTTATTGAATAGTCAACAGAAATGTTATGTACGCTTAGTTATCCCCTCCAACATACCTGCACAGAAGAAACAAAAATGGCAGTATGGGATTAAAATGGACATAGCATAACTGGTAAGAATTCATCCTCAGTGAGTCTGCTTTGATAACACATGTAAACACATGTTTAAAAACACACCTTGATTTTTGAAACACCACAGACTTCTCCAGTTTAACCAGCTACAACACATCCATCTCTGTTTTCTTTGTATGAATTTTTCCTATCCTCCTTGATGCTCCATTTACTCAATTACCCACTTCACGTTTATTATCTTTGTACTGTGATATTTTCTATCATTTGCTGGGATGTGCCTCCCAAATGCAAACTTTGACCTTCTATGGCCAATTCCCATGACTTAACACATGCCCTCTGCAAGGGCAAGGAAACAAACAGGCCCTCATTTGATGTTTGCTCATCTTCCCAATCTGCCTCTGCCTGATCAGCTTCCACACAGGACTTTCACATTAAAATGAGAAAGGACCCAAAGCATCTTCTCCAGTTTCAGAGATATTCTGCTCATAGGGTTAACTGAAATGAGAACACCCAAAGCATCTTCTCCAGTTACTGTGATATTCTGCTCATAGAATTGCCAAATGAAATACTCCAAAAGCTTTGAGCCCATGGCTGGAAAACAACAAACAGCACAGCAGCAGCAGCAGCAGCAAACAGCAGCAGCAGCAGCACAAGACATGCAGTGAGGTAAATACACAATCCATACATTAAACACAGACTTGGACACAACAGGCAAAAAATAAAGGGCCACATAGAGTTAAGACAGCCTCTTACACGTCTGCCTTTGTTAGCTGGAATACAGGAAGGAGAGCGCTTCAACAAAGAGAGGAGGAGAATATGTTACAAAACCAAACAGTGACACATACATCACCTCAGAATTCCTCACTGTACCTCCAGAGGTAGTGGTTAGACACACACAAGCACGTTCATTGTTACAAGTATTTTAAAAAGAAGCTATTCTGGGGCAACAAGAGGGAAGAAACATGAAAAAAAAAGGAACAGCTATTCCAAGTCCATAGTCTTACACTGGACAATAGCTGAACAGCAGACTACACTGCACTATTAATTTGCAGTTGGCATCTCTGTGCTTTGAATAAGATAAATGAAGTTATCTATTGGAGGCATCCAATTTAAAGTATCATTATGAACCAGATTTACTCAACTTAATTATAAATGTGCAGGTAAAGTCAAGGCTCTCACCACACACTACTATGGCTTATTCTGTTCAATAAGAAGAATTCAGAACATCATTTATTCTGCGGCAACTTGGAGAATTCGGATTTGTTTAGTCTAGCCAAAGCCCATGGGGACTGCATATGAGGACAGATTGCAGGAGGACTTAAGAAATCTATTTCTGATCTCTAATGTGTTAGCAACAGGAGAAAAAATAGTATTTTTGAGTGTGCAGGAAAAATAATTTTGCCAAGGGAAAATGGGATTCCATTTTACTGTGTTAAAAATAATCACAAATTCATCCTTAAATAAAACAAGTTGATTGCTTCTAGTGAGATACACAAAGATCCACCTGGCAAAGAAACAAAACCCAACACTTTTGTCGTCAGACACTTGTAGTGAATACAGGAGACTTAACACCTAGACAATGTTACTGAGACAGCCTGCAACACACAGGAGAAACAGCA
Organism: Rhagologus leucostigma; assembly: GCA_013397725.1. Classification (NCBI taxonomy): domain Eukaryota; kingdom Metazoa; phylum Chordata; class Aves; order Passeriformes; genus Rhagologus; species Rhagologus leucostigma. Next base: position 463,327 of record VZTD01002136.1, read on the forward strand.
GCAAGGCTTTAGTCTCTTAGAGTCACTGGGGGTGACTTCCCTCCCCACCAAGATCAGAACTCAGGGACTGCCAACACACTCCTACTCTCCTGTGTGCAGAGGAGGTACAACGATTGTTTCTGAATGTGTGGGCTGTCACAGCTATGAGGATTTAGGCACCAGTTCTGCCAACCTGACCCAGCATCTTTTCAAGGCAGGAACCAACAGCGACTGCTTCTCATCTGAGCACTGAGCTACCACTTTTCCCTCAGCATCTGCAGGCTACAGAGGCAGCAGGACATCTATTTTTATTTCTCTCCAGCAGAAATTGCAAAACTACTGTTTTCCTCATTGGAAAAATTAGAATTAACTCCAGTCATTCAGAGAGTGCTATAAATAGTTACATTATTTGGATGGCAGATGCACAAGACATACCCACCCTAGGAAATGCAGTGCTGTGTGCACATCTGTATGCTAAACAGACTTCAGAGATCCTGCAAGGGATGCCTTGCAACTGCATCTGCACGTTATTTTACATGTTCTCTGCCCTTCCTTAATGAAGCAGAGAGTCTGAAGAAACAATACAGGTCATCAGAAATATTTTCTTGGGGTTCTTGATTTCAAGAGAGGCTTTCCTGAGCCCCATGCAATATTGCAGCACTGCACGAGTCCGACCTGAGGACTTCTAATTCTTCCTTAATCTTAATACAAAGAACGCAATGAACCCACACACTTCTCAGGTTTGACTGAGAGTTTAATTCTTCTGGAGATGCTGCAAGAAATGCTGCCCTTCAAGGTAACTGCTGCCAAAAAGAGACATTGGAAAGGGAATGGAGGTCACATCCAGTGGGAAGGGAGTTTTAATACCCTTATTTTAATTTAAGTCCATCTTATATATTGATTCTAAACCAACTCAATGAGCTAAACCATAAATAACCATTCATTTAGATAATTCAGAGACTATAAATTATGCTATGAATGAATCAAGTGATTGTCCAATAAATCAAAGATGCAGAACTGACTTCCACCACAACTGAATGATACCACTTTTCATCTACTAACACAAGTATAGCTTTATCTCTCTTTCTAACAAAGACAGAATGTCTTGCATTTCTCTGCAAGGTGCTCTTCCCTCTTTCAGCAGTCAACTCTTCTTTTTCTGCAGTTTTGTCAGATGAGAGAGAATTCTGCCTTGGTGTTAGAAACCTGAGCCCCTGGCCAGTCCAGCCAGGAGATGTACTTTTGTCAAGTGCAACTGAGAAAAAACCACTCTTGTGAGACTCAAATTGAAGATGGAACAGGGGAAGTTTGACTCCATGTGCAGGAAGCTAACTACAGGCAATAATATAAATATTAATATCTGAAACTTTAACCAAGACTAAAAGGTGGGTATGTGAAAAGATCTGATCTGGGTAGACTGACCAAGAAGAATTGCTATTAAAGGATGTATGCCAACAGTTGAAAATTACTCACTTGCATAGAGAAAAAGAAAAAAAATAATTGTGTCAAAATGCTTGTAGAAAAAAATGCTGCCTTCTTTAAAAAAAAAAAACAACAAAAAACAAGCAACAATAAAAATAGAATAAAGTACTGAAGTCCTTCAAAATTAACTAGACGGCAACCAGGAAAATATCCTTGTCCAAAGCTTCCCCTTGCAAAACAGAACATTATCAGCGACTGCCACATATATCCTTTACTTCTCTTTTAGTATGTTTTAGGGGAGTGTTTTAGATATTTTTAAAGATAAATTTCTATGCAAGAACCTGCTGATACAAACTAAGTGTTCCTAATACTCAGGTAACATAAAACATGTTTTCTTTAATCCAGATAAAGAACATAAATATTATTCATTTTTTAACGGATTTACATGACAGGGAACTGTACC
>VZTD01002136.1:465237-488695 GCA_013397725.1 Rhagologus leucostigma
TTTTTTTCAAGAAAATCCCAACAATATCAGCAAGCCAGAGGTTTTCTGTATGCTATACAAAACTGCAGGTAAGTGCCTTCTACTATGACACCACAGATGAACCTTCACATTTTGTCTGTGGTATGTACCTGATTTACAGAGCAAAAGCATCCAGAAGAAAAGCATTTTTTCAGAGTAAGTGAAAGGAAATGAAAGCAGCAGAAAAGGCCCATATACCTCACCCTCTTTGCTATACCCTTGACAGCAGACATTTCTCAAATAAAAGGAATTGTATCTCATTTCAATGCCAACAGGATTACTCTGTGTTAAACATATACGTATAAATATTTGTGAATGTATTTTGTATAATATGTATAAACACATCTACAAGGACAGACAGACAGACACACAATTATACCTACAAAGTTGTCATGGATGGGGATCCATACACTTGTATTTCAAAAAGTTTACTGATAATTACTTTTATGGGCCTACTACTTCAGTTTGGAAGAAATATAATGCAGTCAATTTTCAGCTTTTAACTCAATTCCCTTTGTATGCAATTAACTAGTGGGAATATTTAAACAAAGTCCTGACAGAAAACCTGCATCTCAAATGGCAATAAAAAGTAGTAAGTTCACTTCAGTCATAATGAAAATGACTTCTCACAATGCAGGCTAAAAAAGAGAAAGTATTTTATTTGAGCAAACAGAAATTAACTGTATGCAAGGGAAACATTTTAATAAAAGTGATCAGAAAACGTAGGGAAACAAGTCATGATAAAGGAACAATATGAAACGAAAGAATTAAATACATAAATGTGCTGGTGATTTTGGAACCATTTTCCACAGGCCATATCAATAGACAAGGCCTAAAAGGAGGTTTTCCCCATCAGAAAAACTGTTTGCAATTAAGAATTCTTCGCCTGCAGGTAAAGAAAAGCATTTATTTCAAAACAGAACACCTATCTATATAAATAGGTGTAAGGGTGCTATTACAGAAATACTTTGTTCTCCACTGCACTTGCAATTTTTTAAGTTGACTGCATTAATGTTTGACTATTCCAAATCAATCAACTGATCTGTTATTGAGGGATTTACTGGGTTGAAAGGCAGACTTACGTCATCCATAAAATCAATCAATGAGGATGAAGAGGAGGAAAAGGAATCCTATTTTAATGAAAACAGCAGTAAAAAAAAGAGAGAGAGAGAGAGAAAGAGATGGATGAAGAAAACTGTTCAATATAAATAAAAGTGCAAAAATAAAGAACTGTAAATAACCAGTGGCAGTAACAGTTACCTGAGTAAGTTTTCATTAATTGCCTTTCACAGACAATTAATTAATGTACTATCTGTAAAGAAACCAGTGTTTTTCCAGCATTTACTCAATAAAATAATATTCCTATACTCCCAACAGGATTCTCATACTGAAAGTAACTTAAAAGATAAATTATTACAACAGAAATTTAAAAACTATGTTAATTATGAGGACTTCAAGAGAGAACAATGAATTAGTGAATACATAATGAAAAGAAAGCAAATTTTGGGACATCAGCAATAGCAAGGATTATGCTCTTTCATAGCTAAACGTGATGATCCTGTACTTGCATCAGGAAAAAATGGGCAAACTTTAGATTAATGTCTAACTGTAAAGGTGGTGCCTTGTATTCTCTGAATTCAGTTTGACCAGTATTTCACCTCAGCAGTTCTTTCAAAAGAAAGATGATGCTTTGCTAACTGTTGATCAAAAAAGAAGATAATAAATGTATAGTATTGTTTCAATTTTTTCCTGCCAGGTTTTCTACCTACTCTAGTCTTTTGTCTAGAAGTGACAAAGGTATTAAACAGATTCATTTTTAAAGTAAAAGGATCTGTGGAGAGGAGATGAATAGCAATTATCTGGATTTTACAGATCTGTGTAAAATGAACAGACAATGAAAACAGCCTAACAAACAGTACCAATGACCTCATGGGATACAATCAAGGATGATTTACATATTTTCTCTCATTTTTACCAAACCTGCTTTACTTAGCATTTCTCTGAATACAAAGAAAAGCCATTTGAACTATGCTTTTCATGTTCACTGCAAAATCAGGCATATTTCTGCATTCAAGGTTTGAGAGAGAATTCAGTGTGATTACAAGCATTCAAGAGAAGACAGCCAGCACTGTAAATGACAAACAATTCTCACGTATTATTATACACAAGTATTATTGGGACAATACAATAAAAATACAGGAGCAAACTCTCAGCAAATATGCACATAACCTACACACAACAGCAATTCCACTGACTAACTGAGTTACAATAGCTGTGCACTTACTTCAAATTGATCCAGAGCAGAGGTAGGCGCATTCAAAAATGCCAAGAAAGAATTCTGTGAGTCTTGGTGCTTTACACCTAGAAAACAGCAGCAGGTTTTTAAGCTACAGAAAAAATGACCTTTTCATGGAGGACCTTTGCCTTGCTGAATCAGAGTTTGAGTGTCCACCTGAAACACCTATATGTTTTGAAATAAGCTGCACATTTGGTTTGTTTTCCGGAGTAAGGATTTTTTTACCGGTTTAATTAACCTTTCCCAAGGTAAGATGTGTGTGGTGTGAGTTCCATGTGAAAACAGGCTGTATGCACGTGTCTGTTATGCAGGAGGCACTGGTTTCTAAGGTGCTCATGTCCATTTGCACCACACACCAATGCAGCAGGTGCCATCCCTGCTCTGGTCACATGTGGGATGTCCCACCATGCCAGGGCAGCTGGAGCCAACAAAAACGCTGCATTTCCCAACAAGATGGGTTCCTTGGGCCATGCTCTGTGCCTGTCTGCCACCTCTTCCTGCTGAGTGCCCAGCAGTAATACAATCCTGGGTGAAGCTTCAGATGCCTCTGTCACACCACATCATTTAAGTGACGCTGAGCCAGCGAGTGGAGCGGGAACACTGCATCCCCTGGAGCTGCAGAGGCTGGCACACCTTGGCTCTTACATTAACTTGCTCCAACTGGTATTTTTTTTTCTTCTTCTTCTTTTCTAATCCAAGTTGCTGTGTGGGTGTTTATACTTCACAGATGTGAACGAACTCTATTCTTCCCAGTGCTATACATACATTATATATACATACATACATATATTTATGATGACCAAAGCCTGCAGGACTGTGTGCATCTCAAAAGAATGATGCTATCAGAAGTTACTTATTTCTTTTAAAAAATGCCAGTGTCTTGCTCTAATTAGCCATGTCACCCTATATGCTCTAACTATAACCCACAGTGAATGAAGTTACAAAGAATCCTTTCCTCTTTAAAATATAAAGACGCTGAAATCGCAGTAAAATACTAAAACCAATTTTCAAATTACCAACTACTTTATGGAATATTTTTAGCAATCTTTTTCCCCACTTGTCTAAATTTCTGAAATATATTTATAAACAGGAAAGGATTTAGGTGCTAATCCAAATAATCCCTCCCTAGAAATCAATTTCCACACACTGCAAGTTGCTCTACCACTGTACATTGACTACATTTGAATCTTCTATACAGTTCATGATTCAAACAGCAATGTATTTCTTCTTGTAAGTCAAAACCAAATCCAAAGATGATAATGATTTAGATTAAGGTGTATTTCTATCAGACTATTTGAGTAATTGCAGTAGAATATTACTAATGTAATTTTGTTAAGAAACATGACTAATGTTTCCTTGAACAGTACTTTTTTTTGCTTGTTTGTTTTCAGCAAAGAGTAAATGTTTATCTCACCAAAACAATAAGGTTTTAAACACTGGAAAAAATACAGGGTAAAATATGAATTACAAATTCGTAACATTATTTAACACAAAGGAAGATTTCAGAAGTCAAGTAACCATGCATAATATTTAAGAAAGTTCAAAAACATATAAATGAAAGCTAAATATGACAAAATATTTTTGTCTCCAGGGAGATGCTATCAGGAATTTCTCTCCAAGTACTTGGAGGAAGCATAATCCTGGTATCAGTGCTAAGCATCAAGATGAGGAAGTATAAATTCCAGAAGTCTTATTTACTAATTGGCACCATTTTTTAATGTTCTGTATAGGTGTGAGTTATTTTTACCAGTCAATCAGCACTGGGAGGCCTATATATAGGAGATGAATGTAAACTACAATACTTTATTGACTGACCAGCCATTAAGCTGGAAAGGCTGCAAAATATTTGACATCCCAATGCAGCAATTGTTGCCAGGGTATTGAAATTCTGGAGTTCACATAGTTCCCGACAGAAAATTAGGTAATTCCATTTGGCCTGAAAAATATTTCTTCCCATGTGACTCATAAGACACAAATATTAGAGCTACTACAGAAACTGCAAACAATCAGCCAAATCATTAATCATCTCTTAATGAATTTTTTTTTCATTGCAGAATTACCAAAAAAGTCTCTTCTCCCAGCAACAATGCAAAATAGTGCTGGACAGATGCAACAGTAATCCCAGAACATACTCTTAATACCACAGCAAAGCACTCATGACCACACTGCTCACTATGTGGCTGCAAAGCCTATCAGTGAAGTCATCCCAGAAACAAACAAATGCTATGAATTCATCTGCAGTTGTTTACTCTCTGTGTAGACAGGCCCAAAACAGTCATAGATGAACAACACTATGATCAGTCTAAATACATTCACCCATCATAAAGGAGAAAAGGTTAGAAATATCTATACTTCTAACAGTTTCTGGCAGTAAATCACCATACACAGGCCAAATAAAAATAAATAATACCTTACTGGTTCAAAGGTACCAACAAAACTGAGGTGTATTACGAGCATTACAAGTGCAGATGCAACTGCTGTGGGTACACCTTAACATGCAAGTGTTGTGCTCACATGTTGGTATCATATCTTAGTTTCAAGGTGACACTTGATTGATAAGATGTACCCACCAATGTGACACACAATTTACTTGGATATCAGTTGCCATACCCTTTTCTGATCTAAGCTCTTCTGTCTCCTTTTTCAGCCTTTCGATGTCTGCCAAAAGCTCCATGTTCTTCTTCTCAGATTCTTGCAATTTACTTCAAAAGAACACAAAAAATGTATGTAAGTATTGCAAACCCATGATACAAGTCACTCTGGTTCCTGATGTCTTCAAATGCCAGAATAAATCTGTTGGGACCTGTTTAGTTTACAGAAAAAAGCAATTTATCTGTTAAACAGGTTCATGTTTTTCAAGTTTCTAATTTCTAAGTAATTTTGTGAGCTCATATGCTGTGAATGAGAAAAAAAGACTGTATGTATTTTTATGTTTTAAAAAGTCCTGTTTTTCATTGAAATTTATTTGTTAATTAAGTGATACTAATAGATTAAGTTGAACTGTTTTTTTTCTCAGTTCCTTTACAGTTAGTTGTTTCAGTGCTTTCTGACTCACAGATGACAGGTACCACTACTCTGCAATGTGAGCACATTTCTCATTCCTGCTTGTCAAAGCAAACACTGGCTCTCCTGTTCTTACAGGATCTCCAACGCTGCCTATCATCACATTACCTGGCCTGAAAAATATTCAAGGTAGGTGAACCAGATGTTCCCACTTTGCAGGTAACATAGTGGAATTTGAGCTCTATCCTACTGCTTTTCTAAAGCTGCAAAACACACCAGTGCTCTGAGCTAGGCAGAAGCTCGATGCCCGGGAAAATGGAACCACTTCCTACCAACCCCCTGTTTCAGGCACTCATCCAACTCAGCATAAGTTCTGTTGTGGAGATGGTGAGGTAGAAGTGAGAAAGAGAGAGGTCTGAGGGAGAAATAAAAGAATTCATAATGGTCCATTAACCATTATTACTTCTTACTGTGCAAATCACTGATTTTAGTCAGCTAACCCAATGCAGCTGTCAGCAGAATGGAAAAGAATATATTCTAAGACACAAACTCACACTGCATTTGGACTTGTTATCACAACTAGAAGAGATCATATTATCAAAGAGAAAGTGCTCCCTCTGAAAGCCTTCAAGATTTCAACTTTCCCCACTAAGTGTTCAGCTGTTCAAACAATGAAGAGAGGTGTGATTTTTTTTTCACATCTGGGTGTATGAAACAGGCATATCATTCATGATCAAATTTCGACAGACAAGGCAGATAAAATAATGATTTGATGACATTTCCTGGGAGGTACCAAAGTAAATTTGCATCAGAACAATTCAGTCTTACCACTCTGTAGAGATACAGGAAGCTTTCACTTTGTTCAGCTCATCTTGAATAGCCTGTTTGGCTCGGATTTCAGCATCAAGAGCAGACTGGAGCTCCAGCCTTGCAGACATATCCAGCTTTGCAAAGCGTCGCATCTTCCAGGGCATGTCCTAGGAAAGAATCAAAAAAGGGAGTAGAAAGAGTAATAAGAAAGGAAGCTTAAAATGAGGAATGTAACTAACTTCAACAACAACATTTCTCAGTCTATTACGTCCTTAACATAAGAGTTCCTTAATTCCAAAATAATCTAAAATTAAGAGTAATGTTAGGAGTAGTATTTCTGAACTCAAGTAACAAGTAGGCAAGAAATATGTTTTATGCTGATCTCAAAAGCAAAGAGATTTCTGAAGTCTGGTTTTGATGTGCCTCAATTCAGATGACAGCTATGAAGGACATTCACACTTCACACGTGAAAGACTTGAAGGTTTTCATGAACAAAAGCATGATTTCCTTCAACAAATTCATATATGATTATAAAGTAGCTATTTGAATACAACATAGATAAAATCACATTATAAAGACATCGGTGTTTAACTAATTGATAAACAATAAATTTGGTATTCAGTTATTCAGAAGGGAAGCTCTAGGAAGCTTTAACTTTTGCGTGACATAGACTCTCTACAGACAGATTATTGCTGCAGCTGAAACTATTCAATCACTGGTTTTTTCAAACAAAAAACCTTCTGACATATGGAATTAAAGTCTTACTGTAGCTCTAGCACCCAAACTGGAGTTCCTCAGGGCTTCCAGCTCTTCAGTCATTTTAGAGGCCAAGGCTTGAAGATAACCTCGAGCATCTTTTTCATCGCTTACCCTAAACAATTACATAAGAAAAAATAAAGCGTTTTAACCAAAGAATTTAAAGGAAAACTGAAGTCCCTTCAACAAGCTAACAACCAGAAACAGATAAATACAGAATACAAAAAGAATCATAAAACATAAGGAGAACAACAACAACAAAAGCCCAAACAGAAAACCACAGAGAACTAATTCTTTGCTGCTTTGTGGAGTTTCATTAAACAATATGCATCACTAAGACAAGGAATGAAAATTGAAGAACTACCAATCAGCTACCTGAAATTGAGACTGTGGGAAAGAAATCTCTCAACCTATTTTTAGGGAGCACATTAAGACAAAATTCACAACCAATAATTAACAATTCAATTGTCCAGATAATACCAGAACTCGTGGTTAACTTTACTGTACCAATTGACTATGAGAACTAGCAGTTAAACAGCGATGTTACTTCAAGAAGTGCTAATTAAACAGGGAGAGTCTACTTCTAATGTTATTAAACAGCATAAGACAGAAGAGGCTCTCTCATCCACCGAGCTTGTTTTCTATCCAGACATGTTTTCTGGGTGTAAAGACAACAAGGAGGAGACATGCCTGTTTTTCAGATTCTTTGATCATCAGTTACAAAGAAAGAACAACAACTTTCTGGGATTAATCACAACAGAAGGTTCTTTCTTCACTTTGCCTCAGGTGTTAACATAGAAAAGAAAGTTGCTAAAAAATTAACTCACTGAAACTAAGTAACTTATGAAAAACATAAACCAAACAAACAGAAAAAAACCCAGATCACCCCTCCCACCCCATTTCCTTACGTGCCTGGCTCTAAACACGTTCATTTTGCCCACAGAAGAACAATCTCTGTTCTGCAACACCATGTCTTATGCAAGTCCCCGAGCTGCCTCAGAGACCAGCAGGGTAATACCACAGCTTGATCGCAGTTAAGTCTATCAACACCAAACACTGAAATGTTTAGGATCTGCCCTAAGTCCTGAACCTCAAATAGCTTTACATAAAACACAGGAAAGCGGGAAAATATATTTTCTCTTTCATGAGAATTGACTTATCCTTGCTTCCTGATCTTTAAAAGTAACTCTAATCCTAAGTATGCTGGACTGGATGTCGGAGTTCTCCAGACAGTTGATTTTGTCTTGCAGTGACCTTCCAGCACAAAGTGCTTCCCCCTTCGTGCCTACAGGCAATGTAAGTTTTTCTGGTTGATGCTATGGGGTTCATACACACACCGAACACGGAAATGGTGCTACTTGCAAGTTTACCATTAATTATAAAAATTTCAACACAGATTTACAGATAGTTGCCAGGAGGCAAGAAAGACAGGGAGCACATACTCTGAACTGTCATGGGCAAGGGAGGAACTGAAGAGCTTTCCCACAGTGGCCTTAGAGCAAGATCACACCATGAAAGCCACAGGCTAAATATCTGCAGGCTGTGGTGACTTTGGGGTATGCAGTTAAAGGTTTATATAAGGAAGACAGACTGCTGTAATACAGAGGAGGCAAAAGCAAAATTAGCAACCATTTTCCACAAATCTCACACCCAACATGAAAAAAGCAAATATTTATTGGGCTTTCTCTTCTTTGTCTCCTGCTTATAATTTAGTTCAAGAGGTGGGGAGGAATCTAGGAAAACCCTACATGTCCTGACTATTAAAGTCAGTGAGAGTTTTTATATTAATGAGTCACTGTTTTTCCCATCAGAACTGGGTGGAAGCAGCACACCAACTTCTTTTCCCATAACATTCTAGATGACACATTTTGACAACCAGATACAGATAATCTGAGCCTGCACAAACCACTTAGTCTATAACAGTGGGCAAAAGATGGGAGAAGTAGCTGAAGATGTTTTTTGAGAGTGGTGAGTGCATGATTAAATACACTGTAAAAAGAAAAAAGTTTAAGCAGGAATAAAAAGAATGTGAGGCTCTCAAGGTGAGAGTAAGTTCTCCTGATGTATGAGAAGGGAAAGAGATTTAGGAATCAGCATATAACTTTCTCTATTTTTAATGAGAAAGTTAACACAAAATCTTTGCAGACAAAAAGGAGTCCAATTACTATGCCCATTTTTATGATGCCACACACATCCTTCCTGATGAAAGGTGAGGAAACACTTCAGTTATTTGGTTTACGGTGCACAGAACCCTCGACCTCTAAATGCTGAAAAGCTGCACGTGCAAAAACCTCAGAGAGATGTTCCACAGACGTGTAGAAATCTAGAAAATGAAAATATAAAGTAAATTTTTACAAATATCTGTACTGAGTTCAAGGGAACTCCTCAGGGTCTAGAAGACAGTAAATTAAAGCAGTAAAATCTGGAACTGAGGTGGTTTCGCTGTCCACTAGATGGCAAAATTCTCTCAGTAATGACATACGTTGATTATACATTATGTGGACCCAAGAGCTCTTGGAGCTTTTTTGTTACTGTTTTGCTGGGGTTGTTCCATTAGGTTGGCTTTAAAAAACTAAAATTAAAGAAAAAATGAGCAAGAATGGCAAAGTAACTCTTACTAATGTTGCTCTCCTTGTCCTCATTCTGACCGAGAGCCCTGACAAGCACAGCAAGAGACCTAAGGAAGAAAAGTTCTTCAGGTTCCACCCAGTCACTTCTTTCTTTATTGAAAATTTAGATTAACTGTTCTGTTTTCACAGGTAACTGCCCTTGCAAGCTTAGTTCATTAATGCAAAGAACCCAGAAGAGCAATACGGTAAAAATTCCTGTAAAATTAAATTTAATCTTTTGTTAGGAGCCAACATCATGACAACCTTTACATGACCATAGGCTGCTATCTGTACGGTGTTTGTCAGGATGCTCAGGAAGCCAGACTCCCTGAGTCTACAGCTGGGATACTTTACAATACAAAATGGACCCACAGGACTAAAGAATTTTGCTCAACAAAAGTGGTCTTAAAGCCCTGCAGTCTTACACCAAGCTCTGTTTAACCTGATTTAAAAGCCCCAAGGAAATCTGAAAGTCTTGACTCCTCTAGTCTCTCAATGCTTTTAAATTTCTGTTGTCATTCCAGTATGCTCAAAGTCTCCAGCTTCATTTTTAATTTTTCCCCTGCTGTCTCCAATAAAATCTGTTTTTTAAAAATACTTCTCTAAAGTTTTTTAACACTTCCTTCTGCTCCCAAGCCCTGAAATTTCACCCTGTCCTCCAGAATTTCTATTTTAGAGATAATTAACTTTTGACCACCCATAGCTCAAACACAGCACATCTCAGAATTTTACATGTTTTGAGTTTCTTAACAGCTCAATATGCATGGAATTTTTGCTACATTTTTTTCACAATTTGTGTGGGCTTTTTTTTCTGAGAGCAAACAGATTTTAAAACAACCAAAATAACCCCAACCCAAATTTCAAGGCTTTTTTAGGTTTGATTTAGTTTAGAAGTGTTGGGAGGGGGTAGTTGGTACTTTTTTTTTTTTGGTGGTTTTGTCTTGGGGTTTTTTTCAATGAAATCAATTAAGATAAAATCAACAATAGTACAAAAAAAAATCTGGTTGATAAGTAAAATATGAACTGACTATTCTGGTAAACAACAGTGACAGCTTCTGGCCAGCTGAATCTAAGCCTAACATCCATTCTATAGGTAAAACAGGTAGGATTCAGCTCATCCACATAAACATACTCAACAATACAGAATTATCCATCTGAACGAGCTGTGCAGGCTTCCTTTACAACCTGTGGTGAGAAAAACAGACTTCTAGAGTACTAGTCACGGGATTTATTGAGTTTTCTACCTCAGGACTTCTACAACTAGGTTACATTAAACCCTCCCAAGTTCAGGTTCTTGCCAAGTACGCTGGGAATCACTACCAAGATTTCCAGCGACCTCCTTTCTGCACAGCACAGAAATACGGTACCACGGCTATTTAAAATATTCCTTTTTAAAGTGACTGCATTAACCTCCAGTGCAATTAATCTCTTTCCCATCTCCCATAGGAAAATTTATAGCCGACTATAAAAGCCTCAATATTTCTTACTCTTGTCAAGGAATGATGAGTGATTTGGCTAATATAAACTCGTCAATATAATAGCTCCATTAAGGCTGAATGATCCGTGAGGGTCTGTTGAGTCCACAACAGAATTTGCAGTCAAAGTTTGATTCAAGTGTTTATATCAAAATATTGCCTTGTTTATGGTATCTTGAGATAATAACAGCAAGATTAAAAGGTTTTCATACATTATCCCTAAAGAAGATGCAATAAAGCAGAGCAAGAGAGCAGGGAAAGGCTAAAGGGAATGTCATAAGCCATTAAAATTACTCACAAGTTACAAAATCTGAGAGAAACAGCAATTTAGCAGGGCTGCAGGAATCATGAAGAAAGTGAGAAATCTTAACCACCTGAAGTGTGAATTCAAAGAGATTTCTTGAGAGGTATCCATTAGATGGCAAAGAACTTAAAACAATTTAGGGGCTTCTTGGGCTTGTGTTACTCACAACAGGGCTAGAACAAGTCCCTTGAGCAGGCCGCTGAGCAAACTGTTTACAAACCCAGTAACTAACTCCATCCACTGCCTCCTATCCTTCCTGGATCATGGTACAAAAAGGACATAGCAGTTTTTAAGATGTGGAAAGGATGCACTCAAAATACATATTTTAATGTAATATTGTGTGAGAAATCTGTTAAGATTTGAAGAGGGAGCCCACAAGCTCTCCCCTACTTTGCTATCTCCAAGGCATTCCACTGTCACACTGAAGATGTGGACAGGTACAGATTTAAACTGCATGTTCTTCTGAGGAAAACACAGGCTTGTGACTGATTAAATAAGACTAGTTTTCTCCAAAATTAGGTGTGGATTTTTTTCTTTTAAAATATTTAACGTTATAATAGATCCTTTAATACTTCACAGAGCACCCATGTTCCCCAGAGAAGGGCCTAGCTTCAGTATGCAGTGCTGAATTCTAAAGACAGCGGATGGACATGACCAGATTATCTGGGTAACACATGGAAAAATCTAAACATAACAAGGAAAAAATGTGACCTAAGATAAGGCCTCGCATAGCTGGAAAAAACTTAACATAAGCAGAGAAAAGTATGGAGGGAAAATTGAGATGTGCTTAGTGATGAAAAACTGGAACCGAGCCAGACTTTTTATATTCCCTGTTTGCCCTAGTACTTCTATTTTTCTTTTTCACATAATTCTTTAGTTTTTAGTTCTGTACCATTTAGAAGACCCTATATTATTGTAATGGATCAGTAAAATGGTGTCTGTCATTCAGAAAGTTAGTTTTGCATGTTCCTGATCTTTTTTCACTAAGTATCTTCAGAGATAACAAAAACCTCAAGCCCAAACCATTTTACCCTTTACAGTGACAACTCTAACATGAAAAATGCTTTATCATTTGCTTGAACCACATCAGTAATACAGCTTAAAATATTAAACACTCTCATAAAAGTAAAGGAGAAGGTACATTCTTAATGGCTGTTGGTACATCTTTAAATTGTGTTAAGTGGAACAATCCACAATTAATTCTGACTTGTCTTTTCCTACAACTGCCAAGTTTTATGACTGTTTTCATATGTAAATCTGAAAAACTGTGTTTGATTACGTTGGTGCATTATGACAGATAAGCACAACCTTAAAGCAATAAGGAATGTGAAATTATAGACTTGTCTCACTTGTTACCTTGATTTTTTTCTGAATAAACATTTCCAACTGGCCAGAAATTAGAAGTTGTTTAAATTAACAGTTAAGTAATTTTTAAAAAATTTTTGTGACTCAGGTTGTCCACTACTATCACCGTTATGAGAGACAAAATTTAAAAGGAACACATAAAAAGTGGACCCTTTAAATTTTTTAACTTCTGCTACAAATACAATGCCTTGAGACACAACGGATTTCATAACACAGATCAGCATTACATAATTTTATGCAACAAACATTGTTTAAAACACATTGGAAACGTGGAGGATGGCCCTTATGCCTTGCTATGTGTTCACATGGCACTATTCAAAAGGCAAACTTCTCTATATGTGGACAACGAAATTGAACTAACATTACAACAATACCAAACTAGGTTTCTCTAAAACAACGTTTCCCATTTTTGCCTGGACACAACAAATTAGATTTTTTCACTAACATGAGATAGGAAAAACAGGGGGAGGGAATAATCAACTAGTAACAGAAAAATACTAGTTTATCATGATGAAGTCTTCCTAGAAGTGGATGATCTGTAAAATAAAATGTCTGAATGCAAACTGGTTTTGCAGATGTGAAACACTGCAATGGACCTTTAAAGGTGAGGGGAGATAAGTAGGCATGAAGAAGAAAAATAAAGATAGATGAAAAACTTAAAATACACAATCTTTTCCTCTTAATAGTTCCAACCTTTTTTCTTCTCCTTAATTTACCAGAATTGGACAGAAGACTCCAGAAAGATAATATCATTATTTAGCAAAAGTACCGTTAAAAACATCACTTGACTGGCTTTGTGGTAGTCTCAAATACTCTCCTTGTAAAAAATCACATAAAAGTTGCACTGTATTTGTTTCATTCTGCCACATGCCAAGCAGATGAAGGAAATTAATGCCGAGACACAAACACTCAGCCACTACTTTTCCCAGGCTTGTTCCCTCTCAGAGGCGTGAGCTCAGCACATGAGTCCTTTCAGCATTCTTCCACAGCCACAAGCCACACCCAATGGCCATGATTCTCCTGCACTTTGAAAAGCTCTACTTGGTGAGACACTTTCACTCTTAAGGAGGAACACAACTTTCTGCATTTGTATATCATTAAAATCTCAGCCAAAACCCCAGCAGAATTCCAGACGGGTGTGAGGTTTCACCTAAGCACTCCCAAGTGCCATGTACAAAGACAAAAACTCAGCACCGGCCCCACCACATAACTGAGGGGGTTCTGTAATGCCATGAGAGCAGAGTACTCACCACTGGATGATCTCAGTGATTTGGGCCTCCCAGTGAGCCACGGACTCCTTCTTATCAGCCAGGTCTCGCATCTCTTCCTCCAGCTGCCGATTATTCATACTCAGTCTCTCAAACATGGTGGTGAGCTGAAGGAGAATTTAAACAACTCGTTAGAAGTATAAACTGCTGTGACTCTATCTCTGTGCAGACTCAAAACCACATGTTCCCCTCTCCCACACCTTGCATCTGCTTTAGAAATTGGTACTGGCCATCACAATAAACACCATGTAACGATAAAAGCCAGAATCTCTTCTTAGGTATGACCTTAGCTGTACTGAAAAGCCACTTTTAAGGACTTGAACTACATTTTTACTCTACCAAATTACTGAGTTTTCTGAGAATTAGTCTCCAAATACCTCTACAACTCTTAGACGGTTTCTGCTTTGCATATAGGTGTGCAATGTTCTGTATAGAAAAATCTACTAGAAGAACAAAGCAAAGGCATAAAAATTGTTATAGCTCAGATAAGACTGCTGAACCTCTCCCTTGTTTAGTAACCATGGAGAGAGAGAGACTGAACAGATACAGGCATGAGACAGTCCTGAGATTCTCCAGGTGTCTCACATTCCCCTATTTTTCATTTTACTTACTTGCAGACGGGGAAATTGAAATTAAATGCACGTCTCTATGTACAGTATGTTACACCTAGCAATTAACCTCTCTCATTCAAATAGCTGCCATTCATACAGGCACATTCTGCAAGACAAAAGCCACAGCTAACCCAAGCTGGTATTGGGAACTAAACCTTCATTATGTTAAATAATTATTCAGAAAGTCAAATTGGAATCAGAGACCAGATAGACTTTATAGGAAGGCCTGCCTAGGAGAATGAATCTCAGGTGAAAGCTTCTTTTAGTACTGAAATATATTAACAATTCAAAATGATAAAAGAATGGCCAATTAAAAATCTATTTTGCTTTTTACTCCAAATACGAATAACTCCCCACCCTATTTATCATTTAAATGGGCTCATAATTTAAATATGCCTGCTTATTGTATGTCATTTGACAAGAAAAATACAAAGCTAATGGGGGGAGAGAGAAAGCAGAAAAACTATCCAAGTGACTAGGCTCTTTCTTAGTTTCCTTGGACTAAGCCTACATATAGGCGTATCTATTGCGTGTCTTATACTGGTATGAAAATATACTTTAATTTGAGCACAGACATGCAAACATGCTTACTTTGAAGAACATTGTACTTTCATCACGTTTTTAAAAAATCTAATGCATTACAAAAAGAATAGACAAGTTTAGCAAGACTTGGATAATGCACAATGAACTTGAATAACCTGTCAAAATGAACAATAAAGAGACAATCCAAATGCACGAATCATAATTATTACTTGCTCAACACACTTCAGTTAATATGCCTTATCATTTGTATTTTTTTAATATCTCAAAGTAACACTTAATCTCAAAGGGTAGGAGGGGCCCTGGTATTTCAAACGATTGACATGCAAATGTACTCTAAGTAACCACACCATTGACTATGTGTTTTTATATTTGGGTCACACAATGAAGTAATCCTTTTTTGTTGGCTTTCAGTGTTGTCTAGAATTAATCTCACCAAAATGTAAGACCATCTAATTCCACTCCCACACATAAATACTCATATATGCACATCTATATGCACATGCCTTCTCAAGTTCAGATGCATGTAGACACTCTATTCAAATCTAGTAATAATCACCAAATTTTTGTGTAACATCAATTTCTGCTTTCAGTTAAAAGGTAGTAATAACCAATGCAGCTCCATATTGTCCAATCTGTGCATAGCATACAATAGTTGTAAATGCAGGGCTCAATTAATCAGCACTTACCTTATCAAGTTCATTTGTAAGTTTTTTGTTTTCCTCTGTCAGCAGAATCTTTTCTCGTTCATACTTTTGTTTGAACTCTGTTTCAAATTCCTCTCTTTCACTTTGGCTAAGAAATAAAGTGAAGTAGAATTAGGCAGTTTTCTACTCTAACTCACCTCATTATTCACTTAAACACAAAGAGATCAATGCACACACATGTTGAAGGCAAGTACTACATCGATAACAGCACAGCCTATTGAAACTAAGCAGTTTAATATACCACCATCTTAGGACTACAAGACAGCCTGCTGAAATTTAGAATTAGACAGTACAGAATCCTTCAGTACAGAACTAACAGAGCTCCACCAAGCCAATGTTTATCAACCTACTTATGCAAATTTTATTCTTCGGATGTATCCTTTGAACACTGAGCAGCTGCAATCCTGCAGACCAAAGTGTGTGTCGATATTGTAAAATGCTCAGGGTACATTCTCACCTCACATGAACATTATTTTAACACACACATTTCTATAATTCCAAGTTTCACACAGAATGACAGGCAAAAATGACCACACATGAAACCAGAGCATACAGAAGCTAAATTAGAGCACTTGGAGCTGGTCTCTGATGAGAAAAGCTTTTATGGGCTAGTCTTTGGGCAATTTAGAACAGCCAGAAGACACATCTGAACCATTAATTCAGGTATCATATATTCGCTATGAGCAAAAAGTGGATGGATAACTTTCACATTCCTAATATCACCAGATTCTACACCAAGTTTGGACCATTCTTTCTGAGAAAGTTTCACAGTAGCTGTTTCCCCCAAACCCTCCCTTCTCCCATGGATGTTATTCAGTAGAGGAGAACCCCCGGCTGATTCTGCTTAACATCAACTTTGATATTGCACAATGAATGTGAGAACCTGAAAACAAACGAAGCTGCAGGCCCTCTGTTTGCCAAAAAACCCCATGGAATTTCCTTCAAGTGGTGCATAGCAATGTTTTAGATGTGTAACTCCCACCTTGTATCAACTGTTTTCAGATTCACCAGCCTTGCATCTTGTATTCACCATTTTACCAATTATTCGGGTCACTGGCACAAAGTTCATCAGTAGGTTGATGGAACTATACTATAAATGCCACAGATACAGAAAATATCCACTCAGCAAATACCACTGTCCAGCCTGAAAAGACTTGAAAAAGTACCCAGTATTAAAGGTTAACTCTGTAAAAATAAAATCCAGGGGAAACCTTGTCTTGAGCACTGCATTTTTGTTTCTAGATACTGATCAGAATTTTACACAATGCAAAGATAAATTACATTCTTGCTTCTTTTTCTGAGATGCAGAACCACTACAGCTTTGCCAAATTGAGAGAACACCTTTCAAAGATGAGAAATGTCAGTGGTTACAGTGAACCCAGTTAAGAGCAATGCTGGTTTGAATTTCCTACTCTTAATTTGGAATTCATTTAGTGCTTCAACCACTCTTTGAAATCTAGTACAACACGTTAGACTCATGGTGAAATTCTGTGTTGCTAGGCATCCTTTGAAACATAACACTTCATCCTAGTAAAGTTATATACTATCTCACTGTTTAAACGCCAAGTTTGAAATTCACCACCACTCCTTTTCTGTATCAACAGATTCCATGCATATGATGAGCAGTGTAGGGAAAAGGCAGGAAGAGATTAAAGCATTGGCTGTCATAGGAATTAGTAACAGGTCCTGCTTCTGTTTTCAAGGAGTAGATGCAAAGCTAATTTTGCAGACAGAAGACCAAACTAATTTTTAATTAATTTCTTTTACGCAGCTTTCATGGTTTTGTTTAGGATTCTTTTATTCTGTATTTGTCTTAAATTTATTCCTTTAAGGCTTTAGGGCTCAAAGCAGCCATAAATGGTGGTGGATTAAGGAAGCTATGCATTAGAGAAAGAGCCCAACGTATTTGTAATTTTCTGTATTTTACATTCTTAATTCAGCTGGTGATTGGCATTACCCCAGTAAATCAGGCTGCTACAGTATAATACAGAAATGAAGATAAATTTGAAACAGAGGATAATGTGTGTATAATCCATCACACCGAAACAGTGACTCAGCAAACTACAGAACTGTGAGAGACTCCATAGGTGTACCTTGGACAGCCAGCAAGATCAAAATAATGCTTTTGCTTTGAAGCCTGGCATCCTCCTCTCCCATCAAATTTCTTCTCTCATCTAACGTTTAGCTATGCGTCTGCTCTTCAAGTTAAGAAATCATACACGACCCAGCTTTCTTTTTATCAGTAAAACTGCAGCAAACCACATGCAAGCAATGTGAAATACTGCTTTATGGTATCACTTTGTCACTCCAGCTCTTTATTGCATCTGTACAAAGTGGCCAAATATTTTATCTTACTGCTTTGAAACCAAGAAAAATAGACCTGAAACAAACACCAGCCCCCAGGCTTCTTTGTATCATACAATTTTAAACCAGCAAATTCTGTTCTATAAAGCTCTCTGCTTTATAAATCTGTCATGAAATGACAAGCCTAAAAGAAGTTTCTGCAAATGTGATTTATTTTACAGTTTCTTGCATCTTCTTCTGAAATACTTCCTAATGACAATTCTAAGAAATGGAATCTCGTGCTACACAGATCACTGGCCTGATACTGTGTTCCTGTGCTTCCAACTTTAATACCATGCACTATTAAAGAGAGACTTCAGGAAAGGGAAATCATTTTGTACAGGAAGGTAATTTCTCTCCCATGAAGACTTATGCTTTCGAAATAGCAAAAGTTAGAAAGCTTAAAATTGAAGGAAACAAAGGAAAATATCCATTTAAAAAATCCAAAACAGAAACCACCAACATGCAAGTTACACAGAAATCTACATACAGATTTTGTCAAAGCTCTTACTGATCCTTACTTAGAATAACCTATGTAATTCACTCGTCTTACAAAGTAATACAACCACATCCTCTTACCTAGACCTTTTTTAATATGCACTGAAGATTATTTTTAGACTACTAAAATATTTTTGCCAAACTGTACAAGCACACTTCAACTCCACACCCACTCCAAGCCTATTGTTGAAATAATTCCACTTATTTCAGCACAAAGCCTCCAGGTGCTTCCTTTTCAGTGCTTATATTGAACATCTCTCTACTGGAAGACTCACAAAAAGCTTTTCGTGCCTGTCTACAAAAGCTAAAAACAACATGTATAAGCAGAAAGAGAAAACCTATTTTCTTTTAAGGAATACTACCAAATATTGAGCAGCAACAGCAATTCCTGCATTCCCAATGCTTAAGCTTCCCTTCAGAATTGCAGAAGTCAAACTACAGCACAACTTGAATGTGGACTTCTGCCTTTCTGCGGAGTCCTAATGCTTGCATGAGATTTTTCAGATTTGTTTAACAAAAGACAGATGAGATCAGGCCTTCAGCAATCACTCATCACGTGCTTGGACACCTGACTTGACACGATGCTGCAGCCCTTCCCCTGACCAGCCAAGTGTTGGATACCGGTTATGTGACACATTTCTACTCACACTCTAAAATGTTTTCTTACACAAACACTTGAAATACTACAAGAAACACACGGTTATGACAGAGCCCATTTTAGATTTGTACCCAGTTCTCTTTTTATTTATAGAGAGAGACCAGACTGAAAAAAGGTTTATGAACCAGCTAGCATGAAGCACACCAACATTTGTTATTTTACTAGATGGACATCTAGTTAGAATGTCTACAGCTGTACAATACTAGAATTGGGAAAGGAGGAGCTTCTCGTCTGGTCACTGCTTGGTGGTATGATCATTACAAACAGTTTAGCCCGCAGAAAAAAGTATTAATGATTCTTTATTGAATATTGCTCCTCCTGAGACACTGCTGGACTTAAAAGAGTGTCATACCATCACCTTTATACTTTACAAGACAGAATGGCCTTTTGTGCATTTGTATCTCATGGGTCACCAAGACCATTAAGTTGTATCACAACGAAAACACGCTGTTGAGGCAAGTTTTACCTCTCCACCTAGAACGAAGCTGCAAACTCCTGCGTTGTTAGTAGGTCCAGCCTATGAATAGCTGCACGCTAGGAAGAAAGACTTCATGCACTGCATTATAGGCTGTTTGATCTATGATCCCTGCTGAATACAATTTACCAGAGAAACAGTTTCCACTTCTATTTGCATAAACTTTTTGGAAAAAAAATGTATTTAATTTACTACTTATGTTTAAAGGACTTGCTACAGTTTGGCTAAGCTCTCAGCAGGGACTCCTCCAGGCTTTCTCTCATTTGCCATCTTACTACAGCAGCAAAAAGACTCATCCATGTTAGTGCCTACAAAGCACTCTGAATTTTTTATGAATGAACATGAACACGTTCAATTTTTAACTTATTCCCACTACTACACCATCCAACAGAAAAACTTGTTTTTATTGATGAACGCCTCAAGGAACAATCTCAAGGCCAGTTATAAGCTCCACCATGTGGGAGAGAAAAAAGCAGGTCTGACAAATTACTATGTCAGAAGAGATAAAGCAGCTTACGCCCACAGTAGTCTGCTGACTGATGTTAACAGTGGATGGAACCCAGCATGGATTAGCCTCAGCTCACATTGAAGTGACTGTTCCTGTGCTGGCAGAAATGTAAACAATACTTGATCTCTAACACATTAGTTTTGCATCAAAAGGTGAAAATACCAAATAAAAGAAAAACGTCAAAAAACTATTTTAAAATGCAACATAAGCTTCAGGGGTCAATTCACCCCAAGGTGCAAGTCTGTAACTCAAGTTACATACCTTGGAACGGTCAGCCAGTAAAACAGTTCTGGTGTAAAATCAACTGTTTCAGTACAAGGATGTGGAGTTTTTTGTTCTGTTTTTAAAGGTGATTGCTTTCAACCCTGGCATCAGCTCAGCCAAAATCCAACAGTCTGCACTACACTTAAGGAAGCGACAGTGTGTTTGGAACAATACTAGGAGACTTCAGAAGGTTAAAAAAAGGTAAATTTCATACAATACTCACTTTTCTCTTCTGGTTTTCTCTAACTTGTCTTTCAAAACCATGATCTCCTTCTTGAGGGCAAGCTGCTGCCTCTCTGCATCCCACAGTTCTTTCTTCAGACTTTTTATTTCATTAGCATGCATCATTTCACGTTTAGATAGTTCCTCTTCATAGAAAACACTCTTCTTTTCCAAGTCTGCCTTTAACTTAGTGATCTCTTGCTGGTGTTCTATACTGCTTACCCCAGGTGAGCGACCAACCTGTTTTTGCTAAAATAAACAGCCCCAAATTAACACTCAAGAATGTTGAAAATGATGCTTAATAACAACTCGATATTCCCAAGTCTTTGTTTAGAAAATATCCCATTAGAGCCTTGAGTTAAACGCATCTATCTCAATTTTTTTCAAAATTTGTTAGAGCATTAATCTGAATGACACTCTATTATTTTGTTATTTAAATGCAGTAATAGTTCTCAAGACATTGAAAATTTGATCATTACTTTAAACATTTCTGGTCACGTTCTGACTTCCCTTAAATGCAATCAGAAAGTGACTACAAAATTAAAGGCTTTGATGCTTCCACTCACACAGCTGACAGCAATAAGTTCAAGTGACTTTCAGAAATGCAGAAAAAGGACTAGGATACACAGTTAACACATTCTGAAGGACAAGTAATTTCTGGAAAAGCTATACTAAGATAAGCAGAGGCTTAACTGAAGGCTAAAATCTAGCTACAGAAACGCTATACGGATGGTATCAGTCAGGAGGGAAACCTGACCTATTTTACTTAAACTGACCATTTATATCATTGTGGATTAATAGGAAAAACAAGCTTTAAACAATAAGAGTAATTACTTCACTTTTCGCAGTTTCATAGCTCTCTTAGTGAGGTCTTCTGGCATTTCAATAGGCTTTACACACTGCTTCAGGATACAAACACATTTGCACCAAATGCTGCACTCACTAAACTCAATGTCCTGCCATAACATAGAGGAGGAGCAAGATCAGGTTCAAAATGAGATAGTGGCATGACATGCACTGAAATCCAAGTAAGGAAATAACTTTCTAATGTCAACACATGGACAACTTGGTTTGGAATTTCTTCTGTTTTTTAAAATATGTAATTAAAAGTATTCTAAGGAAAAGAAATTCATAAAAACACTGTGTTTTGAGAAAGTGCAGGTAACAGGAAAATCTATTTCCTTATGGTGACTGTGTCACACCTTCCAGAGGATTGAAGATATTTTGTTAATTATACCTCCATTCTTACCAAGAGATATTAAAAACTTCTCAGTCACCCTTAATTGGGCATGGCTTTGGGTAATTTTCTTTTGCTGATGTATGAACAGGCTTTAAGAGCTAAATGTCATTGTAGAACATTCCGATGAGCTGAATTTCAACCATGACAAATTCTGTGAGAAAGCTGGGCCTTGCTGTTAGTGTCAGCAAAAATTGCAAAACCCCCTAAATGTACGAGCCAGGGATGTGCTGCTACTGCACTGTTTTCTCTAACTCATCAAAACAACCATCTGTTTTGACGTAAGAGTAAAATCCTGCCCTTAGAATGCAGAACAGTAAACTGGAGAAGGAAGACGCCATCCTAACAGGAGGTGCTTTGGAGAAAGAAAGATTTTTTTTTTTACAAAAGCAAGCACAGGAATTTTCTTTCATGCACAGGCAGTTAACTATGGAACTTGTTTGTTACTGCCCAACATCCTGAACTGCCTACACATACAGGGTATTCGAGCACAGAAAAAGTTTAGACTTTGCAACATCATCTATGAGGTACATAAAATGTTTTAGTGGAATTGCACATTTTTTACCACAATGAAAAGATACTATTGGAACGATAAGAGAGGTGGTGCAGCAGGAAAGAAAGCCGAATGGTATTGAACAATGGCGTAGACAATTAGAGAGATACAGTAAACAGGGAATACATTTTGAATTGATGTAAGTACATATTCCAAATAGATGTTTCCACACATGCCTACTTCAAATGGACAAATGGTGCAACGAAGACATAATGCATCTCCTGGCACACTGACAGCTGCTGTTTAATGCACCTCTCTCGGCTAACAGGGCACGCTGCTGACTAATATTGAGTCTGATTTTACTGAAAATTTGAACGCATGACATCCACAGGATCCCCTCTGTCCACACACTTCACTGACAAGTTTGCAGAACCCCAGGTCAGTGCTGGAAGACGTGGCCTGACAGAAGGCACACTGCCTTCTTCCCAATAGGCTCTGCTTCATCCATGAACTCTCTGACCTTATCCTTTACCACAGCCTCCACTCCTTTCCTGAGGAAGCTGCACCCAGTCCTCTGCACCTCCCCAGATGATGTGAACGAGAGTTACAGCAGCACAGTGAGCTGCCTGTAATAAGAGGGTTCACATCTTGGCCAGCAGCTCTCTTCTCATTTACGTTCCTTCAGAACTCCCTCAGGTGACTTCACATCTGACTCACCTGGCAGCTCTCCTAGTTCCTGCAATCACCCCAGACACAGCCAGCTAACCTGCCCATCCTGCTGCAAAGAACACACCGCAGCCTGGTTTTTGGTGGGCAGCAGAAAGCTGCTCGAAGTTTCTACTATGTCCGGCACAGAGCCAATCGCTGAAGGCTCTGACGATGGGCAGGTTAGTAGCCCAATTAGAGAAGTCGGTAACGCCTCTGTGATGTTTTAAGATAGGAAAAGCCGCCTGCTTCTTCCTCCCCTCCAAAGGGTGGCGAGGGGGCGCCCGGGCCCC
>VZTD01002136.1:488926-776708 GCA_013397725.1 Rhagologus leucostigma
ACTTCCAAACTAGAACAGCTCATCCTGAAAAGACTAAACCCCATGAACTAAAATGACCCACACTGGGCAGTTGTGGGAAGACTGCTTGGCCCGTGGGAGGGACTCACGTCAGGTGGGCTGCTGTTTGTGAAAGTTAGAACCACACTAGAGAAATTCATAGAGAACTGGCTCCCGTGGGAAGGACCCCACGGCACAACAGAAGAAAGTACTCCTTTCCCTGAACGAACTGAAGAAAGATTCTTAGAAAGTGAAAGACTGACCAAACCCCATGTTTTGTCTCCTTGTGCTGTCGGTGGGAAAGAGGGAGGGGCTGGGAAGAAAATAGGTGTTCTAAAAGTTTATTTTAGTTCTCATTACCCTTTTTACTTTTAATTCTGTTAATAATAAATTTTCTTTATACTTGTTTAAGTTTTGAGCCTGTTTTGCCCTTAAAATGTTTTTCCCCTAATCCTTATCTCAACTCATGAAGTTTTCGCTTTAATTTCCCCTCCTCAGCTTAGCTATAGCAGAGGACAATGAGTGAATAGTTTTTCGTGGGTGCCTGGTGCTTAGCCAGTGTCAAACCCCAACAGCGGCAATGTCCCTTGCTTCAGCAGTGAAGTCTGACACACGAAAACCTTGTGGAGCATTTCTGCCACAGCCCTATTAGCTCAGAGACTGCCTTTTCCATCCTCAAGCAGCCTCATGAGTTTCCTGAGGTCTTCTGCTTTGGATTTAAAGAACTTCCCACAATCACGCTGAGCATCCACTGCTTCCTAAATTCTCTTTATTTAGCCCTCAGTACGCTGTTCACACTTAACCTGTCATCATTTATGGTCTTTCCTATTCTCATTTGGAGAAACCTTCCTTTCTTCTTTAAATACTTCCTTTTGTGTAGGAGAGCTCCCTGAACTTAACTAAGGAACCATGCAGAGCTTTTACTGAACGGACAGTGCAGTATCACAACAACCATACATGATCCAAAGTGTGCTTACTGAATTGTAAAATACTACCAAGAAAGCTAAAATTCCCTTTTCCTCTTCTGATAAACTTGCCCTGTTTTTATAAATCAGCGTATCATTTATTCTCAATAAATCTCCCATAAATTCTTCTTGCCTCTTAAACTGTCATACAAACTCTTTGCTGATGGGGAAGATTCATGGAAGCAGAAGAAACGCATGTTAATTTTCAGATAACAATCTGAATTCACAGCAGTAGAAACTTTATTAATCCAGACTTCATATTGAATGGATTTCCTTATTTTCTTTTAGCAAAGGAAGGCCAAATAAAAGAATGTTTGCAAAAACCACCGAATTTTCTGTGCCATAACTTAATGTTGATAAATGTCCCAGAGAATTCTAATGGAAAAAAACTCGGTTGTTGATTTAAATTAAGACCAGATTAGAACTAATCTCATGTTTTGCCCAAAAAGTTTAGAATTACCCTACTGCATGAAACATTTGGAATAGGATTTTGCTGTAAATGAACAGCAATCCTCATATGTAAATTAAAAACCTTCAATTTTTGAGAAAACCTAACTTCTTTAGAGCACTGCATACAATGCTAAATCACAGAATAAAGTAACAGTTAACATTCTTGGCTGCCTTAAATTTCTTCTCATAAAACCACATGCACATGTGAGCAATCTCATCAATATAAACAAAATCTTCATGCTCAATGTTGTTCTTGGGCAAAAATGCCTCACCTTCTGGCTGAGAGGCAGAACGTGCTAAAACTGTTCCTTTACAGTTACATCACTTGACATCTATTGTGCAGGTAACATGAGGAACAACACAGCAGACAGAACATCTATACAGAAACCTGCCTAGATGCAGGTTTATCTTCAAATATTCGACCATCCTATGCTAAAAAAAAAAGCTTTTAACAGGTAAAGTTAAACAAAGTATTAATGGAAGCAATGTGGTAAGACATGGTTGAGTATTAAGAAACAGCACATCAGGCAAACGTTCATTTTTCTGGGCAATAATGCAATGCATGCCTGCATTAACATTTAGCACCGACTGAAGTGACAGACTGACAAAACCCTTTTGTCCTGCATCTGAAAGCAATCAAACAGATCCAAGTCCTAGTTGACTAGTAAGTTTGCAGGTGTTAATATCAAAACAGACTAACCTTTAGCCCTTCTACTTCGCTTTCCAACTGTTTAGAGTACTGTTCACTCCTCTCTCGCAATTTCCTGTCTTTGGATGCCTCAGCAGCTGCAGCTTCAGCTTGGACTTCCAGCTACAAAAGTACATACGTTTTTAATAGACAGGATTCTATTTTTTTTTTTTTCCCAAAAATCTATTGATGGTTTTCAATATAAAAGAGAAATCTTCAGCACCAAACTGAACACTTCAAATTCTTAGAAAACAAAACTGGTACTGTTTGAAACAACAAACAAAAGGTTAAAAGATTTACAAATAAAAAAAAATACTCAGAAAACCTTACATATAACTTATTTCATAGAGTCTAAACGGTCTTCTCACCACTTACTTCTTTTTTAAGT
The DNA here is from genome assembly GCA_013397725.1 of Rhagologus leucostigma. Taxonomy (NCBI): domain Eukaryota; kingdom Metazoa; phylum Chordata; class Aves; order Passeriformes; genus Rhagologus; species Rhagologus leucostigma. Next base: position 491,415 of record VZTD01002136.1, read on the forward strand.
CTCTCTGTTCTGCGTAACTCTTGCCTTAAACTTTCTACTTTTTGCATCACCACTTCCATTTCTTCCTCCTTATCTCGGAGCTGGCGGGCAAGCTTTTGTTTTTGAGAGTGCAAGTCTGTCAGCCGCTCGTTCATCTCTGAGAACTCCTGCATTGCCAATTTCCGCTGGCTGTGTGCATCTTTCAGCTCTTTGGCTTGGGATTTTAATCTGTCACTAGACTCTGCCAGTTCCTACAGTTTAAAAAAAGAATTAAGTAATAAACCTAGAAAGCTACAAGGCCAATTCTGTCTTTGGATGCGCATCTAACACCTTTTCTAGAGTGAATAGAAACTATGTATTTTTTTAATTTCACGAATGCATCTACAACACAGTTTGCATGCCTCTATAAGTAAGGAAGGAGGCATGTTTTACACTACTAAGGTTAGTTAAACTACATAAATGTGAACCAAGTAGCAATCTGCTCCATTATTACAGATAAAAATGGTTTTCAAGGACTTGAATTACAATATAAAAATACCTTGCTTTCTTAATGCAAAAATGTCATTAGCATTGCTTTTTTTAAAAGTACTTATATAAATTACAAGAATCCCAAGTGCTAAATGATTAAAAAAAAAGGTTTTGCATTGAATGGAAAACTCTGCTCTATGAAAATTTTTACTCAAGAAGCTTTTGAAAATTTGCCTGCAATGGCAAATATTATTTCCATACACTATACCTTCATATCAAATATTAAGAGAAAGTTTCAGGCAACAAAACACTGCAGTGAATAAAAGCAATATATAATAACTGTTCTTTTCAAAGACCCAGCATGAAATAACACTGCTAGTGCTGTGATAACTCCACAGCACAATACCTTCACAAAGCTTGCTGTGCTCTAGATTTGTGCCACCACACTACCAGTGAGGGACCACAACAGTTTAAATAGTTCAGTGATGTTCAGTCAAACCAGAGCAGAAAAAAGGAGCAAGGAAAAGCAATTTCAGAATAAAAAGATGATCATCAGGAAGAATTAATATTTGGCACTGCTGACATCCAGATAAATCAAAGGTTCTTAAAAAGAGGTCCTTATCACTCTGAGTTGTTTTAGAAAAGAGATGGTCTTTCTGAGACAAACTGGCAGCTTTCAAAATTTTAAGAGCCTTAAGGGTCAGAAGAAACAGTGTTAAACACAGCTGGCACATCAACTTTAAAATACTGGGCCAATATAATCATGATGAAAAACAGGTTTATGTATTTCACACCTGATTACAGGTTGATCTAATAACAAATACAAAAAAGAGCCGTGACAGACAGTATGTTATAAATAAGAAAATGAGGGATCAGGGAGATAGAGAAGAAGAAATAAATTCCATTATTCTTTAACTGTAGTTATTTCAAATGACTTTTCAATCTTCATATTTGGGCAATTTTTCACATCTCCTTTCTGGAAACACTTCTGTGACACAGCCTTAATACCATATTCTTCACATTTTTTCACTGTTAAAAGTCTCACCCATACTTCAGATGAAATTGTCTGGAATAGTTCTTCTCTACTCCATCTTCTAACCCCTATCATTATCACCTTAATGTGAAGCTATAAAACCTTTTTTGCAGCCACTGTGCAATTTGGATCATGGAGTTGTTCACTATCTGGAAGCAATCACTTAGGACCACCCAGCAGTCATGCAGACAACATGTTAAATAATGTCCTTTTCTTCAAAAAAAAAAGGCAGAAAGCTAAGTAGGTCATGCCACACACTTGTTACCTGCTCATTAGTTTTACACTTGAAAGCTATTACAAGCAAAATGAACAAAAATAAAACAGTCTTGAGTGTTTAGAAGAGTTGCTGACTAAATGCTTTTACCTTATTAAGATCTTCTCTCTCTTGCTTCAGCGTTTTGACTTGCTTCTCAAAAGCCTTTATTTGTCTGGAAGCATCATCCAATTCCCGCCTTGCAGTGCTGGCCTCCTCGAGTTGCTGTTCTAGCTGCCCAGATTCTAGAAAAAGCAGCAGAATTAGAAATATTCTAAGGGAAAAATCATAGTTCTAGAATAGCATAGCCTAGCTGCTTGAAGCCCCTTCAGTATTTTTTCTGGTTTCCATTTAATCACAAAATAAGGCAATTCTTATCTGGCTTAGAATAGGGAGCAGGTTGTTTCAGCTGCCATTATCTGCCTTTAAGGGAACAGAATGAAAGGTCACAGCTTGCTGAAATACAACACAGAAAATGATAACAATTTGTCTTCTCATATTATAATAACCATGCTCTATACATAATTCTGTAATGTATGCTTTAACACGACTTACACATTTGACTTTTATGTGCTGTGATGTAATATATAATACATCTTTTATTACACTGTAATTATAAACAGTCTCCCTCCTCTCCACAATTCCCCCAGAAAGAAACAGTAAAAATAATGGGTCACTCAAGAGCTGGCAAGTGTTCTCCTGTCGATACTCTTAAAATTAACTTCAGCTGATTTTACTTATTTCTAGTGTGAAAACCACTTGTTTTTATGTGATCTGCTTTATTACTACCATAAATAAAGGAGAACTATTGCAGGCAGTTTCTTACCAACAGTCAGTTACGCAGTGGCAGTACATTTCTATGGCACAGTTAAATAATGTCATATAAATACCCTCAAATTCTACAAGAAAAACTGAAATCTGTAAAGTATGGCAACTGAAAATTTCTAGCTAGTGAGTGGAGGTTTTTTTGCCTCGTAGGACTTTTTACTTAAAAACAAGATATATATGAGGCAAGATATATATATATAATTTAATTCCAAGTTCTGTGAAATCACTGGACATGTTGTCTTTTATTTCCGTTGTGCCAGGTCTTCAGACCATTTGTATTTACCCAAAGAACAGGAACCCATCTATACTCTTAATGAGAGCCTTTAACTACATTTTCATAAATGTAACCCTGAGAGACTGGCTCTTGGAGAAATCAAATATAAAAACACATACATTTTTAAGAAGGTTAATTTCTGAAACACAAGAATTTTATGAGCAAATTAATACCATTAGCTTATAGCCAGAAAAATATTCACTATTGTTTTAATTCACTGACTCTTGTTTAAAATTTTAAAAGAATGCACTTAAATAAGAGATGTAGTTCAAAGCCAGAAATTATTAACTGCCTCCCTTATGTAGTCTACGCTGAAGTCACCAGTGAAAAGCAAGTTTATATATGGCTCTGCTGAGCCAAGATAAATCTCTCTTCTGTGCATGAACTACTTTGTTCCACGGCTCTGTTTTCTTCTTGCATTGCTGCCCTTTACATATTTGGCAATATTAAAGATTCCTCAAAGTTTTCTCCTATGTAACTTAGCGAACAAAAATTATAACTTTGACCTCAAAAATTGAAAGCATATGCTAGCTTGTCATTTCCTGGAAAACCAGATAGACAAGAAAAATGTATTTTTCTAAGCCCCCCAAGTGACACTCCTGAATTTGACACAATTTTGAGTTCATTCTTTACTACCTTTTTAAGCAGGTGTTTACTCTTACAGCTTCAGAAGAGGCAGTAAAACAGGTCAAAGAATGTAACAAAAAGCTAGTTGTGACATATGTGTTGTAAAGGGTAATCTTCCATTTAATCACCCTAGTTGTAACTAACATTTTAGATAATATATGCAAACACTCACTGTAACATGTTATTACATTACATTTAGTTGCCCAAGAGATGAGCCCAAAGCATAAAAAGTTCAGCTCTGCACCTGAACTGAACCTTCTTAAAAGTTCATCAGATCTAGTAGAAAAATTAGGTCTTTGAAAGGCTATCCAGAAAACCTGGAACTAGCTCCCCTACATTTGGAAGCATTCAGACATGGCCATCACTTGGTTTGTTTCTGTATTCTGTCATTAATATAGTTGTAAAATCTATCTCAAAACTCCCATAAAACCAAGTAAAATAGAACATTCTCTTTTTATATTTATCAAATTGGCTTGTATTAGTTACAGCCTAAGGCACAAATGAGTGTTTTCTAACAAATGGCTGGATCAGACAAAGCATTCAAGTATAAACTGGCAAAGTTGTGTGGTGACTGGGGATGGGTTAGACAATTCTACATTTTCCTAATTTAATCCCATTATTCACTTCCAAACCAAAATCCAAAAGTACACATTATGTCTAGGAATAAATACACAGATATGGATGTGGTGTGAAGCAGAAAATTGCTTTAGGAAAAACCTTCTCAGTATTAACCACCTTCACCAGACTTTGATTCTTTTCAAATTGAAAAGGGATAGCAGTTGTGTTGGGGAATATTTTCACACCTTTTCTATTTTTTTTTTCGTTACCAAAGGAAGTGAGTGATACTTTCAGCAATGAACTAAAATCTAAGTTGCAGTTCAATAGTAAATAATAAAATATAATTTAAAGCTGATCCCGAGGCTTTTCTGTGAATGACTGGTCTCATTCAAAAGCTGTTCTTGTAAATGTTGCTTTTCAGTGGTCCCAAAGACTCAAAACCAGAGTTAAGGCCTGTTGCAGAGCAGGGGTTTCTGATCGTGCTGTCTTTATCCTCATTACAGCAGCAAGAGGAGGGACATTTGGCCGGAGAGAAATTTTTCAAAACCCTTTGTCCTGACATAGTGCCAACACGGCATCACTCAAACCAGAGTGATCCTCCCTGAGCTAGCTAAGCCGTGTTGCCATCCCAAAATAATGCCTATGGTACAATACAAAACTGCTGCATCACGCCAGAGCAGCTGTCCAACTGTGTATCTGTAGCAGGCTTTTTTCAAACTACACCACTTTTAACAGGCTGTAATCTATGTGCTGCACTCTGCAGTTCACACATAGCTGTTCCTGCCCCGTAAGGCAGCTGCACAGTCTAAACACGTCAACTGAAGGGTCTGCAAGTTAAGTTCAAGTTATTCTTTCTGTGGGTGTTGCTGCTGGCATTCCTGACACTTTCAGGAACTGAATGAAGTCTTGTCACAAATACAAACCAGAACAAATGTTTTTTTGTAGCTTCCTCCAAACTTTCTGGCTGTTTCTTTTTCCTTGGTCTCAGGTAAATGTGGTCATGTAATAGAGATGTATCTACCACTACTCGTGTCTGATTTTTCACACAAAACGCAGACATTTTCCTATTTCTATAAGATTAATTGGATTTTCATCCCGGTTTCTCTGGTTCCAGACCTGATACCTAACATTTTCTTGGTAATTTTCCTAAAAAATTTTCCTAAAAAGAAAAAAAAAAACAAACCTTGCTGTGCTTCCTTTCTTCCTTTTTTTGAGATGTCTCTGCTCTCAACATCCTATTTTAAAGACAGCATTACAGAGGTGGATAGCAGGAGTCCTATGCTATGAATCACTGTGAGAGAAAACCCCCTTTAACTTAATTCAGAACATCAAATCAAGAATACTGAGTACTAGTAGTTAGCCTTTAAAGTAGGCTAAAAAGGTATTAGCTAAATAGACAGCAAATGGTTCACTCATAGCTATATTCAATATGGTGGTGCAATATAAGCCCTCCCTCTCAAAAGTTCTCAAAACATGAATTGCCCAGAATCTGGGAGAGTAAGGCTGGAAAAAGATGGACCTTTCCCTAAATGCCTCCAGTAGCCTCTGTAAAACCACAGAGTAGATCTTTGCCTTTTGACTAGTTTGGGAGTTTTGATGAAAGGCAGCGTAACATTAATTAAAAAAATTAAGCTCTTTAGCTGCACAGATTTCAAAAACAAACTTTTCAAGTTTGAAGTACTGAGGTACTTGACAGCCAAAACTTTAGTTTTCATAAAATCTTCAAGAACTCTCAGAAGCAAAGGAAATAAATGTTCCGTTTTGTAAGGAATGATGGCTCGTTGACTGCAGAGCTGAAAGGTGGTTCTTCTCCCTCTCATCTCTCTTTCCTCACATGCTTCTATTGCCCACCTTGTGCTGATTTATCTGATCATAAGTTGATTAAATTCTCTCTAATAGCATTTTCCTTGTTTACTCGAGTTAATTTAATTCATGAGAGAGTCCAGGGAATGCACAGATCAAAAAGGGGCCATGCAGGTGTAGGCAGGAGCTATTTTGGTGGCAGTTTTCTTTGGTCAGTTCTGCTGCTGGAAGTGCAGCCTCATGGCCCATTGTGTCCTCTCTCATGGAAAAACACCCTTCACTACTCCCTGCCACTTGGAAAACTCAAATTAAATTGAATTTGGAGAAAATGCTGAGCTACAAAGGAAGAGTGAGGGGTAAAATGAAAAGTAAAAATAGACTGGAAAACTCTTTTATAAAGCCAAGGAAAACCAGCATTACAATTGGAGGAAAAAAAAACCTTGACAAAATACAGTTTCCTCTTACAGTTTTTACATGAGTATTTATAACATACCTGTTACCTGTTTCTTCAACTTTTCAATTTCTTCTTTCAAACTTTTAATTTCTAAATCTTTGCTTGCTGTTATTGGGCCATCCACTGTTGAATACTGCAGAGCCTGCACTGTCTGGGTGGACTCTAGAAAAAGATGGAAGAGAGAGGGACAAATTACTCCTGGTATCTGAGGAGATCAAAGAGGTACTATTAATAAATTAAGACATGCCGAAGACCCTACACTGGGCATTCTACAATTTGTAATTTCAAACTATTAAGTGCCAATTTTTCAGTAATTGTCAGGTGGACAAACTAAGTTCTTAGAAGTTCTAAGAATGAAATGTTTATGCCATAGTGATCAAAGTACAGTGAGAACAAAATTAGCATAAGAAGTTGCATATATGGTGTATTTCAGGCATAAAGAGTAACAGAAATTTAATTTGTCAACAGAAATAATGAAGAGAATTCTTTTCTGCTAGGAAGCATTCCAGGAGGCATATTTACTTTTTTTCCACAGTATAAACAGTGCCGTATAAAGCTGCAAGCTAATCTAAGTTAAAAAAGTGATTGAATTACTTTTTTGAATGACCATACCTTGCAGTTTTCTACTAAGTTCAAGCTTTTCCTGTTCTAGACGTCTTATTCTCCTCTCATAAGCTTCTGTTGCTAAACTATCCTCCAAAGTTCTTTGAATGCTGGCATCAAGATCCATGGAGGGTGGTCCAGCTGTCAGTCTTAGACAGCTGCGGTCTGAAAGCACACTGGGGGAAAAAAATAAATAGTATCAGATTTTTACAACAGGCTGGTTTAAAATAGTGCTATAAAAAGATCAACCAATAAACACTTGGTTTGAATTGTTAATTGCTATGCCATTTATTATAACATCGAAGAATACCTTGTTAGTATGTGCTCACCGAAAATTGAACTCATTTTTACTTAGCATGCCTGATCTCCTCAATGCATTTTTTGTTACACAGAAGTGGATGAACTCCTGATTAAAAATCATTATGGACAGTCTATGCTAGCCAGGTAGCAAAAAGGAACAGTCTAGACAGTAAGATTACAGTAATAGTTCATTTGACAATAGTTAATCAAGGTATCATAAATGCTTTAAAGAAAGCAATCACAACAAATGGTGTGAAATTATCCCATAACAACTAGGGCATGGACATGTCAGAAATGCTGCGGCTACTCATGTACACATGCTACTACTTATGCAAATAATCCTTCTGAAGTCTAGGACATTCTAGGACATAGTCACATTCCCAGCAGAAACATAGGCCTGGTTTTTCAATGGTTGTAAACATTCTTTCTTTCTTTATTTCCATAAACAACGAGGAGCATACAGGGATTTCCCTGTTACTGTTTCATTTAGCAATGGAAATGAGTGAAATAAATACAACATTAATACCATATATCAATTAAAGTAATTTTAACAGAATTTCTATTCAGACTTACACAAGTGTCCAAGGGCGAGAAATAAAACTGGTTTTAATGTCTAATAAACTAAGTTCTGCCTGGGTCCACACATCCAGTCTTACCTTTGTAATGTGCAGTTAACTTTATACATTGTCTAATAACTACCTTTCTCAGCAAAACTCCCCTGAGCACAGGTGCTGACCTTTGCACATATGTAAATTTTACCTGCAGAGAGCTCATTCTTTTGAACAGATAGCATTTTAGATTATGGTAATTTCCTCAGTAAACCACATTTTTTGATATCTGTTCAATAGGTTTCAAAGACAGAAAGTTAGAATACTGTGTGACTAGCCTAAAGACAATTCTGGAACTCTTAACTTACCAGCTACTTGTATATGTGAAACCCACAAATGGTAAATGATGGCCAGAAAATGCAGTGTGGGATGGTGGAGGCATTGTTTCCTAGAAAAATAATAGTACAGTTGAGTAAGCAGTATCCTACTGGACTTAAAAGAAACAGATTTTCCAGTTTAACCATATGAGGAATGTTAGTGATAGTATCATGTTAACTATATTCACTGTCATCCTTATCTACAGCCCAAATATGAAACAGCATCAACTAAATCTATTTATAATAGCATTTAACATATACAAAAACAGAGCACGCTGACATAAAAATGCTTTTCTAATTAAATAGGCTATTGTTGGAGGAAAGCAGAATATTACACATTTTAGATGACAATTTATTCCTTCTTTTTTCCAAGAAGCTCTTAGCACAAAGAGCAACACCTTTTATTCCCTGCTATACTCCTCTCTGCTATTCAGTCAACAGGGCTGCCTGCCTGTAGAATTACCAGCCCACTTCTGAGTGGGCCATCTCTATTTGGAGAGAACAATCAGCAGGCATTTACTAGAAAGGAGTAATACAACAGAGTGTTCTAATCCCATTAGTGCTTTGACCATTTCTTCATTCCTTGCTCCTCTTTCTTGCCAGACAAAGAACTACAAACCAAGACAAATCTTTGAGTTTCTACTCAGGCTAAAATAACCCTGTTGTTATTTTACTTGAACCATTTTAAGTTCTAATATTCTTAAATGTTCTGTTAAAAGCTTCCTGTTTAACCCCAAGATGCAAGGTTTATGTTGCTCTGCTAGAGATGGCCGTAACAGTCACCCAAAAGAAAACTCCTAAGAAGATGATTATTGCACTGAAAGTGATAAGAGATTCTAAATTGTCAGAAAAGGTACATAACGATTTCTTTCTAAACCCAAACAAAAAAGAAGAAAGGTACCAGTTGTGCATTTTTTTCCATGTAAAACTCGGCAGGAAAGGACAAGCAGTAAGACAGCATTCAAAAGAAATCTGAAATTACCTTTTCAGTGGTGGCGTCAGCTATGTTACATCACAACTTTGTCCTTTTAGCTGACAAAAACCTTCACATTATAAAAGAGTTCCCAAACAACACTAATGATATTGCTAGATTGTGTAAGTTCATTAAGTTGAGCATTTTGGAAACTAAGGACAGGACCAAATTATAAAGCCTTAACTTTCCACTAAATCATAATAAAAATATCAATTATTACAGATTACTATGGTTAGAAAAAGTAGAATTTTACTTCTCTTCTACATTTTGTTTTCAGCTTTCACAGATTCGAGTTGCAAAATGTCTTTACAGGTAACTTTAAAAATACCAAATGCATAATGGCATGATTTTAACTGCCGACATAACAATTTTCAGCTACCACACAGGTAACTCTTCAAAAATATCACATCTAGTGATAGTAAGGTAAGATTCGGTAAAAGAATTTGTTTTGCAGTGATCAAGATATGTATTTCCTGCTGCTTGTGTGAATTTAACTGTACAACAATGCTGAGAAAATTATAACTGAATCTATCATACCTCTGAATTAGGCTACTAAACCAAACAGTTAAAAGCTAAAACCCACCACAACTTTGGCTGCCTGAACAGCACAGTTTTGCCCTTTATGCTTGTGTGTATGCTCAACATACTTTTAAAATTTCATTATTATGTATGTAATTTTTCCATGGGAGTACGGTCCCATTCAAAGCTCAGGAAGAATAACAATCATTGCTTTTCAACACTGTCTTTTATCTTCGGCACTGGGTTTTCCTCATTTGCTCTATGCAATTCAAATCTTGCCAAGAATTTTTAGAAAAAAAAAAAAGAGGTCTCGTGGGCTTATCTGTGGTGCTGACCTCTATAACAGCAGTGCGAGTATGTGGAACTTCCTCAAAAGATATGTATGAAATATGGAGGAGAAAACACCTCCAAGTTATATATAAGGAATTTGAGGCAAAGCAATATGAAATACAATGTCCACCGGTCAAAGCAAAAATGTAAAATATTCTCAGTCATGCAATGCCTTAGGCCAGGTTTTTTCAGCGGGTCTGAGATACTAGGTGTGAAAAGAAATGGCAGGAAAATAACATCCTTATATTAAAACAGAACAAAACCTTCAGATGTTTCAAATTAGGAAACTGAAAAAGAAGCTCTAGAAACTGGCATTCATCTCTAACAGTTCGGGGGCATTGCTTTTCACCCTCAAATGTCTAAAGCAAGTTAAGAATTGGACTCGATTTTCTCAGCTGAGAGTCCAGTAACTCAGCAGAGAAGCATTCTTTCTTCACCTGCAGATCCCTGTTTCTTCACAATGGTAAAGCATTCACACTGCACAGGCACAGTTCAAGAGCCTCAGTTGGGAGACTGGGCTCTAAAAAGGAGGAATGGTGGAATGGACAATATTAAAATGTGTGAACAACCTCCAAAAGGTATTTCAGCTTCACAAACAAAGACCTGCTATATACAGCATCCATTTCAGCCACTCAATCCTCATAGCTGTTGCTGGACAAAATAATATGCGAACAGATATCTGAAGACTGTATAAAAAAAGTTGTAAGATAAAAATACTTTAGTTGTGAAAGGAAGTGGAAAGATCAGATGCAAGTGAGGGAAAAAAAATGAAAAGAATGCAAGTCATCCTATGCAGCTACACTGATTTGTGTAATTTGCCTATAAGGAAAAGGGTTCTGAGACTTAATCAGAGATCACAGAACCGTTTAGGTTGCAAAGACCTTCATGATCACTGAGTCCAGCCATTAACTCAGCACTGCCAGGTCCATCACTAAACCACTTTCCTAAGCACCACGTCTACATGTCTTTCATATACCTCCAGGGATAGTCGACTCCACCACTTTCCTGGGCAACCCTTTTGGCAAAGAAATTTTTCCCAGTATCCAAACTAAACCTCCCCTGGCTCAACTTGAGGCCATTTCCTCTTGTCCTGTGGCTTGTTACTTGGGAGAAGAGACTGACACCAACAAAATGTTTTAGTCAAAGTGTTTTCCATGTTTTAATGTGAAGTTGGAGGAAAGGGAATGCAAATAATGATCATCTGTCTATATCCATTCATGCTGCCTATCTCTTATCTGCAGGCCCAGAGAACTGAGTGAAACTGAGATGCACATGCAGTTCAGAAAACAAAAGCAAAAATGGTGAAAGTGCTTTCCATCACATGTAAACAGCAGGGTTCTGCATCTTTCAACAGAGATACACACACAAACACACACAAAGATATTTCCAAGGAGAGAACACAAGGCATTCCTCCAATGCTAAGACATCTATCATCTGTCAAAGCTCCTTTTCAAAAGCATAGAAACAGAAAGTCTGGTAAAATCAATAGTTGCAAAGCATTTTAAGCAGAGGTAAAAATATTTCCTTGTTCCTTAAGAAATGGCTGTAACATTTCTCCTACATTTCCCAAAACACAAGTCGGAAAAAAAGCTGGAAAAATTTAGTGGAAATGAGCTGAATGGAATCCAACACCAATACGAGCAATTAGAGTAGAGCAATGATGTACAATAAAATGCAATGTGCAAACTTATACTAAGTCTTAACAATGCTCTGCTAGAAATAGTCTTGGAGATTATCTGCATGTAAATGTATTATTCTTTATAAGACAGAGACACTAAACTTGTCACTGCAACAGATGTATATTAGCTAAAGACACGTAAAGCTACAATGAATTTACAAAAGTTATCCTTACATGACTATGTTTGGAGGACCAGCCTTCAAACTATGAAAGTATTCCCCTCACAGTTCTTCAAAGCAGCACCTAATTGCTATTTATGCAGAACACCTGAAATAAACTGCCTTTTAAGTACATTTTGTTACAAAGTATACTACGAAGGCTGATTCATCAAAATGTTAATTGTATACTTACAGAGTTTTTTAAGCAATCATCATCCACATCAAAGTTTGATGTATCAGTAGGGCTGCTGACTTCTGGGATGTAAGGTGCCTCACAGTTCCTAATGTTGTCCCAATCAATCCCAGCAAAAAATGGATGGTTCTTAAAGTCTTCTATTCCATTTTGTCCAAGTCGGTGCTCTCTGCTACAAATGAGCCTTCGGATGAGGTCCTTTGCACTTTCAGAGACATCTGTCACTTGAGCAGGAAACTGAAACCTCTCCTTAAAGATTGAAATAAGAGGAAATAGTTTATTACCAAGAAAAAGTTGGAAAAATTACCTTCTTAGTGAAAATCATTATGTAGAAAAAGAAATGTGCAAATACACCAGCTCTGAAATACATGCAGTAAGGTTTCAAGGAAAAGACTTCTGCTAAGGATAGAAACTATTAAAATTTTTTTGTCTCCTAGTTTTTCTTCTTTATTTAAATTTCTCTTACACTACAGCTGTTGAATTCTACAGCTATCTCCATGTGGAAGAACATTTCAGAATCTTTGGCATAAGCCAAGGAATGGGTTCACCAGAAGAAAGTAACAGAACAGGATTGATGCAATGTAGCCAAGATTGACTCCACAGAGTGAATTAACAGCCATGTTTCCAAACCCAGATTTTCAGTTTTAGCTTTATCCCAAAGCAAAGCCATCTGCAATCCGTAACCATAAACTTACTACACGGAAATGTATTTTTTATTCTACATTTATGAACGTTAACATAATTAGTACATAAAAACTTATTTTTAAATACGTCTTCAAGTTACCCCATTATTAAAAATTAGCTTAGAGACAGACAGAAAGTGCACTAACTTTGTGGTTCATTATTTTCCCATAGGTCTCCACCAAGGACTCAGCATAAAAGGGCGTTTCTCCATAAAGCATTTCATACATGCAAACGCCCAGGGACCACCAGTCACACTCGGGCCCATACTTCCCTTTTCCATCTTCCATGGCCTGCAAGATTTCTGGAGAGATGTAGTCTGGCGTTCCAACTGCCACTGAAGATTGGACCTGGAGAAGTTACATTTTCAGGATTAATATCAACTTTCATCATTACAGGCACTGTGGTACTGTGCCTGTATATATAAATTTAGCCCAGCGTTCTCATCGTAACAAAAACAACTAAACACAAACAAAAGCTTCTAAATTAATAAAAAAATACTTAGGCATTCAAGGCTCTGCATTAATAGGCATCCCAATAATATACTTTTGCTAAACTATTATCAATATTTAAAAACAGATAAAGAACAAAACTGTCAATTGTTAGGATTACAGCCAGTAAGCAATTATAGATTAGGTGATCACAAATATTAGATCAAATGCTTTGCAACCCTCCGGGACATGATTAAACATACGGGAATTACATTCTAGGCACACTTACTACATACTGTGCAAATTTAAATGTACTAGTAGAACATCATCACATTTCAGTATCTCATCCTGCTCATACTAAAGCTTACATTTTCAATAAAGGTAAGAGCTCAGAGCTTAAAACCGAGAGATTCATAGTTCATAAACACCTACTTGGCACTGAGAGCACAGCTTCTCTTTATTTATTCATGAGTTGACTGTATGCACCTAAAAAGTTTCTAATATACTGCAAATCCAAGCAGTCTGTAGTCATATTTTCAAGTAAGTTAGTTATATACCAACATCACTTACAGTTCCATTTCATTTGACATAAGGCAATTTTTCTCTTTATTAGCACATATTTTGTGGCTACCAAAGAACTGAAGCAAAAATATTTAGGAATGTATCATTCTTTCTAATTTACCGTTCCATCTTCCATCAGTTTCAGACAAGAACCAAAATCTGCTAATCGTATATGTCCATTCATATCCATCAAGATGTTGTCTGGTTTTATATCCCTGCAATTAAACCAGTTTCAGAATTAGCACAAAAATGTATTGCATAAGATGTATTCCAAGCATCAACTCTGCAGCAGTCTTTTCATTCAAAAACAGCAACCCGTCAGTACACAGAAGACAGTCACTCCTGATATGGTGAAATTTGCACTAGGGACATTTCATGACAGGGGCTGTAGATCAATTGAATCATACAGTGCTTCTTAATTTTAGAAAGAATTGTGTAGTTAAATTCCTCTCATGTCTCAAGGGTAGACAGGAGAATCTTACTTGCTCTGAGCTTTTGTATATAAAACTTTTAAATCATCTGAAGAATTTTAGTGAAGTCCTCTCAAGTGGAAGATGCATGCTTGTACTGGAGCTGGAAAACAACCCCTAGATTTTACAACAGAACGAAGGCCGATGAAATCCTGAAATAGTTTACACAGTTTTAGATTTACTGTCTTTCACTGACATTCTTTCCTCACATGCATCTCGCTTCACTACGTACATCTGTCATACTTCTACTGAAATGACCGGTGTACACATTACTGCAGCTCTGCTTGGCCAAACTCTGCCTGCCTCATTCAGGTCATGATGCAGATGCAAATATCCTTCTAAGCAAGCAACATCATAAATACTCCTTATATCGTAAAGTTGACCTTTTTTTTGTCCCAGGTTTTTCCTAAGTATACTGAAATACAGGTAGAGTGTATGTTCCCAGGGTGCAGCTGAGTAGGACAAAAGCATCTACGTTCTCTCAATTACCAGAGGGACATTTCTTGTTCAACTTATAAACTAGGTTCAAACGTTTTCTTTTCTATTAAGTATAGGTCTTAGAAATATACATCAAGCTACATTTTAAAAAACATATGACATTATTAGATTCTTATGCTATCCTTATCTATTATATTCAAAACATAAGTTATGAATAAAGGTCTACGAATATTTTCTCAGTGAACATTTTTAAGATATAAGAACAAATCCCTTAAAATAATCACAAAATGAGTGAAGTCCTGACTTTGCTTCATTCCTCCAATGACTTATAAAATGAATGTCACCGATTGCTTGGCAGACAAATCTCAAAATATTGACAAGCTAAAATGTTCAAATTGCACCTGAGAGCAAATTTTGTTGTCTGGGTTTTGGTGTTTTGTTTTTATTGAGGTTTTTTTTCCCTACTAGAAATCGAGTTATAGACACTGCTTACTGATAATTTACAATGGAAAAAAAGTTAGAACCACACCTTAAACAACATTATAGAAGCTATGGCATAAAGGTGTCACAGTGCCACACACTTGGTGACAATTAATACAGTAATAATTTGTTGTTTGGAAGAAAAGTACTTCCTGAATTTGTGTTACTTAAAGACAAGCAGGCAGCAGCCCATGCTGAAAACAAACTTTAGGCACCTTTCAAATACACAGAAATATTTACAAAGTAGAAAGCAAACACTGCAAGAAATCATACTTTCACAACTTGCAACTGAGCATAAAGACAATTCTTTACAAAATAAATCAGAAAAAATAACCGAGTCTATTCTCTTAAGACCATTCTTCCACTCGATTTTTGCTGACACTGAATATGCCAAAGAATTGCAGCCTCCAGACTGAGATAGTTTTGTTTGTTTTGCATTCACCCACCAAAAACATTCCTCAAACACGCTTCTAAATAAAAACAAACACATGCCACTGAGACTGCTGGAATTATAACTTCAGTTTAAAACACTTTGCAAAAACATGCACCTAAAATCCAGTTCCTCCTAGAAGCTGGACCTAGTTCAAGCTAAACAAAAACATGAGTCACCCTTGAGGCTCCATTTATCCATGTTCTATCTTTTAATATATTCCCAAGAGAAATAATAATAACATTAATAATCATCATCATCATCATCTCAACCTCTCCCATTCAATCTCACAAAACAGCAGAAAACATGAAAAATCTCACTGTGTTGTCAACACTGTGCAAAACCAAACCTGCAAACAACACTGAATGCACTCAGAGGAACAAGGATTTCTTGCAGAGTGGCATTTGTAATGCTCAGTAATAACTTCATAAGAACAATTTTTACAGTTAAGGAAAAAAGAGAAGGCCAACTTAATAAATACAAATTCTTTTCAGCTCTTGTAACAGAAGCTTGGGTTATGAACAACTGTTCTGAATTGTGAACTACATCAATAAAAGACGGTTTGAAAGACAAGAATTGCTGGCACCTGCACAGCAGAGTAGGCTATATGCAAAGGGAAAGAAAATTATGAGCCCCAGAGGGGAACAAGGAACAGGAGTAATTACTGCCAGCGTAACTGAAGAGTGTGAAGGTGGTGATTATGGGAAAAAATGTCTTAAACCCTGCATCTCTACTGAGCCTGCAGTTGTTAGATTGCATTAGAGTGATAGGTTTTGTTCCAGGCTTAGTTTGAATGACGTTTGTTTACTCTCTTTAGTGATCAGAACTGATCTATCTCCAGTTCTAAAGAGAATATGGTATTCTCTCTTCACATTCATTCCACCTTTCCCAGCTTATCCCAGTTTCTTCACTGTATGGACTGCTTCCTTCTACTTCCATCTCAACTGCATTTTTATTCCTATCTCTCCTAGACTCACCCCAAAAGCTGAGATGTCCAATCCTCCACAGCCTATCAATCCCAAATTTCCTCCCCTTCTATTTCCTTCTTTCTCTCTCAGCTTCTTCACTCCCAAGTCCTCATCTCCCTACTTGTCCAAATTTAACTAATCTTTTTTTTTCTCCCATTTCAGTTCTCAGCAGTCACTATTTACTCACAGTCCCATTCCCACTGGCTTCCTACTCCCATGATCCAGGACAACTATCCCCTTTCCTCATGTCCAATTCTTGTCCAATTTGCATAGCAATCTTCTTTGGCACCAAAAGAAAGAGAACTATCAGTAACAGAGACACTCGATGCTGTCTCTAGTGTCTATTTATCAGCATTTCCCCAAATTCCTTCAATATTACAGCTCTGAAACAGTGCAAAGCTACAGCAGAAGAAAACTGAAAAGTATTTAGGGATCAAACTCTGCACACGGTTGTTTAGAACTCGTAACAACTGCAATATTGAGAGAAAAATAATAACCTGAAAATATCTATGTGGGGAGCAGAGGAATGAAAATGTATCTATGACCCAAGGAGGATTCTCTCTTGAATTTCAAGTGTCCAGACCCCAGAGCAGAAGAGTTTCTCACTATTTTTGTAAGAATTGTTTTACTCATTAAAAATCCATATAGGTAAAGCAATCCATGTTTCTTGATCTTGTTTCTGCAAAGAGGAACACTTACTGCTTCAGGCAAATACTAAGGAAGGAAAATTCCAGACCAAGTAGCTAAAATCTGGCAAAAGTAATGAGCAATAGTGAAAAGTTATATGGCTTAGTGAATAGACCACTGGGCTGAATCTCTGTAGATAAGAGTTACTAGGTGATTGCCAGCAGACCATTTAAACATCACTCAACAAGAACCATGGTGCTCAGCCAAGCAAGTAATACCATCTGGCTAGAAGGCTGTGGCGCCCAAACACCCTACTAACTCTGTAATTAGTTCACTGCAATAAAAGAAAATGATCTGCTCACTTGAAATATGAAATAGTAATTCACTTTCAAGAAGTATAAGCAGTTGAAAGGTATTTATGAGCTAGATTTATAGCAAGAACAAGTACTGAATTGGGGCAATTGCTCTGACACCACTGTACCCTCTGGAGACCCTGAGTTCGACCAAGTCCCACACAGTTCAGCCCTACTCTGACAGCAGCTTCCGTGGGAAGCCCAATGGGCAAGGGGGTGCAGGTTGCCAGAGCTGGACCTGGCACAAGCCAAGCTGGTACAAATTCTTCAAATATGCTCCACACTGAATTAAGGGAACACAAGTACCCAGCATACCCACAGAAACTTTTTTTTTCCCCAGTGAGTCGTTTAACAGCACCAAAGGAACTAGAAATCTGGACCAAATAAACTTCTCTAGAAATACATATGTCCCTTTAAACTTTGACCCCAACAGAGTGTCCAGGAGCAGCTTCCACTTTTCTGAGCTTTGTTGGCCTTGACTGTAGGAGAAAATCAGCACTGCACAGCAGTTTGCTGCTGTCTTCTGGAGAATGCAATAGGAGTAAACAGTGTGTAATACTGAATACTTCACTTGCACTGAAAATCAGTGTGAAGGCTAATGAAAAAAATTTGAAAATTCTTTAATGAATCCTTCCTTATAATGCTTCTTGGTTTAATTTGAGGAGCTGTTCTTCAGATTGGCATGTTTACCCAGATGACTTCACTCACCTCTCTTTAAAACCGTTTACTTTCTTAAGCTGTAATTAAAACCCAAACATTTTACATACTAACTGTGTTAATATAAACAACATTCTGAAATAGGACTACAGCAGATACCTGGATTATTGCCATTTATTTTGATTTCTCTGTTAATGAGCCAGAGTAGAATTTCATTTGTTCAGTAAGACTCAAGAAAAAGTATTCCCTCTGGGACATGCTAAATCCATAGCACATTCCAGCTGTAAAATAAACTAAAAAAGAATTTTTAATACATGTGAATGTATTTTTTTTTCCTGGATTCATTTCTGATACTAAAGGAAACTTAAGGAATCGTGAGGTCTTGCATATTGAAATTTGGACTAGAAAACTCCCTTAAGTTCCTTACAACTTGAATTATCTGGTCATCTTTATGGTTTCAAAGGGTGTGGGTTCCTGAGGTTCATCTATGTCATTCCTTGAATCACTGGATCAATGCAATTCTGTTATTTGCAAGACCACATGAAGTTCCTCAGCTCTACAGAACAGGAAGGAGCAGATTCCAGAAGAATCTTAACTTAATTTTGTTTCAAGGGCAGCTTCGTGGAGGAGGGGACCAGACAAACAGAATGGAAGATGCATCAAAAATATAGGGACATTTATGTCAAGAACTGTATCAGAATGATTGGGCAGCAGTCGTGTCAAACACTACCAAAGACTGTGCCAATGGGTCAACCCACAGGCTTTTGTCTTCTACGTTTATGTGACAAAATCCCTAGTGGCAACAAAGATTTTGTGACCAGTAGGGATCCCTCTTCTTGGTAAGTGTACAGTTATGATGCAGAATTTACTTGTTTTAGTTATTCATCCGTATCATTATTTTTTCTTTCGAAACATAAATGATCAGACAGAAATGGAGGAGAAAGCGAGTCCTTCTCTGCAAGACCAACAAAAGTGGCCAGATGGTGCAAGTGGAAACCTCTCAATATGTCCAATATGTCCTCCTTGGAATGAACATTTCAGATGCTGATGGACTGTCCTTGCATACACAGCTGAGCTCTTAAAAAACAGCAGAACTGAAATGACAATAAAGGGACTTACACTGTTCTAAATGCAACAACCACAATGTGAGCCGAGCCTGAATAAAGAAATGGACCTGAAATCAAAGGAGCAATTTGATAGCTGAGCTACCACTTTATGTGAGCCCAGTAGATAAAAAAGAGATAATATGGAGAACAAATTTTTGTTTCTAATGCTAACATTAGAAAAGCATAGAAATCAATTAATTTTCCTAAACAGGTCACATGCCCCCAAGACATGCTATTCTTGAACAGCAAGGAACAAAGTGAATAGCTTACATTAAATTATTTTTCCGTGAAAACGTCACATGAACAGTATTTTTTTAATGCTACCAATGCAAATTAAAACACCAGCATTTGAGAAAAATAAATTAGTTTCAGGTGTAACTGCTGGCACAGGGAAACTGATCCAGAAAGCTTATTACCAATTAAAGATTTCACAGCACATTATTTTCTCATTGTACATGCAAGAGCGTTCCCCAAAAGTATAAATCAGAAGGTTAAAAGCAGACATCAGTGATTATAATTACTCACTCTTAAAAGAAGAAATGCCATCCTTTGCCAAGTTACCTACTTTAAAAAAAAACACAACCAAGACTGCACTGCCAGAATGCCTGGACTTTTTATCCAAAATTCCTTCAGAACACAGGATTATCCTTAGTCAGGACAGAAGTTTGGCAAACTGCTTATTTCACTCCCTTCTGTTGTTTCAGGCAGACTTTCCTTCCATATACCTCTCCCACAAAGATGTGCTACCTCCACGATTAAAAATGAAGACATTTGGTTTTGGCAGCACTCCAATGAAATGAGAAAATTTGGTGCCTGTGAAGTTTTTATTAAGGTATTCACTGATGCTCTACTGACAGCTTGCTTTAGATACGCAGAGCGAAACAACTGGTGACCTTACACCAAGAATGCTGGTCAAACAATGCTTTTTTTTCACAGTCAAATGTATGGACGTTGATGTCCAGCAGGTTATGTCTACTTTCCATTACAGTGGACTGGGTTATATCAAAGTCAGCGTTGCCATATTCTGCCAACTACAGTTTATCTGAATTCTGATGAGCAAAAGTAGAAATAGGCTCCATCTGGCAGAAAGACCGATGTGCACTGAGCCAAATTAGATTTGGACAGTCGGCAGTTATTCTTTAGTAATCCCAACAAGATAGGCTGTGCAAGATAGCAGCATGAGCAAACTGGAATATGTTGTACCTCATTAACCGTGCCTCTTATCAAGACTCTACTGTGCCTTCTCCTAAACAGACACTCCTTCATTTTTTGGGTGTAATCCAAAAAGCGCGTATTTCGATTGAAACCAAAATCATTTAAATAACTTTGATCTCAGCCTTATTATTTATATAGCACCCAAATCATTGCAGCATGTTTGTATACTAAACAAAACCTGCTTCATGTAAAGCTGAGAAACTAAAGCTTACAACCAAAAAATACGCTGTAGCCTTGCATATAGCCCTGAAGTCAATAGGAATAGCCAATGACTGAACACTACAGAATTTAAGCCTTAATAAGAAGAGCAACTACATGGAAAAAAAAACCCGCTATAATCAACCTTATTTTATAATTATTTTTTCTTAAACAGTATCTTAATAGTGTAAAACTCCCTTGTTTTCCCTCTAACTCTTGATAATAAATTATTATGTATGTGGTGTTCCAGGAACACTCAGTAATCACCTCTGCTAAAAGAATCTCTCTACTCTAAGCAGCAGGAGATTCCACTAAATCTCATGACATTCAATGGACAGACTCTCCTCAATTAGTTCGAAACATCAACCAAACCACAACAATAAAGGTTCTAGATCTGTGATATGGTAATTATTTTTTGATCAGTGTGGACCATTTTATATTCATACTGTCACACATCCTAACCAAGTTTTATTCTTAGTAGTATCACAAAACTAAACAAAAAAACAATACAGAATTCAAGGTTCCATGTACTGCATGCAGTACACATACTACAGCACCTAGAGAACCAGATACTTCCAAACTTAGTTCCAGCCCATACTTTCTGCCAAAGTGTACTTTTTAAAATACCTGATCCAGACTGAGAGAAATAATTTCAGTTTTCAGTAAAAATAAGGTAATTACATTACATTCCCCTTTTCCTACGAAGAATCTGCACCACAGACTTGAAGTATATAATGCAAAATAGATTCAGTTGAATTCTCACCCACACTGAGTGTGATAACACAAAAATTAATGAATTTTAAGTACCAATGAAAGATACTCAGATGAAAGATTAGAAAACACTTCCATAATAATGACAATAGGACACTGGAACAAATTGCTTCAGGAAATGTCACCATCTCCATCACTTCTCTTTTAAAACCAGTTAGACAAATGTCTGTCAAGACTGGTTTAGCTGCAGTTTGATCTTGCCTTGCAGCCCAAGAAAAGTACTAGCTGACCTCTCCAAGTCCTCTCCTAGTCCTTTGCTCTACAGTCTTTAATTTCGGCCACTCAGACAAGTATTCTGGACACAACACAGTGTTTACCTTATGGTATCCAATGCTTTTTATGAATTTCAAATGCTAATAAAGGAAATAATAACAAGCAACAGGGAATGAGTACATCAGCCAACACATATATATCTTGAGTTTGTTCAGGCACTCATATTCATTCCTGAATGCTTGAACAGAGTGTAGTTACTGGCTTATAAATATATGCTCCACCACATCATATTATAATATCCTAGAATTAATTTACCTTAGAAAAATGTCTCCCTGTGGGCTTTGTGCATATGTATTTGTTTCCAAGTAATGGATATCTCAAACATGATAACAGTTGCAAACCAAGAATAATTATTTTTAAAAGCTGCTTATGTCCATTTTTTCCCTTCTTTGAAAAAAAATAAGTAAAAGGGGTGATTTGAAAAATTCTTTTGGATAAGTGCTTGGAAGCTACATATTCCCCATAGCTACTGTCTTCATCTAAAATGCTAATTAGCTGACAGAACCAGATATCTATGGAAAAAACCCTTACATGCAGGTTAGGCCCCTCATGCAGCATTTTAAAGAGATGTCATGGCAAAGTCACTTGTGATTGTCTAGGGATTATTTCTATTGTCTTGTCAGCTTTACAGACTAAAACCAGGAACGCACTGTGCTATTTGATAACCATTGTAAATTTGGTACCTTACAAGGCTGATTTACAGATGTGATCATAAACAGTGGCAGACATTATCAGAAAGACAATTCCTTATGGCAAACAATCCAGCATGTAAGAGAAAGTCCAATGCATTCTGAAACTTGTAAAAGTTCAAATTAAAAAACGGGAAGTTAATTGAAATAGTTTGACATAGGAACTGGTAAAAACAAATTAAAATAACCAAACCCAAGTTAACTGGCCTCTCACAGTGGATCAAGAATATAGAAGTTGGTAACTTTCCTCAGGGTTGACTTGTAGCTGAGTTACTGATATTAGACAAAAAAAACAACCTTGTAAGGACTCAAATATAAAATTTGGCACACAAAGTACTGAACATTTGAATGTTTAATAATGCATTGATCTTGAACAGAATAGTATTATTGAGTAAAATTTCATGCATGAAAGTATGAGAGCCTTGTACCATATTTCTTGAGCAATTTTAATAGTTTTTAATAGCTATTTATGATGGTCTCTCCTGCTGCAAAAGATTGAGGTACAAGCATAAAAGTTTTGAAAGATGTGCAAACATAAGATGGGAGAAACAAAACAGTCATGTTTTTAACTATTTCTTTTTCAGAAACAAAAACCGATTTGAAAAACAAATACTTGGTTTCAGAAGTCCAAAAATCAACACAGGAAATTAGTAAAAACTGCTACTAACTGAATGCAATTCGTAAAAATCAAGGAGACAGCACTTGTGAAATGAGGTAAATGTTCTTCCATGAAACAAGTTGTAACATAACTACAGCACGGTACTGTAAAGCTCTGGAGTTACTGTGCCACTCAGTGATCAAAGCCAATCCAGAATTACGGTTCATTTAAAAGGACTACTCAAAAAATCCAACAGGAAATGGGTCTTGCAAGTCTGCTCTCAGTGACCCTGTCCTGAGCAGGAGGGTTAGACTAACCGACCTAAAGTTAGCCCTTTCAACCTCACCCATCCTGCAATTCTGAAATTAAGACTAAAGCTGCCTTTTCAATTTTATGTCACTAATAACATTCTGGTTATATTGTACCAAAGCGCCTCAAACCTAATTCTGAAATGCAGTAACACCAAAGTACTACAGCTTCAGTTGTAGAAGCCTATATACTTTTGAGTTCTTGTGGCTCAAGACAGAAAGTATCTTTAGCCTCAGCATTAACAACATGCCTATTTTTGTACTGGAAATTGCAGTTCATAAAAAAAAAAAATTGGCAAAGTCCCTCCCTCTCAACTCTGCAGGGATATGACAGGTAAAACCACAAAATTGTCTTGGTTGTATCTTGACATTTACTAACAGTCAGGCTTACAAAATCTGTTAAAATTAAAAGCTTCCTTTCCCTGATCTAAAGCCTGACTAACAGAAAGCCCCTATTTACCCCAAAATGCTCTGCAATCAAGGTTAGTCTCTGACATTGCTTACAGTGTTAGGATAATCAGTGCTAGCAAGATTGGCCTGAAGCCATCAGACACCACTCCATGAGCAGCCCTCCACACCACTGCTCTGTCACACAGGTTTTCTCTGTGTAAAAGGCCTTGGCTATCAGAGGAGACTCATCTCCTCGTAAGAACGGCTTCAGCACACACGTATGTGTGCATATATATATTTAAAACAGCCAGGAGCAAAGCAAGGTTTACAGGAAGACTTTTAGGTGGCAAAATATATAAGGAATTTGCTGAAGATGCAAACTAGGCATTATCCTGGCCTGGACTACTTATTCCAGTGCATAGATTACTTTTCTCACTGTGCTTTCATGAGATAAATTGTTTTGTAAATCTGCAGTAACTATATGCATGCTTTTTTATTATTATGAAAGACCGTTCTCAGGAATTCCCTAGAACAGAGCACTTCAACACATGCAAAAGAAAATTATTTCCATTAGGGCTGTTCGCTTATAGGTGGCTCTTCAGAACCCAACTACTTGCACGCAGAAAGATTCAAAGTAGGTGTTTAAATTATATCCTTATGTGACTAACTGTGCCTGCATTGAAAATACTGAAGCAACCCGAAATGAAGGAGTCCCTGGGAAAAATGGGATGGCAGGGAGTGGATTGCTCACCTAGCAAAGGGCCCTAAAGTAGAAAAACACAATTAAAAATAGGCCATGAACCAGAAGTTGTACCACAGTAGGCTATGTACTATTTGTGAAGGAAGAGTTGGGCACCTTTAATTTACACAGCACTTAGAAAACAAAACAAAAAAACTGAGTTCATGTTTCTCTCTCCATCTGGTGGTGTTCTACTTCTCTAATAAGCTACAAATACATGCAGCAGAGGACCTGGCTGAGGGCACTCACTATTTTCGCTTCTCTAACCTGCCCAGCTGTCACAATGCTTTTTTTGGATCTGATCGCTCTGCTTATAGTTTCACATTCCTCAACAGAAACTCCACACCAACAACATTCATCAGGGAAAACTGCCATTTGAGTCAACATTGGAGAGAATAATGGCCTTCAAGCCCAAAGCTGCATGAATATTGAGAAATGACACCACATACATGACAAACAAGTAACTATCACAGAAGTGCATTCAAGTATCTTGTGCACAATTTGCTCTTTTTTTGAGGCACCCTATTAGATGATACTTCGAAATACTAAAAACCAAACTAATTTAAGCTGATGGTAGTAGAAACAAGCTTCATTGAGCAGCCAACTTTAAATATTAGGTTTATTCACTTCAGATTTCAATGTAGTTACAATGGAATACCAAACAAATCGGTTGAACTCTGTGAACTTCAGTTGACAAAGCTGTTTCGGGGTTCTCAAACTGTGCTCTTTTGTATCGTTCTATATTTTTCCTTCAGAAGATAAGAATAAAAAATATTATCCTGACAACTTGAAAAGCAATAAAAGGACTGTATATTTGCCATGTTTTGCCATGTCAACTTTATTGAAATTCCATTTTGGCTTCTAAGAACTTAAGTAAACAGATTAAGAACACCACAAGCACTACTACCCTGCAGCATATTCTAAAGATTAAAAAATTAAAGTCTGCTAAGTAAGGCTAATTCATGTCAAAGCTTTTAGATTTCTAATAGTATCATGAGTTACTGGCGGGTAAGGGAGTAGAAAGAGTAAGCTCCTTAAGAATGTTATGCCCATCTGTGAGTGCCATCTGTCAAAGAAATCCTGAAAGAAGAGGCTAACGAGGAATCCAGGATATGCCCAGCTGTTGCACTGTAAATTACTACCTATGCTAAAAAACCTTAACACATATTTCTAGGCAGATAAATGTTTTCTTTCCTTTTGATTCTCATTTTAGATATGCAGTCTCTGCTCTTTGCTTTTCAGTACAACCACACACAGTCTCTGAAACAGCTCACAGCACTGAAAAATTCAGAGTAAACCAGACAACATAAACTGAGGACTTGCGCTGGTTTTGATAACTACAGTCAAAAAACACTTTACATATTCATTTTTTTTAAATCCACTGATGATACTCACAGAAGAGTGTTCACTCAGAAGCTGTCTGGACAAACTAACAAATTTTTAACATATATTCTTATATATGTCTTTGTGTGTATATCTGTATAGGACACACCTACATGTATTTTAATTATCAGGGATATTTATAAGTGCCCTGAGCTTAAGCAAGCTATTAGTTGCAAATCACTAGAAAATTTCTGAGACTGATCAAGAAGCAAACTAACCTGCTGGGTCCATACTGCACCCCACAGCAACTCTTCCTTAGTCCTTTTCTATCTTCATCCAGGAAAAAATACACAGATATAAATACACCAAGAATTATGGGAGCTGAGGGAAAAGGAGGTCTGTGCAGAAATGAGTTCTGAGATCACTTAACGCTTTTTGTTTTTCCAAAAGAAGGATATACAGTCTTAATATGAGGTTGATCTTATCTCTCCCCCAACCATTTATTTGATCAGCAATAAAAAAACTATTAAAATTGTATTAAAGGGAGGAGGGAAACACAGAAGAAAGTAGAACATACTTTAAGGACACGTAAAATATTCAGTAATAGGGAGCACATTGCAAAAATTTAAATGAATTGTTTGTTGTTCCTGAGTTATGTGGGAAACAGAACAAAGATAAGATGCAAAGCTGCAAGTAAAGCCTGGAGACTAAAAAAACTAGTTTACAAGGAGAAGAAAACCAATGCCATCCCAAGTGAACAAATATATACATCAAATACTTGCCATAGCTCTTGCAATATGTGAAGAAGCACTGCTATATCCTATATGTTTTACTGCTCTTCTCCCAGGCTAGTAGGGCTTTAGATTTCATATATTTTTGAAAGACTGCCCAGCAGAAGAAGAATGTTTCTGAAAACAACACTACTATACAGACATTTTAATCTGCTGCACAGAACCTTTGCTTTATTCGCCCTTCGCCCAATAAGGTTTATTCAGCAGCTACACAGATACTGGGGATTCTTCTTCTTTTTAATGGAAGTCAGTGTTGTTAAGAATATCTACCCCTCTCCAAGAAAAAAAAGGGAGGTGAGGGAAGAGAACAAAAACAAGAGACAAAAGTATAGCTTTTCCAAATCTGCCTTCTACTTAACTGTGCCCTAAATTAACAGTATAGAGGTTAAATGCTAACAGGAAAGAAGATTCCTTCCTAGGGAGTATGTAAAAAGTAGAACAGTGAGCAGCAAAGAACCTACTACTCCTGAAATAATAAAACTAAATTTAGGATAATCTCTCTCACTTCCCCCTCAGCTTGAACATGTTCCTTACTGTATTGCAAATATGGCACCGTATTTATTACCTCTTGGCTATCTGAAAAGAAAAAAGAAATTAATAACTGTGTTGAAGGAATTCTATTCACAAGTTGTTAAATACAGCAGAAGATACTGCTATTGAACACAAGAAATGCAAAGCGACTGTTTTTAGGGACAGAGAATAGGAGAGTAAAAGCACCTATATATGTGCAAGGGAAGGAAGAAAATTTGTATTTCACTGGAAATTTACATTATTTCATGTTATTATTCATTCCATGTCAACCACCAACCTGACCAATGTTGGTATAGGCTGAATCAAAGCCTTGCTGGAAAAAGAGTGAGTTCCTTACAGGAACTTGCACAGGCAAGGCTGTATACTGACAAGAAAGAAGCAACAGGACTGCATCATTTCCTGTGTGCTATTCCACAGCAAGGTGAGAAATCACATCATGACCCTCTCATGAAATCCTCAACCAAGTCCTCCAGAGGGAGGACAGCACACAGGGTGGAAGAACCCAGCGGTGGAAGGAGCTGAAGAGGGACATAAATGGCTCCAAATCCACAAGGAAAGCAGAAGGGAAGAAACAAAAATCCTCTCACCTCTCTCATGATGTGCTTTTTTTATTTGCTGTATCACTCAGGACTCCAAAATAATTTTTAAAGGGTGAAAAGTAAACATTGTGCCTTGCTGCTCAGTTCGGAGTCGTGGTGGGAAGGCAGCCCCAAAGCACTGCACCGCAGCGGCCGTGCTCAGAGTGTCTAAACACAACCGGCCGTCCCCAAACCTCAACAGAGAGGAGCAGGGCAAAGAGTCATTTCTGTCAGAAACCCCACCCTGACTGCTAAAAGAAGACACATTGTATATGATTATTTGGCATTTTCATTTGTGTTAAGCTAATCCACACAGTGAAATTGTAGTGGTTTGTTTCTGAGTATGTCCAGGGGGACTGCAAGATGAGTTAGGAGACTCTCCAAAAGTCTCCTGTGCCCAAATGAAAGACAGTTTTATTACTTAAAAGATATTTTTTCTTTTATTTTGCTGTTTTGGGACAGGAAAGGGTGCTTTCCCTTTTGACAGTAAAATTACCTTCAAAATAACAGATTTCTGGCCAATAGAATGAGGGTTTGGATTTTCATTTTAACACCCTATCCTCAGAGGTTCTTCTGCCCTGTCTGTTTTTCAGACAGAGAATTTGAGTGAGAATTCTGTAAGAGACGGAGGCTCTGATCCTTCATCTGACCATGGGATACCAAGCAAGATGTTACACAGTCTGGGAATTTTTTCTCTTCGGAAAGACCAGCTCCTTGACCCTTCTTTGCTGTAGAACATAAACACGAACGGAAGTAGAATGAAAAGGACAGAAAACAGTGAACAGCAGGATATGAAGATGTGCTTCAAATTCCTAGCCTGCCAGTTGATTATTTAGTAACAACCAATTATCTTTTTTTCTATTGTGCTTTTTCACATTTGATGTTCAGACACAAGCCATTAACAGCAGAAAGGAGGAGTTTGTCAGAGAGAGAATTTTTGAGACTCGAAAATGCTGAAAAGCAGCACCTTGTGCACACAACTGAAGGGCAGGGTGGTAAGAGTCAGCTGGCCCCCCGGCAAGAGTCAAGTTTGCTGAAGCACCCAGGTGAACCACAAGCCTGCATCTCAGAGAAAAATATGGAAAGTGATTCCAGCTTTTTCATTTTTAGGTCCTATCACTGAATGCAACAACAGAATTCATATCAAGAAGTTACAATGAGAGAAAATATAGTAGGAAACTACGCACTTCACAGCACTGTTTATTTTTTCATTAGAGATTAAGGATATGATTGATTTGATGTGCCTCAATTACACGTGTTGTGTTAAAGAGAGATTCAAATGAAGAACTGCAGCTACTGAGTGAAAGCTGTGGCTGAATTCACAATTTTAAAAGAAAGTCAGAGAATACTAGCTCAGAACAAACAATTATTTAGGAATATTCAAAAATACAACACACACACCATCTCTTAAGCTCTCAGAAGTCACTCCTATCTTCCTCCTCTTTGTTTCTCTCACCCCCAGGATTATTTTCTGTCTGGTCTCCTCACCATTTAAATTGCTGGTCACTTGAAGGATCAAAGCTGCTATTTTGAGTCACTTAACCTACAGTTAATCTCATTGTTGCTTGCCTGTTTAAGTAGAATTAGTTGGCTCCGGTGCACCTACTGGTTAACAAGGAGTCTGACAGTAAGTCTTTGACTGTATGTAATGTTACAGAAGGTGCACTTTGGAACTTGCATAATGAGCAGTTTTAGATAGTTTTGACCTTAATTCTTAGAGAATTGAGGGATATGTGACTTGACAAATGATGAATTAATCATTTGTGTCTGGCTGAGACTCAAGTGTTGCTTTTCTTTCTGGAAACCAAATGGAAAGCGAATTTTTTTAAGCACGGAACAACCATTTCGAACTTAAACTAGCAAGCAGACATGTTGCATCTATAAATCATTTATTAACATGATACATAGGCAGAGTTAATAAAAAAACTTTCTTTGGACACATGTTATAGCTGATCTGCTTCAGGAAAAGTCTGAATAAAAAAAAAGTAAAAGTTTCACTGAATTTTATTCAGAAGTGTGAAATCAAAGATCATTCCTACTTGGTGCCTGTGCCTCAGCTCCAACCAGGAGAGCCTTTTCTGAACTCACCACCAGCCAAATGGCTTTCAGCAGAGTGGTTATTTTTAAAAATGGAGACATTTTTTCCACCGTTCTTGACATTATCAACACCCTTACCAAAGCATTATGAGAAAACAATGCTTTCTAAGTAAGCAAAGTTACCCACATGCCTAACACTACTCTTTTTCACAGATTCAAAGACAAATGCCTATTCTGTATTGAAACATCAGAAAGCAATGGCCGCTATTTAAATACCAAATTTTTAGTACTCAACTTGAGATGACCTGTTCCAAACAGATCACAGAATGCCAGGTTGGAAAGGACCACAAGGATCATCTGGTCCAACCCTCCTTGGCACAAGCACAGTGAAGATAAGACAGCCCAACACCCTGTCAAACTGATAGCCAACTCAATGCTGGTTCTTTTAATAAACATAACACTGCCTAAAATGTCTACATAAATTTATCTTCTTTCTTCTCATGGATCTGGAACCAAGGAGTATATTAAGTTACATAACAGTGATGAAGTACTGCCTGCCCAGAGCCGAGATTTGAATGTCGTAAATGTTCACCGAAATAAAATCGTGGTTCAAAGAGATCTATTAGAGTAGAAATGTACTAAAAAAGTAACACACAGAAGATAAGGCATTCAGAGTTCTTCTACTTAATATATTATGCTAGTGTAATTACCAATTTCAGTAAGATTATTACTGGTGCTCTTTCAATGTTGTACAAACTAGTATCTCACCATCAGATAACTTTCAGCCAAGAATTCTCATTACCATAAAACACAAGTCAAAGCCTTTAGTATGAATCCTACACAAGCATGTGTATCTCAACTATTGCACACATGAACTGCATTTTTACCTTAAATGTACATTTGCTTTTCAGTAACTGCTGCAATGTGTTCAAGCAGACCAGCTACAGAGAATTTCAATCATAACAGAACCCAGGAACTACACCAGGATTGTATCAAAATTTCTAACAGGATACCAGAAACTACTTCAATCCAGTTCAACATGTTCTGTTTTCATGGCATCAGGAATTTCCCAATATTCTCAAAAAAATTCTATTATTTCATCACTCTTTCTAGAACAGAAGGCTTAGAAGATTCTTTTGATGCTGCTGATAATATTCTATATGTATTACACTGCACTGATCTGGTACTTGGGAACTGAGAGGCAATAATAGAGACAAAACAAGTTTGTGAAATCCTTATTGATCTGAATCACACAAGCACAGCCAAAACATTACACAACATTTTCTAACCCACAGAAATCAGCACCTGCAACGTGAAGACACACATTCGATGCTGAAGTGAAAATCTAGATTTTTTTTTTTCCCTACATGATATCCTGAAAAAAGCTCCAGTGTGTTAGAGGTTTCATGTTTTAGAGTAATCATGTGTTAGAGTTTTATCAAGACACTTTCAGATACACACATTCAAGTTAGTGTACACTGGGCAGAAGGAAGACAAATACATTGAGACAGGCAGGCAGAGTTTTGCCAGGCACGAACATAGAAAGATTCTGGCAACACGTTCACAAGGTAAGTAGGGAAATCAGCAATCTGCTTTGCATTCATGTAGTTACTGGCAGAGTACAGAAGTTACTAAATAATTAAAAAAATTACGAGACAGAAATTTTTTTATTTTTGTATATTCATAGAAAAAGCAGGAAAATGATAGAACAAGCAGAATGGGAAAACAGAACTCCTGTCTCCCCAGGGAAACTGCACTGAGCAGCTTCTGTGTTTGTGTTTCTAATGAAGCTGGCGTAACTCCTGATGACAAACTCTTTTTTTTTTAATTTATCTTAGACTGTTAAGGTCAAACATCATCATTTATCAGAAATCAGTTTTCTTTAATTGGAATTAAATCTGTGAGAAAGGATGCAAAGGTCTGGTTTGGAATCAGATACCACAACACACTAATGCTGCATTACTTTCCATGACATCCTCAGAACTCAGATTCTGATTTTTTGGCAAGAGAGAAGTTAATCCCTCTTAGAATATTCAACTGGCAATCATGATGTTTTACATTTCAGCATTCACAACCCTCCTAAGCATTTGACTGTCAAAAGCAGCCATGACATTACTAATACAGACTCTCAGACAAATATTTTCCAGAAACTATGGTTTTAAAGAAACAAGGTAAGCAAAGGCTGACTCAAAAAGGAGTTGTGACTTGACAGTAATTTCTTTTTGAGTCCATTGACAAGTGCTGTCACTGTAAATCATAATTTTGTTACTTAAATTTTCTACCATTTTTGGGATTTTTCATTCTTAAAAGGAATACCAGCTTTGTGACACAGGTGAGTAGGAAGAGAATGTTATTTGGAGCTGTTGCAATTAATCAGGCAGAAAACATGTGGACTATACTGACACTAAACAACTTTCACTTCCATAAACATAATGTGTAATACTTAGAATGATTACAAGGAATACCACATTATACCGTGCAAGCACTGGGAGCAAAATCTGAATTCCTTTGTGTGCACAATTCATCAGGATCAGGTAATGTTTGGCACAGTATTATGGATTGCGACACAATTCCATATTAAAATATTTTTAATTTTTCTCACATGAGACAAAGTGTCACTGAAAGAAAAAACGACAGTACTAGGAAAGGTACTGATAATAAACTGGCTGAAGGAGAGATGACTGCGTAGTGCTGAAAGAGGGAGGGAGTGCTGCAAATCAGAGGGAGATTATTAGTGCTGATCCTCTGGGATCAGTTTTGAAACTGATTTAACATTTTAGCTTTAAAACTTCGCACAAAAATAATGCATGCTCATAAAATGTGTAGATATCACAAAGCTGCAAAGCAGCAGTAACAGCAGGGAAGACTGGAATATCACACATGCAGAAATGACTAAACTGAAGACTATAATAACAGAAATCAGGTTACACTTAACGGTGCAAAATGTAAATACCTTCCTGGTGAGTGTAACAGCAGAAACTTCTCTTATACACCAAGAGCTTACCAAGTGTAAGTGACAGAGAAGGAACTGAGTACACTAAATCTTTATTGTACATCTGTCCCTTTACAGTGTGATGGAACCACAGCTCTTGGTTTCACTGGGAGAAATGCTCTAGCAGAGTGAGAAATACAGCAGCTAGGGCACAAGTTCTTTCCAAAATGTCATCTCATATAATATTTACAGTCCTTGACATTCAAGTTTTATCAAGTTGTCTGACAACTCTAAGATTAAACAACAACTTGATAGTCAACACTGGCATGAAACACTACTTCAAAAGTTCTTATCTGTAAAAGAAATCCCTAAGATTTTAACTTACACATAAAGAAACTCCAATCAGGCTACCAAATATGCCAAAATGTAACTGTAGCTGCAATACTATGAAACAAACCAAAACCAAGTAGCCACTGTGGTACAGAAATTTAGCTATTTTCCATCACTACTAAACTCTGTAAAGTTAGATGCATACATAAAGAAACATTATATTCTCCTGTTCTTCTTTCTATTTTGCAACACTGTCCCCTGATCAAAACCAGTATTCGAAATACAGCACATGTGGATTTCTTATTTTACCTTACTTATTGTAGTCCCCAAACCTACTTGCCTTTTTGGAAGTATTTATAATCTTAGAGTTCCACTTACTCTAAGCTGTAGCTTGTCTGTTACTACACCTACAGTGTCAGAGACAACATTAACCTGAACTCAAACACCACAGTTCTACTGCTCTGCCATAAAATTGAAAATATGCCCACCACATGAAATTACATGCTGCGTTTATTTTTCACTATGCCTGTGCTCCATTTTCTTCATATATTAAATGAGGGTATGATAAGCTATCTTCGAACTCCCAGTGTAAAACTCCAATATACCTAACGGGATGCCCAGTTGACGCTGTTCACCACCCCATTGTCAAGAATTACTGTGAGGCAACTTTCATGTCTTGCTTGGTTGGTTTTGCAAAGCTTTGTAAAGCTCTCGTGGCTTCTGCTTATCACCGTGTCCGTGTGGCCCTCAGTAAAGGCACCTCTTTTCAGCCCCTGAGCCAGCCCTGCACATGCAGCTGCAGGCCGTACAAAGATTTTGGTGTACCAGATTAATCAATATGGAAGCAGTTCTGGTAACAATTCATCTTTTGTTAATTAAAAACACTGCAGCATATAGACAAGGAAGCATATTAAAAATGATGGGTGCTTGTATAAATATAATGTAACAAAATATTTATATGCAAAATTAGCTTTAAATCGGTTTATGATATCTCTAGCATCTGAGGAAGATTGTATGAATATGCTTTTTTTTAGAAGATCACTCCTCTAGAGATCAAAACTGCACTTTCAACCTTTAACACAGGAATATTTTAATTTTTTTTAAAGCAAATCTTATGAAAAAATAATAGCTCAATTAATACATAAGCCCCCATCATGTTTAAATCACAGCAAAAAGATTATAATTTGAGGGAGAGAATATGAAAACAATACATTCATTCTTACAAAACAGAAATCAAGGAAAAGAATAACAATATATCCTAAAGTCTCTCATCCCTTAAAGCATTCAGACTGTGTTTGGGCAGGTTCAGCCTGTAATATAATCTTTATTCCAACCAAAAAGCAAGGAAACGTGCAGGGATAAGCCAGACCAAGTTTGAAGCATATGTCTACAGTTTCTCCACCGTGTTGTGCAGCAACAGACATATAACATAAATAGTTCAGTATGTGTTTTTTGCTTTTGTTGTTGTTAGAAAACAAACAAACCATATTGACAAGCATGATCCAAATATAATAAGCACTGTGACATTGGCATAAAACCCCTGACAGCAACAGACTAAGGAAGGAACTGTAGCCAGAGGCTACAAGGGAAGAAATGCATTTGGTCTAAATGTATCCCAGTATATCCAGTACTTGCAGTAGCTTGGCAGAAAAACATTTCAGAAATTTAAAAATAATTAGAAAAATAAAGAGTGCATACTGTTTGCTGAAACGCACTAAAATTACACTCATTAAGAATAGAGTGTTATTGGAAAAGCCTTTGTATTCAAATTGCTTATGTAAAAAACCTTTTTCTTTAGACATAAAGCACAAGGCACAATGCTTACTTAAAAAGGCAAATATATATTTTAAAAAATATCTTGGAAAGAAACTTAGGGCCTGAATTTTCAGCTCTTATATTTGAGCAGAACTCTAAAGGAGCTGTACTTACATAAAAGTAAATTCCTTTCTGTGCTAAAAGTTCAATTTCTTATATGAAGAAGACATAACTTTGCTACTATTGTATCAGATAAGAGTTTAGCCCCTCCTCCCCTTTTTCCCTTCTCCTCTAAGCCAGTGTTTTCTCTTTTGTACCTTTCTAATGCCCTTTTCCAGGGCTTCACACACTGTATCTGATTAAGAATTACGGAGTTACAGTGGCAGCAATATCACTGCTTCCTGCTGCACAAGGAAATGCTAAAGGCTGCCCCCCAACAGCTAATAAAGAAAAACTGAGAAGCACAAACATCACGGCACCTGAGTCAATAAAGATTTTAATACAATTTTTCAGATAAAGCTCCACAAGGTCTTGCTTTCCTGACCCCAGCCACGGAACCTTCCACAACTGAACCAAGCCTGACCTTGTGCAAGCATCTGCTTGGTAAGCAGTATTTTAATTTGTAGGATGTTAAGTGACCTATTTTTTTCTCATTTAAGAAGTTAAAAGCCAGCAATATTTTGCTGTTATTAAAAAGGATCACAAGGTAGGCTCCTCTATCAATGCAACGGCAGCTCTTCTGGAAATGCAAGAGAGAAATGCTTACTGGAGAACAGCTTCACTGCAGACAAGGTTATTTGGACAGATGCTTCCTTAAATGCCCTTTCAGGAATTTCAGATTCTTGCACTGATATCTTATGGTAAGATATCTTGCAAGGTTATCTTAATTTACTATGAAAAAAAGGAAGTGGTTGCAGCAACAGCCATTTAGTGGTTGAGGCAACAGCCATTCAACTCAGAAATTCAAACATCAAATTTCTACTTGTCAGATCTGAAAGTTTAAATACTGCAGACATTTTCACTCCAAATCCACCAAATAGTCACTGGGAAGAACACTCTAGCAAGAAACCAGGTTTTAAAACACTTCTTATAATACACTCAAGCATCTCAATGTTACAGTTTTATAGGAATACTGCAGGAATATCTGACTCTAAAGCCCAGTTATTATTGCTTATTTATGCAATGACAAATCTACATGACACTCAAAGTCAGATAATGATAATGAATTTGTCCTGTGCAGCTTCTAATCCTATGTAATCAAATAATATAAACTCAATTGTATTTCAAATACTAAAAAGGAAGCAAAGGGCACATAAATAAGATAGAGGCATTTCAAGGAGGAACTTGAGGAACACACAAGGTATTAATAAACGAAAATTGGAGACACTATGAAAGGAGGTAGTTATGAAATAAATACTGTGTTCACAAAGGGATAATGAAATGGAAGGTTTGTAGAAGACAAAGCACAAGGTAGATAGTTTCCTTTCCATACAACAAAAAACTTGAGAATAATGAAGACTCTGTCACACAACTGCCATCCTCATTTCTGCCTGCATCATTCTGAACTTAATAAACAACAACAAAATCACTGAAAGTTAATTACCAACTCTATCTTGGCCACCAAACAAACAGCTAATTACACCCTCAGAACCACAGTCACTGGGACAAAAAAATCAGAATTAGGAAAATGTTTTTGTCCTACATTCTGATGTTGATTTTGGGTATCAAAGAAAGTAGGAGGAAAAAGTATTTCCAGGTCTGAAATAATCAGAAAAGAATGAGTGTAAAATTACAGCTTAAATCACATAAAACGAGCTTGCAAATGGGAGTGTTTTGTCTTCAAAAGAAGTTATTAAATTCTGTAAACACCTCCAACTTCATTAAACATTGAAACAGATCTCAGAACTATGACTGTTCTAACGTGGACCTTTCTTCTGCGAACACCAAAGAAGTCAAATCAATCTTTATGCCAGAGGCAGCAGGAGCTCTTGGAAAGTTCCATCACATTTAGTATCCTCTGAGTGTTGCTTCAAACATTATTACTTGGAAGGAAAGACCACGGGTTTTTCTACAGAAAACATTAGGCATTAATAATTTTGCCCTTAAGAGTTAAAAACGACCCTTTCCAATCAAACTCTATTTCTTGTCTATCTCTTTCATTTTCACGTCTGTTTTATGACAACCACAGCCAATTCCTACCTAAGGGGGATTACACACCATCTGGCAGAGTGCTCACATCCATCTGCCTTTCAAGGAATCGCACCCAGAAGATGCACAAACCAACATGAAAAAGTAGAAACCCTTCAGCTACACACTCCTCCTTTTCCTGTGAGTCTCCTTTCTAGTAAAGGAGAACTAGTACCAGCTAAAGGATGGGAAGGGACTCAGAAAGAAAGGAGGGGTGCACTCCTTGTGTTGCTGGCCTTCCTCAGCTGACAATAATCAACAACCTCCTTTGTTAGGAGGTCAGTGTCAAACATTAAAGGGGAAGGTTTTACTGTAAGCTGAGGATATCATACATTTATGATACTCCAACTGTTTCTCATGCCCCTTTTTCTTTAAAATCACATTGTTAGGTATCCCAAGTACCACTTAAGGGATGTAGAGGAGAAACAGGCACAACGTAATGAACAAAGATTTCATTGGGAAGACCGGCTTAAAGCAACTTCCTACTATTCTCCTTCTCTGTAAGACTGAAGAACTGACCCAGTTAGTTAAAATGTAAAGTTACTTATCACTTGGCCTGGTGTCCTTGTTCAGTTCCCTGTTCAGTTCCCTGCACAGTGCCACAAACCTTTGTTTAAGCAGAGAAGAAGGAATGCCTGGAGCTTGGGGCTTGAGGAGTGGAGAACAACGGGAGAAAAAAGGTCCAAAGATACATTTGTAAAGGTACCTCTGCTGAAAGGACTACTCAAAGCTACTATCGCTTAAGGGGCTGGATTTAGGGTTTTTAAACTCCTTCTGCTCGAATAACACAGAATATACATAGAGGTCTATACCAGCTCAGTCACCCCTTACAAAGCTTTCACTCAAATTAACACTCCCACTAGACACTCGGAGAAACCATTTGCCTTCTCCGTGATGTACAGTATCTCCAGTATGATCCACTAGCTCTTGGCACTCCAAGCATCTGTGGGCCTTTTATTTCAAAATACTTCTAGGTCATGGCAGGCTCCTTTGGAAATGCTACCAATGAATTGTAGTCAAACGGCATTAACCTCATCCAGCCCTCAGCACAGGTCAGGTGCCACCCCGAGGGCACACTATGAGAGCAGCTGCCAGCGTTTGTACCATACGGGGTCACAGGGCAGAATGAAAGCCCAGATAACCTTTGTATCCAGCCCCTCCTCAGTGGAAAAATGGAGCGGAAACAACTCACAGAGCTCTCCTACCTCTGTCACAGAATACCTTGTAAGGAAGCACTGGCTTACCAAACACTCACTAAAATAACTTTCTGTCCTGCAGTTTTCCATGTAAAACTAAACCATGCCACATTTGAAAGCAATACATTTTCAGTAACTATCAAAATAATCTTATGTTACTTTTTCCTTATTTTTCTAGCCCTGTTTCCTTCACTCTCAGCACTTTGTAAGGACATCTTCATGTGTGTATTCCACATTATGTCTGTTGCAAAGTTTGGTAAACACTTAAAATACGATGTTGCTTTCTTTCAAACCCACAATGAGGGCTCATTTTACCAAAGGCCAGAGCACTTGGCTCATCCTTGTGCCAACTCAACTCAGACACACCGCGCAATGCAGCTAACTCCCAAGACGGGCCTTCCACCCCTACATTTTCCACTTAAGCAAATTAATGATCAGTAAAGATGGGATACACCCAGAAGACAGAAAACCACTTATTCAGCAAGTCAAAAATGGATACCCTGGCACTGAAACTTATAGTTGAAAGTGAAATGCATCCTACAAAGGATCCCAGATTTCAGCTGCCTGCTGACAGTAAATATTTCAGGGATGTCCCTCAGTTGATTTCTACTGAGGATAAATAGTACCTTTTTGCTAAAAGCAGAGGCTGGCTTGATAGGGAATAGACAGTTCTTTTATGCCTCTAATGGATTTATTCCCTTATGTTCAGTATTTCTCAGAAAGGATGTCACTTCCTCAGAGAATTCTGCTGCTCTACATTTCAAGAATTCAAATGTTCCAGTGAAGCTCAGCTTAAATTTCAGAAGCTGATAGGGAAAATCAAAAGAGGAGGGAAAAAAAAGGCATCTGGTGGTTTAGAATGCTAAAACCCTTCTGACTAAAAGACAGCAGCAATCAGAAATCCAGAAACACACTGATGGAGCTAACTGTAATCCCCCATTCTTTCTGGAAGTGGGTGTGTTTATGCTTTGCAGGCCTATCTTTTCACATGCAAAACACAACACCTGAAATGTATGTAATTTAAAGAGTTTGCCCTGTAGTCTTAACTATCCTCCCGTAAACTTAACCAACAAAAATAGTAATTAACATAGGTGTTTCATCATCTTTCCAAAATATTTTCTTAGTAAGAAGGTAACTAAGGATTGTTTTACCATTCAATAGAAAAAGATGACTGTTTAATGTGGGTGTGTGCCAGTATATGAAAACTATTTTAAATGAGTATTTTTGCAGTGGTCTGGAGGATCATGAGCCTAAATGTTGAACACTCCCTAGCTGCAAACTGGCTCTGCCCTGAATCACTGTGCAGCCCTGCACAGAATAAATAAGTGGAGGAAAGAAAGTCAAGATGAAAATGATTTAAGCACATTAACACTTATAATTCTGTACTATTCAAGAAGCTGTAATGTCCCAAATTAAATTTAGGACAGAGACAGACTTAGATGCACCCTTATTAAGGAGCTACCTCAGAAGACAGCACAAAAGGCAGCGGCACAGACGGTGCAGGGATGTGCAAAGCCACCAGTGGCACACTGAGTGTGCCCAGGACCAGCTCCTGTCCAGAGGGCATCTTCTGCAATTCTCAGGGGAAATTGCTTTTCTCAGGGGAAAGGCAGCCAGGCCTTCTCCAGTCTTTTCTTACTCTAAAAGATTTAGACAAAACCAAGAATTTCTACTTTACATAAAACTGACAGAAAACCTGGTACACCAATAAAATCATGAAGACGCTGCAGGAAAAACAATTTTTCTGTGTTTGAGGTAACACAACATGCATAAATAAAGTGTAGCTACCTAGCTGAAACTGGTAAGAGTTTTACTGCAGTCCACATCTGGATATTTGATAATGCATGCAAATATAAGCTTTTAACATACGCCATGAGGAATTAAGTAACAACACAACCTCGAAAATAAAATTAACATTAATGCATGTAGAGACTTTTTTCAGAGGTAAAAAAAAGAAAAACAAAAGAAAAGGTGCTAAAAATACATAAAAATAAAAGACAAATTGATGTTGGTTCCTAATAAATGGGATATCTTAGTCTGTCTGATACTATGGTTTGCAGAAAACTGGCACAAGACAATATTTAACCTTGGCCTAAAAGCAAACGTCACTTCACTGGTACAAATTTGTAACTGAAGGTATCAGGGTTAGGTATAAGCTTGCCAATGAAGTTGTGCATTTGTGAGAGATACAAATATGTGCTTTCTTTCTCATTTTGAACAGCTGCACATATACTTAACTTAGATGAAGTTTCTTTCTAAAGCTAACCTTGGAGCTGTCAACACCATTTGGTAGTGCCAGTGCTGGCGAATTCATAGCAATGGCAGAAGCTATGATACTAAAGAAAAGGCCATTTTGTTTACATTCTGAGCCATCATTTAGCTATCACGTAAAATACCACAAGATTTGTTCGCAGAAATAAATTAGTCAGAAATGAAAAATTATCCAAGATGTATGTTCTGATTGATATTATCTCAAAAATATTGAATATTTTGAATTGAATATTGAATATTTGAATATCTCAAAATATTGAATATGAAAAATATTTAGTTTCAACATATTTGTTGAAACTAAAAAGAAGATAAAACCTGAGAAAACATTAAGAATGATAGTATTGATGTTATTTTCAGCTAGCAACTTTTCTTTTTCTTAATTTCATTAAGAAATTAATAGGTATCAGGAGATAAAACAAAAAACACCATGCAATTTATCTGTACAAGTCTATTAATACCTAGATTTTGATCTCCTTCCCACTATAAATTCATCCTGCAATCCCACAAAGCTAGTGCAGAAATAGCATTTAAATTTCGAACTGAAAACCTGAAATACAGTAATTTATGTAATGCTGAGGTTGTTTGTATCAGACGTTTCAGAACCTTTCACAATGTACTTTAGGAAAGAAAGGTGTCTTGCATTTGACATCAGAGTGTTTGGCACACAAATGGCCACTGCAATCAGCATCACTCCCAAACAAAACTAATAGACAACAAAAAAGTGATTGATGCTAGAAAGGCACAAGAGGAGTGACACAGTTGGAAGAAAGAGAAATACCATTTTTAAAAAGTACAAAAACATTGAGAGAAAACCAGAAAATTATCATCGAAGTACACCACTGTGTATGGTTAATGTGAAAATCTATCTTGAAAGAACTGGGGCACTAAGAGGAAACAAAACAAAGCAATCTGCTATCTTACTGTATGAATAGAACCTTGACCAAAACACGCCTAAAGCACGGTTTCCAATTCAGTAGCAACAATCCAGATCAAATCCTGATGCACACTGGCTATTCATCTGAAATACCACTACTGCAGCTGCTACATTAATCCCGCTTTTAGCACTATTTCCTTCTTCTCCTACATCCTTTGCTGCGTGCAAGGCACTCCCAAAAAAGGATGTGGCCACCACGGTTAAGCCTTCAGGAAAAGAGCATTAGTGGCATTCAGATGATGTGTTTTCTTTTCCTTTCTTTTGCTTTACCAGTTGCAAACATCTTAATAAAACCAACAGTGGAACAGGTCTCATTTCAAAGGCTGATCATTTAACATATACTCAAGTGCTCTTTACATTTTTGATCTTGCCAAACATGCCTTTATAAACAGGCATTGTATTACAGGAGCACTAATGATAAAACGCCAAAGTGGCATTTAAAACTTTATGAACACGTGAAGCTCACTGGCAACGCCACAAATCAAACAACAAAGGACCGAGAATGCATAGAGGCATTTTTTTTTAATTAATATGAATACTTTTTTTTAAATTAATACGAATAAATATGCAAGCAAAATAATTAGCATATTGTTTTCAACTGCAATGGTACTATTTTCATCCCAAATTTTACACCAGCACCTATTTCATCTTGGGGACACTACTGTTTGAGGATGGAAACATCACATCTGTTGCACATTACATACTGACAGTACTGAATTACAAAGATTTTGACTGTTTGGAGGAATAGGTAGGAGGAATCTGTTCTTCTGGAAAGAGTTACTGCTCTGTATGCAGATTTACTGAGTAAAAGACCTGGCAACAGTAGATAGTGTCTCACCAATTTACCCACAAACACATTTTAAGAATTAGATCCAAATTAAACTGAATGCAAAAATCGTTCACATTAACATCATTCACTAAGAGAAAAAACAAAACAAAACAAAACAAAACAAAACAAGGCAGAAATAACACAGTTCAATACTCAGGGAAAGTACTCTGGGTTTTTCCATGAGACATTATCACACAAAGCTCTCTTTAGCAGGTAGACACAGTTCTTTAGCAAAACTAGCAGACTTCAAAATATTCCAGAGGAGTGGTGTGCAGTTTAGCAGCACCTCACCTACAGCTCTCTCGTGAGAAGCCAGAATCGCAAAGGAAAGAAAACAGAACCCAGTAACACACCAAAACCAACCACAATACATCTTTCGGACAAAAAAAAAAAACCCCTAAGATCTTCCCTCCACCTTTTTTGCAGTGAAGCAGCCAAGTGGGAAGAGTAAAAGAAGGCATGGTTAGTACAGACTCTAATTAAGGGCGATACATGCATGCATCAAACGAGCTCATTCTGCCAACTTAATGATTCAGCTTGAAGAACTGGGAGTTCTCCTCCTGACTTCTGTCAGAGTCAAGTACATCTGTTGAGTGCATTTGAAGACTCTTCCTCTTGTAAGATAATCTTTGCCTCCGCATACAAGAATTACCATGGAGTTCAGTAGAGGATGATACATCAAAGAAAAGATGTTGCTAGTTTTGTGGAAAAATCAACCATGGTCCCCAAAAAAGCTAGACACAAATGACCTAATATATTCTTTTGAACATAGTCTGTTTTTATATATATATATATATACACATATATACACACCAAGGTAAAGTACCACAATTTAAGTACTTCCATTCATTTAGCTGCCCTCACTTTATTTTAAAGGTATCCATAAATCCAAAGGAAAATGATGAAAAAAAAATTCAAAGCAGACAATGCTGCGTTTTCAGCTTCAGCATAAATCAAAGAGCTTAATGAAGAAACAGAATTTGACCTTTCAATAAACCTGTTCAAAGTTGATCACATTTCACAAACAGGTTTCCGGTTTTGCTTTTATAAATTATGGATCATTAACTCTCAAACACACCAGTGTGCAAGGCTCATGAGATGCACTCAGAGGTTCATTCACATCTCTGATCATATGGCACAAGTTTAGCAACAGTTCCAATAACCACAACATGTGGGCAGGTTGGTTCTGTTGTGCTTACTATCACAGCAAGTCCTTGTTACCAACTTAAACTCTTTAACGGGAACTAGTTTCACTCCATCAAGTAACTCTCCATAATTCCAACAGGGATCTGGAGCTCAAATTACTTACCTGTGAACATAATGCAACTGATGAACTGAATCGATGGCTATCACCATTTCAGCCAAATAAAAACGAGCCATATCTTCAGGGAGTCTGTCCTCAAACTTGCTGAGCAATGTAAGCAGGTCTCCTCCAACATAGTAATCCATAACCAGGTACTATGGAGTGGGAATGATAAGAAAACAGAGTGGCAGGGGAAAAAAAATCACAATTTATTGAGTGAATAAGAGACTAAATACTAATCGAAGCATAAAAACTAATTCCCTGCAAAAATTATTATGGACATTAAAAAAACTAACCAAGATGCTTAGATGCTCTGAAAACAGTAGTCAGTTCAACTGCATCTTAACATTTAGCCTACTTGAATATTTTTCATATTTATACCTCCCCAAACACAGTAAGCCTCACGACAAAATAGTAGCAACTTCATCCACAGTCCCATCACCAAACATGAAATATTTAGATCTTCTGGATTCCCTTATGAAAACAATACCCTTTGCTAGAGTGCAAAAGGAATGAAGGATTAAAGCACAGACCTATAAAAATGAAACAAATGTGTTAATTTGTAATCTCATTTACGTTGCCCTAACTTCCAGGCTTTTCCTTCCCTTTTTTCCTACCATCTTCTTTTCCCAGTAAACAAATTACTTTGGAGAGTTACGTTTTTAGACTATTCAGATTAAGGCAAAGTCTGAGACACTTCCAGTGACCCACAGCATAATTTCAGAAACTGTTGACATTACACATGATACAGGACCTGGCAACATAAAATACAACATGTCACCTTCTTTAACTGAAAGGATGGAGAAAAATATTGATTTCTTATGTAATAATGAAACACAAAACTTGCCAGCCATTTAAGTGAGTGCAAAGACTTTAAAGAAATCAGAGCCTTTATGAATTTTACTGTATTTACAGAATGAAGCAATCTTTTAGTAATATAGTTAAAATGGCTGGAAAAAGTGAAACTTTAGTGTGAAACTCAGGATTAATATATTTTAGCTTAGCTTAGTTCGTTTTTAATTATGAAACGTCACCTGAAAGAAAAAATGGGGGAAAGAAAAAAAAAATCAAACTAATTATAGCTAACAAACGAATTGTAAGTATTCTAATTCAACATGCACTACTAAGACATTACTTTCAAACATCATTGTGGACAGGTTAATTAGAATCACAGAATATCCTGAGCTGGAAGGGACCCACAAGGATCATCAAAGTCCAGCTCCTGGCCCTACACAGGACAGCCTCAAGAATCAAATCACATCCCTGAGAACAAATTTCCACCGAAGTATAGAGTATCTGGAAGTTTTCGCTTAGA
Organism: Rhagologus leucostigma; assembly: GCA_013397725.1. Taxonomy (NCBI): domain Eukaryota; kingdom Metazoa; phylum Chordata; class Aves; order Passeriformes; genus Rhagologus; species Rhagologus leucostigma. Next base: position 536,066 of record VZTD01002136.1, read on the forward strand.
GCTCCAGCCTGTTTCCAGGAAGGCAGCCTATCTGCATTTGAAGCAGTGACTCTTAACAAGACCATAAATAATAAAAAATAATAAAGATGTAATAATGTATACCCCCAATTTGTTTCTTTAAAATTCTGAAAATGCAACCTAAAGCGACTGTATTAGTTCCCCTAACTTGTTTGCCTTTCCCATTTTCAGAAAAAGACACTAAAATACATGGAAAAAAATCTGCAAAATTATGCCAGCTCTAGGGAAGATGAGGGGCAGGCAGAAATCTTACACCTGTTTCTTTTCCCTCGTATTTTTCATAACAGTAAAGGTGATTAACAAAGATTTTAACAGCTTGATACAGAATAACATGGGCATCCTCATTGATTCCAAGTGCATAAGAAAGCATAAAAGGCATTTCCACAAGATTTGAAATGTGTTGACAGTCAAATTTTCATCTGTGGCTTTGTGACAGGAATAATAAACTTCTTAAATTATGCTCACAATCCTTACAGAAGATAAATGTCTTCTATTCACTGTTGCTCCTTCTGGAACAAGACTGATCATATTCGTTTCTTGTGTTTTACAGTTTTAAAAAACGCATTAAGCCTTTGGAACTTCAGATATTGATTAATAACTGATGCACTGTACAGAAATCTCCAAGAGCTGAATTTATTCCTTTGAAAGTATATGGAAAAATAACCTCTTCAGATTCTCCTGACTGATGTGGGATCTCTGCACTCATTCTTCAGCACTTTCAAAACCTCTACAACTCAGCTACTGGATATATCAAAATAATGGAATTTTGGCTCTTAAAACAGAGGATTCTGCTTTGCAAGAGCAACATAGTAGCCTAATGACATGGAAACCTTCAACTCCTTGAATAAGCCAACACTTAAACTGTAATTCAGGGTATTAAGTTGTGCAAATGAAGTTAAATGCACAGGAACGACAGCTGAATCTAAAAACTAAGTTTTATACAAAAAAGTTCCGTCAAATATGCAATGTCAAATATCCACGTCCTTAAAAAAAAGTTTGGTTTTTTTCAAAGCTTTAAAAATACTTTCTAAATGTACACAATCATCCAGATCTATCCAAGTCTCAAATACTTCTCAAAATATTACTGTACGACAGCACCATCTTTCCAAGAGAAAGACAAAGCATAGATTTAAGACCACTAAACTCTAGTAACTAGTGGAAGCTTAACACAGGCATTTAAGCCTAAATCACAGTTTCATTTCATGGAAGGGACCTCTTGAAACCTCATCTGCTCAAGTAGGGTCAGCTAGAAAAGGCTGATGGTGACTGTCTCCAGCTGAGGTTTGAGCATCTCCCAATAAAAAAGGGTTTTCTTGTGTTCTGATGAAACTCCAATTATTTCAGGCTGTGTGCACTGGCTCCTGTCCTCTCACCAGGCACCACTGAGAGGAATCTGGCTCTCCTGTCTTGATTCCCTCTGTTGGGTATTTATACACGCTGATGATAACCCCCCTCTCAATCCTACATTTACTGGGGCTGAAGAATCCCAGCTCTCCTTATAGGAAGGATGCTCCAGTGTCTCAATCACCTTTCCGGCCTCGCAACGGACTTACTCCAATAGTTCCATCTCTCTTTTGCCCTGGGGAGCTCAGACCTGGACACGGCACTTCAGGTGCAGCTGGAGTAGGGCTGAGCAGAGAGGAAGGACCTCCCCACACCTGCTGGCAACACTTTTCCCTGCAGCCCAGAATACTCTTGGCCTATTTTGCTGTGAGGGTGCATTGCTGGCTCACGGTTAAGCTTGTTATCCACCAGGACCTCAAGCAAAGCTGCTTTCCAATCACCTGGCCCCCAGCATGTACAGGGTTTGTTTTATTCCACCCCAGGTGCCTTTCTCTTTGTTGAATTTCATGAGATTTCGCTCTGTCCAGTTCTCCAGTTTGTTGAGGCCCATCTCAAGGCAAACAACAGTCACTGCACAACCACATCTACTGCTCAGTCTACACAGGTTTTTTTTAAAGGCCACTTATGTTACACATGATTTTAATAAAAAGCATATAGAGAACTAGTGATGATACAAACTCCCAGCATTACTGATATTTTGCCCAGCAAGCTGCAAAACTAGCTCCTGTCACCAGACTATCAAAGATGAAGAACAGAACCTGCTCTGTGCTTAGTGAAAAGAAGGAAACTGGCACGAATAAAACAAATGCTAGCAGGCTGTTGTGGAATATATAATATTTTCCCTGAAATGTTGTTAAAGATAAGATCAGAATTACACAATACATGAGATTAGTTTTACTGTCCACATTAACAAAGCAGGAAGCTGGCTGGGAGGTATTCAAGCCAACAGTTAGACCTACAAATGCAGAGCCCAGTTTCTATACAAATCTACCAAAATCCACGGATCCCTAAGCATCTGAGCTGACAGAACAAAGTGCAATATAATGGCAAAAACACTGCAAGTCTGCCAGAGTTCCATGTATAGCACTTGGTGTATTGGATAGACTGGGAGGAATAAATGACTGTGGCTGTTAGTAGATTTTTAAAGAAATTAATAGAATTGCTAATGATAGAGAATCCAAAGCACAGGGCAAAAAAACCCAAATAATCAAAAGCCATCAATGTGTAGTTGTTTACTTTTTCAGGCATAAATATTACCAAAACTGTATCACAATCAAAACATTTTTAAGTGGGAAAGATTTTATGGAAAATTTGCCACTATTACTCATATTAGCTTCTTTTTGCAAGTCATTCAAAATACTCAAAAATTAAATAACATAAAAGAGACACTTAAATCTACAACTACAGCTTCCAACTCTTATTTATGAGTATTTAGTGGCATTCTTCCATGCTGCAATAACATTTTATTATTTTGTGACAGCTTACTGAGTTTAAGTCCTCAAAATAGTAAGTTGTTTCAAAACAGGGCTACTCCCTATTTCTCCCTGTAAAACAGTAATCAGCACTGTTAATCATAAAAACTTGAAGTAAAATAGAAAATATATGTTAGTAACTGCACTTTTAATTTTATGAATACAATTAAACTGGAATGAAAAATTACATGAAAGAATATGCATATAGACCAGGGTTTATCTACAAATGCAAAGTGGTCTAGAAAACAAAGCTGCCTTCCTGAAGTATTTATAGTAAAACTTTCAAAGTTTCTGACCAGTCTCCACCCTTCAGAATTTTATGCACAAAATCACAAATCCTCACATGGACTGTATGGTCCAGAACAGAAAATTAACAAATAAACTACTTTTCTGCCTCAAACCACAACTAAGACTCTGCATTTCCACCCAGATATATATATATATAAAAGCAACACTTACTAAATAGTTTTCATCCTGGAACGCATAATGTAATGTTGTGATCCACTGGTTATCTCCATTCACTAACACGTCTCTCTCTTCTCGAAAACAGGCTGTCTGAAGGGGAGAAAAATAATTATAGGCTTTAAGTAAAATACATAAAAAAAAAATTTAGCAAACTGACTATGTTTTGACACTACATTTAGGGGAAGAAAAATCAAAAATGCCTCTCAGTTAAAATGTCATTTATTACACTATCCAAACATGACAAAATATTAAAAAAAATAGATACGAGAAGAGCCCACCTTCTTCAAATTTAAACAGTTATACTTCTCTGTACTGTTAAGTGAGGGAAAGGGATACATAAGCTGCTGCTTCCCATTGTCTAAAATGTCAAAATCTTGAAGTATCGATAATGACAGAATAGCAATGTATGATTAAGAAAAACAATAAATAATGGCATCAGGTAACTGTAACTGCACTAGGAGTCAGAGAGCTGGAATCTGGAGTCTTGTGTCATTGTTTTATCTCATCCTGCTGTTATCCTAGTTTCACACTTGAGTTTTCACATAAGCAAGGTTCTTTTCATTTGAAAGCAGCTGCCAATAACTCCATGTAGTCATCACTTGATAATCATTAATCACTCGGGGTTTTCTCCACACCCCTTGCTCAGGAAAAGCAGGGAGAAGTGAATATTGCTCTTGCCAGATACAAGCTGTTGATCAGACATCCCAAGAGGTTTCCCCTCAATATACTGGAAAGAAAAACAGGAGGCAGGAGATGTCTTCATATCAAGTGGAACAGCGGAGGAACAAGAACTGCCAACAAATGTTTTAATTGTGGAACACAGGTTTGCACAAGACAAAAGAAGATAAAATGTGAAGAAAATAACCAAGTGCAAAGCAGCAAGGCATTTAATCCAATGAAGGTCTTGCAACTTGCCCTGAGCAGTGAAAAAAATACCTCAGCAGAAAGAACTCTGCAGAACGACACACAAAAATGACCAAACAGATGAAAAGCCAAAAAAGAAACTATAGCAAAGAAATCCTATAAACATTGTGAAGGGAGTGAGTTCTGAAGTGAATATCACAAGAAAACAAAAGGTACCAAATAACAAAGCCAATGCAAAATTTTGTTCAGAAAAAAAAAGATCTAAAAGATAGTGCAGAGGAAAGAATAATATTGTACGGGCTCTATTTAGAAGGCAGATGGGGAGTTTGAGAAAAACAGAGACCATATTCTATTCCAGCACACTCTGCTCTTCACAAAGATGTTTCATCATTTTGAACCTTGCTCTGTCTCTTCCATCTTCGAGACAGCTAAGTTTAAAAGAAATTCAAACCTTTGCTTTTTATTTTTTCAGTTTGATTTCCAAATCCAATAGGAAAATACCAGAACTCTGGCATGGCTTTTGCTGGCTGTGAGATTTGGAAAGTGAAGAATGAAAAGTGAAATATCATTTGAGATTGAGCTACGCACAAGAATACATGCAGCAAAAACAGAGCAGAAAGTAACTCCCTCCTCCAAGCAAATAAACCATCACAAGTCCTTTTTTTGGTGAATACAGTGAGTAAGAACAGTGTAGACCAGAAAAATAAAGATGACATACTTTAATCATTGCACAATGCATGAGATAAATCAGTGAAATTTTGAGAAGATAGCAAGATGCACTCCAAGTTTATACCTTCAAAGGTTACTGAATGAAAAATAGACTTGGGGTAGGAGAACAAGCATGGATCATCTTCAGAAGGAAGAAAAGCAGTTCAATGCTTCAGGTTGATTTTCTCCCTTCCTTCTTTCTAAACTCTTGACATATTTCAGAGACAGGTAACTATGAACTCTTGTTTCCACAAGGATAAATAACAGGTAGTTCCTCTACTTGTTATGACACAATTCATAGGATTAGTGACTAGAGAGTTTATATAATTCCACTTGTTTTTGCCATGATTTGACAAAAGACCGTGCATTCCTTGAGCACTCCAGACACCCACCTCTGGGCAGCATGCCTAGAGCTGAAGCAACAGCTACTACCACAGTAGATCACAGCTGAGACAGCAACAGCCAGAGTTGAAGTGGCAAAAAAAAAAAATCCATCAACAACAAAAAGAGACAGTAACAGTGGTTCTTTTAATCACTGTAACATCGCTCAATTAGGCTTTCTTAAAAGGAAGCCTTTTTTTTGTGCCATCCATTATTCCAGCATTACACTTCATCTTCCCCAGGCAGTCTCCTTGAACTGTTGGCAGAGACCTCCAGAGGTCATCTGACCCAACTCTCTGTCACAAGCACAGCCAACTCAGTGCAATGGCTGTATCTCTCCCGTTATCGTGGCCTTCAAGCAGCAAAGAATTTGACCTGCTCTGCTCTTTGGTGCTCATGTCCTCACAGCTCAGAGTCAGCACCTCCTGGGGGTGCTGACTGCTGCCATGCTGCACAGTATTTGTCCTGGTCCCTCCCGGGCCTCAGCTGGCACCAGTGTGGCACACGTGTAACTCTAAGTGCTTTCAACGCTCAGGGTGACAGGTCTGGGAGTGTAACAGCAAGATGTCACACACTTTCAGGTACTCCTTGTATCAGTAACGTTCCCAGTTCTACATCCCATCTCAACAGTGGCAAGTATTTGGAAAGTTTATGCTCTGTATTATACAAAAAAGAACACCAACTTTGCAACCTGTATAGTTTTCTCATAACAAAGTTTTTGCACTCCAAGTTTGCAGTCGTGAACCTTAATCTGGCATTCTCAAGACTCTTCTGAGTACATACTCCCTTTTTGCTTTTACAAATGACTCCCACTTCCCACGCTGTTGATACAGAGAGATATGAACACACAGATCTATCTATATGCTTGTCTTGTGTTTCGGACTGCACGATTTTCCTGTGTACCTCAGCGTTAGTGCAGCACACTGCTAACAGAGCCAAAATGGGTCATTTTCCCCATCAGCAGTAAGAAGTGCATTCATGATCGTTTAAAAATGACAGGTTACAGTTGCTGAAGGTCATGCTGTATAATGCATTTTCACTCCAGATGGTTCTCTTTCCACTGTATACCCATGGGTTACAAATACATGGAAAAACATAGCTGTAATTTTTTTTAGGCTAACGGTTCAGACTTTTAGAAATTCAGCTGGACCCATGGGAAGAGTATTTTTAATACCTTGCATAGAAAAAAATTTTTGAAACCTATTTATAACTGTATGTTAATGAAAAGGAACAGTTTTCAAACTCACTTTAAAAGGGTACATTTAAAAATAGAGTGGAGCTTTATTCCTGGTCTTTTCTTTTTCATTGAAATAATAAAACTTACAGTAATGACATTTGTCTTGGAGAGAAATACCTCTTTGTATCAAGACTACGTCCAGATTGCTCAGTATCTGAGTAATTTCTGGATAAAAAGGAAACACATTGTGTACATCTAACCCCAATCTGTAAGCCATTTATACTTCTTCATGTGATAACATTTTCATTAAAAGAGACAGGATGTGCACACATCAGAAATTGGCTTTAATTTGTCTGAATACATTTTTTTTTAAAGTGTGATGGTTTCCCATTGATCTCATTTCCTACCAAGATGTAATTAAAACATAAATGCGGAAATCAGAATAAACTTGGAAGCAGTTGAACAGCAAGACAGCCTGAGAGCAGCAAAGCTGAGGTCTCAAATAAAAACTATGTATTTATGAGTGTATTTTTAGTATGCATAGATGAAGAATTTCAAAGCAAATTAAAGAGTTAGATACATGTTTCATCTAAAATTAATACACAAGTGTTCGGGTGCAGACTGCATTTTATAAGCTTCCTTTCAAAGGAATCCAGGGAAATATATCAAGGACTTTATGAAGAGCAGAGTTGCATAATGGAAGTAGGTAGCTAAGGCAAAAGCAAGGCTGCTAAAAGAGCTGTTCCACCTTTTTCACACACAAAATGGACTCCAGCTTTAATGAGGAGCTTCTTATCCCATATTTTTGCAGATGAACAATTTTAGGAAACATGCACTCAATTAATTTGAAACTTTTATCTTTCTGATTTTTCAGTCTACTAATTAGGCCTTGACTAAGTTCTAAATACTGATAAACTAACAGGCTTGATGAGCTCCAGCTCAGCAATTACCTTTTTATAGCTCAGTAACTACCTTCTACCATGGAAAATACTTGCTAAAGACTACATTCCCAACCGGAACAAATGCATTAAAAGATCGCCTGTGTAGTCGGTAATTCTTGGGCAATTACAGAAAAGGCCTAATGTCAAAAACATCCAGCCCTACGTAAGTCAAGATCCAGGCCATTTTAACCCTTCTGATGAACTGCTTTAAGGTTATTTAATATTAATCTTTTACTGTCAGTAAATAGTGAAGCACCTCCTCCACCCCTCTAATACACACGGAGCCTTGTGGACAGAGAAGTGACAATTCAGCAGAGTAAGAGGGGGCACAATCATGGAAAACATTACTGTAATCTTACTTCAGCTCTCTTCAGCATCTCCCACTTATTAAGTATCTTCATGGCAAAAACCTTATCTGCATTTTTCAGTTTTACTACTGCAACCTGGAAAACAGAAATGAAAGATAAATAAGTTACAACGAGGAAATGCATATTGTTTTCATTTCTATGTAACCTTGCAGTTTTGGAGGCTTTTTTCCTGAGTGTTCTGGACACATTTTTACTATGCACACAGTACCACACCATCAAGAGAGAAACACCTCAAGAACACAGGAAAATTCCAAGTCTATTTTAAGCTTTCATTATGTATCACACTCTCCCTACGTGTATTTTTTTCTAGGTAACCATCAATGTAAAACTGGTATTTCTCAACATCACACTTCTTGCTCTATCATACTGCCATGAAACTCTCTCTGGCCCTATGCATTATATTCCTGGGCTTCAGTCCTACACACTAATTTAAACTCCAGAGCCCTCAAGAAAAGGTAATGGCATAGCAGATTCTAAGTCAAGATAAAATAAACACAAATAAAACTGTAGATTTGCCATAAAACAACTTCCACTCTTGTCTGAAACAACGCACTAGATTTTCTTCAAAGATAGTATGACTTCACATTTTTCCACCTGAAGTTCAACGAGCTCTTTATCATGTCTGTTGTAAGCAGCAGGGAAACAGCGAAATGCACAATTCCTAGAGAAGTAAAACTTAACAAAACAAGCCTGCCCAGCTGCCCCTCCTCCCCTCATACTTCTGAAACATTAGATGCCATAGGCCTCTGTAATAATAAATTAACAAAGTTCACTGACACCATCCTTTTCTGAGAATATTAGCTTTGTTTAGCTATAATATAAGCTAACATAGAATATTTTTAGGAAAGAGGGAGGGAAGAAGTTTACACAAACTTGTTTCCACAGTTCAGGCTTCCCTGGGTATGGAAAGCTCAGTGTCTTAACCAAAGTGGGAATGAAAGTGCCACAAACTCAAAGCTGCTGATCACAACTAGACCAGCATCATCATCCCAACTATAGAAAAGTTCAACAATCACTACACTTTAACAGCCATTCTCCAACTATCCTATTCTGCCTCTTCTCTTTCAAAGAAATCTTAAACCTAAAGCAGATAAAAGTTTATTTCTGTGTGCATCTGGTTACAAACCAACATGCTGTCACACAGATTATCATCATCTTCACCCTGCAGGCCAGTGACAAAAAAATACGAAGGTTGAATCCTACATTCCTTTCACCTCTTTCACAATCAGTAAACCAGCAATGTGTGAAGACAGCGATAACAGAAAAGAAAATACAATATCAGACAGTTTGAAGAAAGTGTCATGCAAACCTCTTTCAACCATCTTCAAATGTGTCATCAGCTGCAACAGCTTCACGAACGAGGCAAAAGCACAGGTTAAAGGATTGCAATACTCTGATGTCTAAACCAACATGTATCTCTCACAGGGTAACTCTTGCCTAGCTATAGATTCACAGACCAAGCAGCTGTCACTTCCCATATGTGCATTATCAGCCCTGCTCTTGACACTGCTGCCTTCTGGGGTTGCAGGGGGAGGGAGTGGCGGGGAGATAAAAAGAGGAGATAAGACAGAAAGGTACTACCATTTATTTGTTTAAACTTGTTTATGGACTGAAAGTTTTAAAGGTTACCTCACATGAGGTTCAAGTTCAGATTTGGAATGCCTCAAGGTACTTCCAGATTTGAAACACAAAAACGGATTATCACTTTAGCTTACAATATAATAATTTTAATTCATAAAGGATGTGTGCCCCGCTGTACACGGTAGCCCAAGACTGAGAATTACAATTTTTTTTTGAGGGAAAGATGAATCCTCTGCAGTGATACCTGCAGCCTGGAGTGTGGATTTGGCTTTGATTATTCTTTTGCTTTACTACCTAAATCTTAGTTAGAAGCTCGGGTAAGCCATTATCTGCATCAATTTCTAATGAGAAATGGCAGGAGGAGAGAGCCTTAACACTGCACCTAGTCAGCGTTCAAACTGTATCCTACATAACCTGGATGACAGGGACACCCCCAATGATGCAGCCTGTGGTATGAAGCTACAATGTAGTTGTGCCCTAAAGACCTTTAAGGGTTTTGGGACTATCGCAGGATAAAATTAAAAGGCTATTCCTAGAGCTGAGCAGCTGCTGCTGCCCAGCATGGAAAGTAAGTTTACCCCACCATTAAACATCGGAGTAGAGGCAGCCAGAGGCGTAAGACAATACAAGTATTTCAAGGCAAATTTCAGGATTTTATTTCTTGCCTGTAGCATGCTCAGTGCAAGGCTGAGCTATTCTGCAAAGGACTTGGTTATTGAAAGACACATAGCCACCTGCACAGCTGCCTAAATTTGCAGTCTCCTATTCAGCATTCACTTGGACACAACTGCAAGAGCTACAGCACTGCCTTTGGTGAAGATCTGGAACACAGGCCTTCTGTGGCATGAACAAGGGCTTGGTACCTTCTGCAAGTGTGTAACAGCATTGAAGAGTGACTAAAGAACAAAAATAGACTCGTGTTTACCAGCTGTGTTTACAATCAGTCAGAAGCTTTTAGTCTGTGAAAGCCATTAATGTTATTCCATATCAATAACCACCACACACAAAAGATCACAGACACCATCATCATCTTTCTGCAATCACAGCACGTTTTTGGGGGTGTCTCAGTGCTTTATGTAAGTAAATTCTAAAATGCTTATTCCAAGACTATGAAAGTAAAACCTGACACTTCAGCAATGAGCAGACTGATGCAGTTTCTAAATGTAACAAAAGAATTCTGAATCATGATTACAAACCCAGGCAGTGTTTACATATACACGGAGTATTTACTACCTACATAAAGGCACAAATACACACAGAGTTTTGTTTTGATCTTTTCCCTTCCCCAGTGAAGCTGTCAAAGAGCAAAGAAAGGGTAATCATTCCTGTCCTAGTGATCCTGAAGTGTTTTGCTACAGGAACCTCCTAAAATTAGACTTTTTAAAGGTTGGGGGTTTTCTAAATTTTATTTTCCTGTGAGCAGCCCAAAAAAAAATGATCGGTATGTGCTGATGTAAACATCTTGGTTTAGTCAGAAACAGAGATTTTTCCCATTCTTCCAACCATTTTCCATATTTCCCACAAACAGCAGTACAGTTTGGCATTCTGTCAGACACCTTCTGCCCCAAGCTTGACTACTTGTCTCTACGGTATTTGTCTGCAGTTTTCCTTTGCTTAAAAAGCAATAGCCTTATACAGAAAAAAAATAGAACAGAAGCTATTAAAATTGAAATAAAAAGAAAAAAAAGAACAAAAAAAAGTAGAAAAGAAGATTCAGAATCGGTTTTCTTCTCCAGCAAGAAAAAGCAAACAAGAAAGAATGTTAATGTTCATAACCATATGACAAAATTTAGGAGTAACTAGCTCGTTCTCAAGCTACAAAATTCATCCTCTTCAACATATCAACAATTTAACAACCTAATATTTTCTAGCATAAGCATGCACTGAATTTTTTTTTAAGCTATAACAGAATCAGCTGAAAAATTTGGTATTAGACAGAACTTTCACCAAGCTGCCCTTTTATACTGCTGAGGGACACCACCAAGAGCTGTTGCCCAGTTGCTTCACCTTTCCTAGCAGCGTTTTTCAACTCCCAAGCTTAAAATCTTCCTGTTTTGAGTTAGGTTTTTCAAACCATGCTGCTCAAAGCCAGCACAATGAAACACTTGAAGCCCACATCATTAATTTTACCATGATAATCCTGCTCCGCCCCCAAGCAAAACATCTGTGTTTTCTAAAGACAGCACTCTTACATAAAATTGTAAATAAGTAAATGTATGCATGCAGAGGGAAGAGCCACGTGAATAATTTGACAAAAAGGAAGCCTTCTCAGAAGGCAGAAAAAGGGTAAGGGGAAAAACAAAACTAGGAACAACGAACTCTTACAGTTATAAGCATCGACTAGCTTAAACTACTTTTTGTCTACACTAAACTTGTAAAAACAAAGTGGGAAATATTTCTTGACTATGCAAATTGAAGAAATTGAGTAGCGTAAAATCAAAATAAGAACAAGTCTGAGATTGTGCCAAAGAAAACTTGCACTAACTTTGTAGTCTACAGAATTTCAGAATTATGTTGATTCAGGAGACAAAAATTACCCCTCCCAGTAACCTAGAGCAACCTTGGTCTGTATTTTATAGTTTGCTGGAAAGAAAATACATTCCTTCAGATTTCTTAATCTGTCTCAGTAAATACAAGTATTGTGCAATTTAATATTAATATTAATATAGTTTTTTGTGGTTTAAGTAGCAGTAAAATTTGGTGGTCCTTTTTTCAATCTTGCTCCGATATCTACTGGTTATTTCACAGGAAAATTAGCAATTTCATATAGAACTTGTTTTCTTAGACAAATGTCTGTGTAGAACTTGTCTTTGCTAAGCTAGCAAGACATATATCCTTCCAAATATTTATTAAACCCAAATATTTATTAAGAACATAAAAAACCAAACACCTTCACTTGAAAGAACTTCAGTTTTCCCCTTACTGAAGATTTTGACAATTAATTGAGTCATGCTATCTTCCTCAGATAAGGAATTAGAAAGAAACCCTGTTCCTAGAAGAGGAGAACTAACCAATTACACAGACTGTCCCCAGAAGAGGATGGGGAAAGTTACGTTCTCACTGTTCATGGGATGATTCACCACAAAGAACTTCCTGAGAAAGAACTATGATTTCTTTGCGGTTTAGCTGCTGTGGAGTTTGATGCTGATTTAGCAGACAAAAATGACTTCTCTTACACAATGTAAGGCAGGTTTTTTGTATGATCCTTCTGACAAGAAAGCACCAACATCAGCAATTTTTCTTATTTTTAACACAATCTGTACATGAACTCAGCTGCAACTCCTATGGTAGCACTGACCAGGGCTAATCTTTTAAGCAGAAGTGTTTACATCAAAATGGAGATTGCAACATTCTCTGTGGCAGAGGTTTAGACTAAAGATAAATTATCCATGAGTAACTTCAGCCTTCAGTCTCCTTTAAAAAGGAGCTTTACTCCAGATGGAGCAAAACGAAGAGTGACAAAGCAGCTAAATAAATACTACTTTTTTGTTATTTTTACAGCTGCCTGATGATTATATTTGCACATAGGGATCGGAGTATGTAATGACACACACTACAGTAAAAATTCCTCATCCTTACATACTACCTACAGGGGTCTACCCTTCCATAATCACAGACTAGCAAAGACTGATTTTCACACAAGATGCAAACATGTAAGTGAACCTGAGAACAGCTCTTCTCCATCACATACCAGAGCCTCCAGAAATCCTCTCCTATCAAAGAGAACTTCCATCTCCAAAGGCAATGAAGACCTTGATCAGAAAACCTTTTTCTTATTCTTTGGGTTTCAGTTCATGTGTATTTTCAGGCAGTATGGAGAACCTCCTGCAGAAGCTTTACAGGCTATCCACATCTGCAGTACATTTGGCTATGAAAAACTCAAGGCACTGTTGTACATTAGATTGCTCTTCCTACAGTGTCCTGCACGAAAAACAAAGCTCATGCGCCCAAAAAAATTAAGAAAAATGGGGCAGAAAGCTAAAATTTTTAATTTAAAGTTTCCTTGACCTAGTGATCAACAGACTTGTCTGGCAACTCCAAATAAGAGAGAGCTGAATCAAGAGCAGTAAAAAATTGTATAGTTTGATAGCAGTAGGTGACTACTGAAAAAGAAAGTAATATCTGCTCAAGTCCTTAAAAGAAATACAGGAAAAATGCTCAAACATTCATTAAAATAGGAGACTAAATGACAGAAAAAGAGAGATTTCTCTATGTTATTGGAAGTCAGTATCAATATTTGGCTATTTAAGCTGCTGAAAACTACTTTCAGACTATATAGTTATTAGGAAAATTAGCAATTATTAGATCTCTGTACCATCAGTAACTCACTGGCCTCCTCCACCTCCTGACCAGAAAGAATTAGTCAAGCAAATGATTTATCCTCAGACAGTTGAAACATGGTCTCTTAATCCATGTGAACCTGCTTTCTCTCAAAATTCACAAGACTTAAAAAGAGCTGTCAAAGAGTGTATAAAACAAGATGTACTTGCAACAAACATTAGGTGGGCCTATAATATCCATTATGGCTAAATAATGTCAAAATCTCTACATCAGTGTATTGTTATTAACAGTCTCTCCTCAGGTTTGCAAGAGAATTACTCAAACCCTTCCACCTCCTTCTCACACATACCTCCCCAAAGGCTCCTCGACCAATCACCTTCAGAATCTCAAAATCTTCCTTATGTAGTCGCATCTGTTTCACTTTAGATGTAAAAGGTTTGGCTGAAACAAAGGAAAAAAAAGAATCATTTAAAAAAACCCAAAAAACAACCCACGCAAAAATCAAAAAACAAGGTAACAGTAACACAAAATAGATGAAATCAGAGCCCTAAAAACAATGGATCATTTTTCTTATATACCTATATATCCTAAAGGAATACAATGAAGTTTAGAGCTAGAAATAATGAAGTAAGAACTAAGTCAAAACTGCTGTGAGAAAAAGGTTTATGAAGTAAGTTTGCTTTTGCCTTTTTTTAATTTAAAAAAAATGGAGTCAAGCTGACTATATTTTTCCACAGACTTCTGAGTTCACAGACATGCACTGCATCTGTGCTATATAACTCTGGTTGCAAAAGCAAAGTATAATATAATGAGTTCACTTTGGACAATATTAATTTATTTGCCAATCAGTCAAACAATACTGTATTCAATGAAAAATTAAAATGGTGATGAATGGTAAGTGGAAAGGCAATACTGGCCTACACAAAGTATTATGCAACATTTTTGAAAGCTACTTCTTCAACATAGGGAACACTTAATAGTCAATTCTTGGCTTTTGGAAGGAAGAACAGTTGCACTCAAGATATTATTAACACATTCAGTGAAAAAACTGAATCTATTTTCAAGCTAAGCTTCATTTCCCTCATCTTTTCCCCCTCTTTTACAACATATTTGAAAGCAGTAAGCAAAATAATGTATTGTGTTCCAGACAGGTAAAACCCCAGCACTGTTTGCAGTAAAACAGTCTCAGGAGGACTATTCCCCTCTTTCAGCCCCATTTAGCACTACAAGTAACCAGTCCTGGTTCATTAATACATTCTCTCTGCATGCGTGCAAAACATCCAAGTTACTGATAACTCTACATCAAAACCTACACAGCACAACCCTTGGTAAAAAAAAAAAAAAAAAAAATTAAAACTTTAAAAAATTTACAAAGAAANTTACTGATAACTCTACATCAAAACCTACACAGCACAACCCTTGGAAAAAAAAAAAAAAAAAAAAATTAAAACTTGAAGTAATTTAGCAGGAAAAGGAGTTCTTCATAAAATTATTGTTTTAAAAGCATGTTCAATGCTTTACACAAATGAAATCCTATTACTAAAACAGAAACTTTAGTAAATATGGTTCATAAAACAAGGTCGTATGATCCGTACTGGGATGGGTCTCAGAAACATGAAGTTCAATTTCTGGCTTGAAAGGAGTCTAGCTGCTCAATGATCCCAACCAAGCAACTAGAGATACTGCACCCAGTTTCACATCTATGAAACGGGGACAGAATTTTTGTAACAGACAAGGCACTGACCATCACATTCCTGAATCGCAAAAAAACCCAAAAAAGCACATTGTAAAGTCACCATTTTACAAGGCCCATTAAAACCTTATTAGCTTATGCTTTCAGGGTACAGGGACCCATCCATGTCCATTTCTCTCTGATGGAATCAGTGCAGCTTTATTTGCAGGGAAGAGCTGTAACAGGCATCATATTGCAGAACAAATTGTTCAGAATAACATTTCTAAACAGAAATGGGGAACAGTTTTCAAAAGCTCCAAAAGCAAATGACCCTAAGTAACAACCAAGTTAAATATACCTAGACAACACGTAAGAAACCAAATTTGGGTTCTCCTAGAATTTAGTATTTTCTCTTTCAAATGATATGAAATAATCCTGCTAAAAAACCCTATCATATTAATCAATTCAATAGAGAAATTTAATATTAACATGCAGCCCTTCCAGGCACTACAGCATCCTTGTCCAAAAGCCTACTGCCTTCTATTCAGCAAAGCAATTTTATAAACTAAGTCAAGACAACTACCTGTAGTTTTAACACCTAAAAAACGCCAGAAAACTTTTTCATCCTAGTCCTTAAAGTAGCTTTGTAAACCATATCTGAACAACAATGATGCAAAAAATGCAGGGACTTAGGGTTATAATGTATATATGTGCAGCACACCCCCACTAACATTAGAGGTACAATGGATGAAATCCTTTAAAAATCTCAGTGGTTCCAAAGTCTGAATTTGGTCTCTTTTTTCTAAAATACTCAGATATCAGGAGTCAATCCTCTTCCAGGAATTACATCTGTTATAACTACAGGAACATCAGCTTATGATTAAGAAAACCGAGCATTAGGTCCAAACAGTAAAGATGCAACCATATAACACTGAGATTTTCACTTTAGTTGATGCTTTTACTTTACATTTATAATAACTTTATTCAAAATATTGAATTATAAAATTAAAATAAAAATTTACGTTACATTTTAAATACTTCTAAAATGTAACTTAAACAGAAATATATTACTCAAGTTCACAGATATTCCCCAAACTTTCGATTAATCTTTTATTCCTTAAAAGAAAGGTCTTGCGATAGAAAAAGTGATAAGAAAATGTACTGCCTTACTTGGACTCCTAAGCTGTGCTACACTAAGTGACTGAATACAAATATTAATACTACTGACAAATACTACTGAACAAATTAAAACAAGCCATTAGAGCCTTTTAACTTGAAAAAAAACTGATTGAAAACAAACATGTAGTTCTCAACTTCAACATTTTTTGACCATTATAGGCCTGGCTAGAGTACAAGGCAAAATTTCTTGCTAACAAGGAACAGCGTAGCTGTTTAAACCACAAAGCTCTTCCTCGCTTCATATTGCAAGGGAAGGCCTGTCATTCTTTAATTATTACATTCTGAAATCTTCCAGGGTTCCCATAGGGACACTGGAAAAATAAACATCACTATAACTACTTCAGTAAAATAAAGACGACAAAAATAGGTTTGGAGTAGGTTGAATGATTTGTAGTATCAGCATTAGTGGAAAAGTCTGTAAAACCTCCCTCCTCTTTAACTTTTTTATCACCTCTAGCAGAGACATCAATGTAGAGCCAAGCAGCCAAGATAGAGCCCCAGGAAAAAAAAAAAAGGAAAAAAAAAAAAAGGGGAAAGAAAAAAAAAAAACTAAAGAAGAACTGCCCTAGGAATGTGCTCCAAATAGCTTGTTCCTAAAAAGGTCAATTTGCTTTATCATCAACGTTGTTTGTCTGCTGTACAAACATCTGCTGCTCTTGTGGCAACAGCAATGTTAAGTATAGAAATCTTGGCCTGGCTTGGGGTCTTGGAAGGTCTCTCTCCAGACAGCATATCATCCATCCAGCTTTCCAGACTAGGAGGTTAACAGGCAGACCTTTTCCAACCACTTTGGCAGCGTCCTACAAGCCTTATAGAAAGAGCAAACTGTCAGGCCAGGGAATGCTTTTCAAACCAGTGTGCTCCAAGGGGTCCCTGAAAAGCAGCTTTGCAGGTACACAGCCCTCATTTACACCCCCATCTCCCTAAACAGAATCAGCACGAAGTTAACCGAAACCAAAACCCTCTTTTTCAGCAGGAGCTGCAGTTTCCTTCGCAGTTGATACCAGAGTGACACACTTTCTCTGCAGATTTTTGAGAGCAAGAGGCAGTATGGGCATTTCCTTTGGTGTTTCGTTCAGTCTACAGAAATACACAGAGGCATAGCTGATTGTTTTCCACACTCATATCCCTTTTCAAAGTTGCTAGCCATGTGTGATACAGATTAGGGAGCAGCAGTTTGCTGTGCCAAAGAGAACTCTTCCTCCTCCAAACGAGGGGTAAGTGTGGGCAGCCTGTCTGCTGCCTCCTCCTGCTGGTTTTCAACTCAGCAAGAACTGGAAGCTCATTATATAAAACTTTCAAATTTGCTAGGATGTTCTTTATGGCCACAGGCTGACAAGTCATACACAATGTTCGTGGAAGAGGCTGCTCTGAAAAATATTCTATGTTATCAATCTCTGTGGAGGAGATGGAGAGATAAGACTTGACCTATAAAAACTGTTCCGTGAAAACGCTTGGCCACTCCACCTGGCCAGTACTTCCGATATCACCCTGCCTGGGAAAACTGCACCACCACCCTCCTGGCAAGATTCCTTGCACTTATTCAACCAATTACACATGGCAAGAAAAAACAATCTCCCAATTCTCCCTCAGGGTAACCAATGTACTGATGCAGTAAGCCAAGCTACTTTTTCAAACAAGGTGAACCTGTCTTGACTATTCCTTCAATTTACTTAAGTTTCTATGGGTCTTTCCCCACATTTTATGCTCTAGCCATTCATTCCATTTATGCTTACAATGCACACAAACAATAGAATTCAGTAAAAGGAGAATACTACAAGTGTTAGAAATTTAGATTTTTTCCAGTTGAAATTTAACCAGAACTCCATCAGAAGTAACATGTTAAACACACAGAAAAACACTCAGGAGGACTCTAGCTGCCAAGCCAGGCATGCAGAGGAACATATGTTCTACCCCTGGCCCTGGAAAGGCAGGATTTTATTGTAATTACAACAACCATCCAGCAGAAGAGAGGCAAAACAATGGGCTCTGCAGTAGTGACATTGAGCTTCAACACTCTGTTTATCATATTTACAGTGGAGAAGCAGTTATTAGCATTACTTACAGCATATTTAATACTAAGGGGGTTATCTTTTAGACTCTTGGATATAAAAGTCCACCTTCCAAAGAGCTGACACAGTGACATCATTGACAGCCCAATGCAGTTCAGTATCACAATTATAACAAATGACATCAAAATAGTAAACCAGCAGTACTGGATGCTTTATTTGCAAAGTTAGTCTCGTGCTCCTGCCTTGCTCACTGTCCCTCCAGCTCCAAGTTTCTGTCTGCAAAGCTCGGGCAGGGCTAGCCCTGGAATTCAGGTTTTCCCAGGCTAATCTGCTGGCAGGTTCCTTCTTCTCCCTCACCTGCCAGTGCTCCTTCCCCTCCCCAGCACAGCACCGATGGGAACCAGGGGTGCTGCAGGCATGGGTTGAAATTGAACCCAAGTGAGATGAAGATCATGTTGACTGTTAAAGAAAGTGCTGCAGACTTGGAGCAGCAATTGGGAATGTGTCCCCACAGCTGATTTAAATAGAAAACAAAACATAACAGGACAGTGTTCAGCAATTCCTCTTGGTGTCTCACTGATGCTATATTTGCTTTTGGATAAACAGGCTGACTAACTCTGCCAAGACTGAAGACTGTACCCTTGACTGACAGGTTGCAGTAAGATACCCATATCTTACTTCCCAAAGGAATTACAAAACATGCTTCCTTAGTGACCCAGGTATTCCACAGCAAAGCCAGCCTTCCGCCCACTGCACTGTTCAATGTAAAATGCCATGTCAAATCGAAGGTATAGAAATTAAAAACTGTATCCACCAGAATTCTCAACAACAATGGTGAAAGTTCATTTTGAAGGAAATAGATTGGGAAAGAAAACAACCACCACGGGAAACTAGTCGTTTGCCATTTCAAGACAGAACCCCCTTTGCTTCACTAGCTAAAAGTATTTATTAAAAGACATACAGAGCTTCCCCATGCAAATGAGAAAAAACACATCATCTACGAGAGTGTCACTTAACTGAATACCTGAAGGCTCTCTAATTCTTCCTAGTGCTGTCTTCGGGGAAAAAAAACCCCCAAAATTCAACCAAGCCAACAAAAAACCCCACCACAAACCTAAAGCAGAATAATATACTGACAGCCCTGTTTTATAAAAGTGCTGTACAGTTTTGAAATTTCTACTAAATTCGTGAAAGGAACTTAACAAGTGTTTCTCCTTTACAGGCTCGATCCAAACCTAAAGTATTTATTTTCCACTGGCTTCTATCAGCTGTGATTATGAAATGTGTAAATAGCATTTTTGAGTTAAGACAGACCATAACCGACGCTTTCAAAAAACTCCAGAAAGGAGGTGTGAGAGCAAACTACTCCCAAAATAAACAGTGTTTCTCAAAACAAAGGGGAAGTCATTGACAATCAGCAAGGCAGAGCTGCTTAAAGCATAATTTGAGAAGAGATGGAAAAGAAATCTCTCCTCTCCACCCACCTAAGGTTGGCAGAACAGCCAAGGAAGCTTTGTTGCAGTTTCTGCCAACTCTCTGGAGGAAATCGGGGTGAAACACTGTAGTCAACAGCGATAGCAGCCGAACCACAGAACATTAGTCAAGGCAATGTAAAAAATAAAAGCCACAAATACCCTTCTCAGTTTTAACAGTTAAGATTCAGTTTTCACTCCCTCAGAACATTTTTAACATGTTTTCCCTGATGAACAGTTAAGTGCCAACATCTCTAAGTACAAGTTAAGAATCTGGCATTTTCCAGGAATGAGAAGCATGTCCAGAAATTCCTGTACTATGGTATAGACAGACACAATATTCTGGATCCTACTGTGTTCGCATCAAGGTCAAGTAGAGACCATCCAGACATCTTTGGCTACAGCTACCACAAAATATTCTTCAACGGGAACTTTAAAATCAGGGAGAAAAATAAAATACCTTTCCCAAACAGACTAGAGTAGTTCTGATTTTTCCTTCCCCAGACTCAGATGAAAAATAATCCCTGTGTTCACAAAACACCCACTGCAGATCTGGACAACACTTCCATGCCACATCAAGACATAGCCATTATTTTTTTTATATTACCATTCTTTCTCATCCCAAGAATTTCAGTAAACCACCCTATGTTTAAATATTATTGTACTAGCAGCAAAGTGAAATACTGAACTTTAATTCATCCTGCTGTGGATTGGAATTCTGAAGCAAGACTTAACTGGCTGTGCTACAAGACTCCTGTTCCACCTATTAAATAGGGTGGAAATGCTCTGGGAGCAAATCAAGAGCAGACAGGAAGAAAGTTTTGTGATATTTAAAAACCCTGAAAGGCTAAAACAAAGGAGAAGGAAGAAGGTGGCCTTACACTTCATAAAGCAGAACTCTGCTTCGACTCCGTCCCTCATGCCGTCCCAGAGCTGGAAACAAGTCAATTAAAATTACACTTCCAACAGTCAAGCTTAAACTTTGCATTCCCCAGCATCTGACACATAACTCAATATGCTGGTACTTGACTGCCAAAAAAATGCTGGACATCTCAGCTGTAAATAAAATCAATCTGACCTGTGTTTAGAATTACTAAATGATCTGAAAACTCAAAATAAACCAGGCATCAAAAATGAATATTTTAAACAGAATTCTTAGTTCTTAAAAGTACTACTTTTTGTTATGTAAAGCAGATATAACACCTTCTAGTTTGACTAGGCTCTTGAAAAAGAGCTGTTTGTGGAACACTGTGTGTTGATGAGTATCAGAGAAAAAAATCAAATACTGTGCAATAAGAGAGCATGTAACCACATTTCAGTGAGGGAGGTGGGAAAAAAGAAAAGAAAAGGGGAAGAAGAACGTGTCAAGTAACAGCAACCCACTCTGAAGACCAGCTACTGTTACAACCACAACTAAGGCCAGAAATATGTACTCTGTCAAAGCAGTTGTGCAGGTACCAATAATTTCGTCATTTCCTTTGTTCTGCATTTATGTATTTGCACCCGGAATTAAATAATTGTTCAATACATACTTGATTTATAATTCAAATAATCCTATCAATTAAAATATAGAAATGAACCCTCTCTAGAAATTCTGGTGCATGTTGTATTAAGATAAAAATTTTTTACCAGAAGAAAGCCAGCAACTTTGGTCCACTAACAGAGTCCCTGCTCAGCTTCCCAGGTATTTCACAGCACTGCAGAAGTCTCCATTTCTGAAGCTACAGAAAGAAGAATTTTAAGGAATACTGCCTTACACTCCCTTCTCTTGCCTCCTTTTCACCTCAGAATTTTAATTAAAAGAAAATATCTATATAAAGCAAATATACTGAGGTCAGACATTTGGTATTTTTTTGCTGATACTGAGAGTCTCATTACATCTTACATGAGCAACTAACATGACAAATTTTTGCTTCTGAGGAGAAAAAAAGCTGTAAAAGCTCTGTAAAACTTAAAGCACTTTTAATCTCTTTTAATTAGTTAAAGGATATGCTCTAATCCTTATGAGAAGGGGAGTGAGCAGACTCTCCACAGACCTTCCTCCCCTGAAATGACTCATTTGTGTAGCCATATATTCCTAGCATACACTTACACTTAGAACTTGTCAAAATGCACACCTGTCAAGTCTCACGCAGCACACAAATCATTTGAGCCCTGTTTCACACTCCTCCACTACAGTGCTTTACCCCCAAATTCTCTGCGCATCCCTGCAGACACTTCCCACCAAGCTGCAAGAGCCTCAGAAGGAGGACAGTAATGCAGCCAAACCCAAACTAGCAGGTAAATTCCTCTTCAGGATGTCACAGGCAGGTGCCCACAGTATGAACAGGAACCAACACACCTTGTTTCCTCTTTAAGAGCACGGCATAAACCTGCTCATAAGCACTTCATTTACTGGGTTTCATTGACACTTGTTTCTATTTGCATTGCAACACAGCTCAAAAGCCCCAAGCAGAGCTAGAGAACTTGTACAAATGCACACAATTACACGCCTATTTCTGCCCTTATAGACAATACTTGAAACGAAAATGTTATACAAAGTCCAGCATTCACAACATCAAACTAAATTTCAAATATTATAGTAAAGTTAAAATTCAGAAAAGCAAAACAAACCTCAGTATAATGTATGTCACATGGAAATACTAAAAACTACAGTGAGCAGGAACTTGGTGTTGTGAGAAGGAATTTTGCCTAGACTAAAAGAAGACTCATCCCCACAACCGCTTTTTATCGAAATTTCGAGTTTCCAGTCACAAAAGAAGAAGAAACACCATTCCTATGTCCACAAAAATTGTTCCACCTGGACAGCTTAAGCTCCTGTTCCACCCATACCTCACACCATTTTAAATGCCCTCACACCATTTTAAATGCCCTGACCCTGTATTATTTGTACTGTAAGGACTGCAAACTACTCATTTGTTGCTCCTTGTATTTCAAGCTGGGTAATCCAATTGAACAGGTACATTATTGTCTGGTTCTTTTGCACTGACACAAGGATAAAAAGACTGTAATTCAAAGTTAAGTCATGTTTCAAGAACCGTTCTTAGTTTTGTGACATTTCAGGGAATTATGACGTCAACAAGCAGCCCTTTATTACACAAACCACACTCCTTAAATGTCTCCAAAGATCCTAGAACTTCATCACTCTTTGAGAGTTACCTTAAAACTAATGCAATTAAAATAAAAAAATAATTAATCATTTGAAATTTCAGTACCATTAGGATGTAAATTGCCTGTAATAAACTTGATTTGGCCCACTTGAGAATAAAGACCATATCATAAAGCTTAAGTACCTAACTGTGCACCAGATCCGGCACTCTACTTCTCAACTACAATCATCTTCACTTTCTTCCTGATTAAGTGATCACTGCAAAATAATGCTGATTAAGATATTTTTATTTTGACCACACTTCACCTCATGGCAATTTTAATCATTTTATCTTCAATGCAGCTGAATCACTAAAACCTGTTGCTACTGCGAAAAAGATCAACCATCCCCATTAATATAAATCATATTTTCAAGAGAATCTTCATTTTGAAGAAGACAAATACATTTCCCAACACCTGTAACCAACCTACAATAAACATTTCTGTAACCAGGAAGTTCCTACACAAACCACATTTTTCTGTGAGCACACATGCAAGTGTCAAGAGATTCTTTTTGGCTTTGATCCACACCTTCTTTGTATCACCAAGGCTGCAGTAAAGAATAATTCTGGAACCCAGAGGATGGATCTAATTATTTATGAAACCAAAGAGAAACTTGCACTTGTTTTTCAGTAAGTATCTTGGTTCTGGTTTTAGGCACCCTTAATGCTTATATTACCTAAACATAAAATGTTTTCAAACCATCCTTTCAGGGCATATTGTTTCAAACTGACCCTTTAGAATTCCAAATAAATCAAGTGAAGAGATTCACTAATGATGCATCTGAACTGACTTTTGTGCTACTGAGCACATCACTTAATTCAGTATCCCTGTCAATGACAAGCCAGAAGTAAGAGAGGTCTCAAATCCATGAACTCTTACATGCACATATTTGCAAGGCTGAGCCTGAATTAAGAGTCATCTTTGAGTAATTTTCTAAGAACATACCATTATTTGGTTTCATTAATCAACTTAAGATCAAAAGAGGAGGCAGCAAGTGAAATTAACAATCTTTCTGTAAAAGATTGATTGGTTCAGCTTTAAACAATAAACTAACAAAAAGAACAATTAGGCTCAATACAAACTGTTCTTCATCTTTGAATTCTAGACAAATTTTCAAAATTTCATAAGCTTTTTTCCCTCAATACAGACAGGAAAGATGGTCTTATATGAATCTGATATACTGGAGGAGAAATGTTTTGCAAGCTGTGATCCTAAACACATAAAATATCCACTGAGTTCTGAAAATGCTTCGAATGCTTTCACCCAAGTTTTATCTCAAAAGTCTTGTTTACTAGAAACTTAAAAGGAAAAGTCATGGCAAGACATAGCACACACAAACAAGTCTGAGCTAAGTAATGGGATAATACAGAAGTTGGATACATTTTCAGAAGAGTGCAGAACACAAATTCATTAATTTCTAAAAAATAGCAGCAGTTTTAAGGAGAGAGTCATTTAGTTTCCTCGATAAATCAACCCCACTTCAGAAGAAGGTAACATATAAGAATTTTAGTTAGTGCTTATAATTTTTAAAAATTATCAACCTGGACACTTCATAAAAATGCTCAAACGATAACTTCATTCTAATAAAACTAGATTCCAGGGAATAAGACATTTTCCAAATATAAATCATAATTAAATCATAAGCATAATGAATGCTAGAAATTCATTACTCTTCACTCTGAAATTAGTTTATAGAAGGTTTGCTCTATGAAAAAAGTACTTGCAGGGATATGAATTCATAGCTCACATTTTTACAAATGTCTTGTTCCACAGACCACAAAGGAGCAAGTTAAGAAGTAGTCCACAGTAAAATGTAAGCAAGCAAATCTTTATTTTTGGTATGGATAATTTATGTCTCACATGATACAACAAAACCCATTGTGCTAATTATTTCATCATTGTTCCCTGTTCAGCAAGAGTTCTCAGTTCAAACACCTGGTCATGACACCTCTTCTTCCTCTAGACTTGAGCAACACATTAAATTAGTGAAAGCTTATCAACAATGT
The DNA here is from genome assembly GCA_013397725.1 of Rhagologus leucostigma. Taxonomy (NCBI): domain Eukaryota; kingdom Metazoa; phylum Chordata; class Aves; order Passeriformes; genus Rhagologus; species Rhagologus leucostigma. Next base: position 561,157 of record VZTD01002136.1, read on the forward strand.
CAAAGTTGGTCAAATCTTTCTGCAAGCCAAATTCTGTGAATTTTTAGTACTTTTCCATATGAAATCAGTACCAACACGCTACTACTGAAAATACAGTGTAACGAAGTATCAAATAAATATATGGAATTAGTTATATCTGAAGGTATGGGTCATGAGTGCATCCATCCATCCAGTTAACAAACAGAGCTTGATACTTTTAAACCCTTTTTGGCAAGTAGGTCAAGCCCCAAGTCAAACCTAGATCATTTCCATTATAACACAGTGCACTCCCTACCTGTTACAAAAAACATGAGACGTGTAACATTTCCCTTCCCACAGTCTGGGGGCTTTTTCCCCATCTCAAATCCTTAGCAAAGTGTGGCAACTCCTGCCCTCATTAACACCTATTTTTAGATTGTTAGTCTGTATTTACTCAGAACTTACCACAAAACATTCCTACTAGTTTTAGCTTGGTTTCACAACATTGGTCATCAGAAAAAAAAGTTGTTTCTCTTTTTCAAATTCTCTAGTTACATCTTAGTAAATAAAACTGATTTCTGAAACTAATGTCAGACATAAGGCGAAAATGAGCATTCAAATGCAATACACGCAAGAATTCCAAATGCACTTCCCCCGACAACTCTGACTGAACTCATCCACAATTGATGCCTTTTCACACCTATCTATACATTGCCAACTTTTTTCTCTATATTAATATTTCTTTCCACCCAAATCTTTCTCTATTATCATAAAAATGTGATATGCAACTGACTGTTTGAATATTCTCAGTTTATCTCAAAGTGCATTCAAAAACCTTCTGTACAGTAAAAAAACACACACCTGGAAAACCTGAATTTAGTCGGATATGGTAATTACTGTAAGCTACTTAAGCAATATTCATCCAGAGGAAATGGGCTGCTTATCTAGCTGCCGAAAGGCAAAGGACTCTTTCATACAATAAGGTATTTTGGGATTATTTTCTTGTTATTTTTCAAATAATGATGGCATATAAAATAAAGACTTTATATCCAGCAGCAAACGGAAGGCTGGTGTTTACAATAGCCATTGTGCACATAGTCCATAAAAAGCAAACAAACCAGAAGGGCAAAATGCAGTCCTTACAAAGACCTGTAACAGAGGTGGTATTCAGAAACATTTGGGTTTCATCCTCTAGATTTACAACTCCTCTCAGATAGATGTGGGTTTATAATTAAATTAATAATTTTGACTAAGCATCGACACCACTAACAAGATCTGTTACACATAAATATACATGAATTGCTGTCAGGAAGGTGACACAGACTGGAAAGAAGCATCACTCCTGCAGTCACAGCACGTGTCTGCATCCAGGTGTCCTCATACCTTCTACCCTTCACCTGACTTGAATCAGATACGACTCAGTGGAAGATGTTTCAAAGACAATTCACCTTTTGCATGCTCTGCAAACGTAGGTGGGTGGCAGGAGAGACTCCTAAACCCACACAGCCTACAACAGCACCCTCCTTACTTCCTAATCCCAAGGCAACACCCTGGGAACCAGCCACAGAGGTGGGAGCAGACATCTGCCCACACAGGTGCTACAATTGTGACAAAACCTTTAACTCAGGGACTCCAGTCCAGCACAAGGCACCACTAACAAAAAATCAAGTTTTATTACTCACTTCTGTTCATAGAATTACTTCTGAGGGTTTGTTCTTTTCCTGTTTTCTGAGGGTTTTTTTTAACCAAGAGTCTGTGCCCAGACTCTTAGTGCAACCAGGAAATGCAACTGCATGAATACTGAGTATTCCCTCCACATCTTTTAGCAAACAGATAAATACACAAGTATTTTGCATAAAGTTTGGTCAACTCCACAGGTCACAAGTTCTGATTTACTATTTCTTCTGACATACAAATATAGAAAAGATGATTCACAGGAAAGTGAGATCTCACTCTATAAAGCTGAGAAATTTTTTTCTAGAAATCTGACATCCACAAAGTGTTTCTCCAAGGAAAATAATTGAATACATATTAATTTTAGAAATGACTGCAATGGCTTTTCAACGTGTCTTGGGCCCAAATTCTCAGAAGAATGCAAACATTTCACTTCTATTGAAATCAACAGGACACCTGTGACTGCATAGCTGTGAACTCCAATGCAAACTGCCAACTTCAGACAAGACAGAATTAGAGTTGTGAAATTTACTTGTGTACACAAGGGCTCATTACAAAAGAAAGGAAAAGAAAGGACACTTCAGAGAATGAGAATCAAGCATTCTCTCATATACTAGAAAGATGTCCAAGGCCATAAAAAGGGAGTAATGAATATATACAACACCCTCAACCTCCACACTTCTCTTTTTGTTTGTACTTCATTTCAATTTTTACTTAATTTACACAGAGGAATAGACAAACTACAATGACAGGGAGCATCTTACTATGATATATCATCAGAAATGTTCAATATATTTATTTTCTTGCTTTTAATTGTGATTGTTTCCTGATTTAATAAAACAGGTATTTATATACATTTAACCACAAAGGTCTCACCTTCCAATGATAACGTAATTTGAACTTTATATATAAAAAGATCATATAATAGAGTAAGTTTAGTTGTGTATGTTAACAATTACTACTTCTTCATGTCTTGTTTCTGTAAAGTTACTTGGAGCTAAGTTTAAAATGAAATTACTTTCCTATAGTTTCTGAGTATTTCCAAGTACATCTCTCATACCTTTTCATCAAACATCAACTTACCCACCTAACTTACAACGAAGTGGTTGGGATCTTCAGTATCAAAATTCATCCAAGATCAAGCTTTCTCAGATGACTTCTAAAAGCCTTGCAAAAGTTCTTTCTACTGGAGTCAGATACTGCCTGTTCTAGTCATTATGAGCTTTCCCTAGCTGGGATTTTTTGTCCCCTCGCTGTGTTTTCTGCATCAGCCACGGTACAGGGCCTCCCCTCTAAGTGTTAATCCACAAAGGACCAATATTCACTGTAGAGATAAATCTTACTGCTTTCTCCCTTATAAATTTCAAATAATGAACCTCTCAGTCCCATTTCAAATGTCAACAGCATCTCTGGCTCAACACAACAGCAAATTTAAATCAACTACTTCTGCGTGTGAGAAAGAACAGAAAATGCATTTGTTTTACCCCAGTACTAGCACTTGATTTAATTCATGCTCAAAGACAGTAGCACCAATATAATCACAATAAAGTATAAAACCTGCAGAGATAAACTTTTCATCTATACTGTGTTAAAGTAGTTCTTTACGAACCTCAGGATAAATGGATGCCTTTTCCTTAAAATTCTTCTGGATCTTCTCTGGATGGAGAAGAATCCAGCTTGAGCCAGAGAAACTGTGACTGTCAGTAACTTGGGTTGCTAGTCATTGAAACAGACAACACTTGCTTTAGCTTCTCCTCACTCTTACCAGTTGGCAGTACGACTTGCCCAGGCTCCATCTGTTAAGATAAGAGCTACTCATGCTGCAGTGTTTTCCCTATTTACAATTATTTTAGTACATTTTAGAACAAATGTGAATGTAGTATTTGTGAAAGCTACTGGACTGACAAGTACTCACTGTCTGAAATAAAGGCAGGGCAGGTTTCCCACCATGCACTGACCAACATGCCTGATCTGAGTGACATTCCTCCAGAAAAAGGCATTTCAGATTTTTTGGGCTTAACCAAATCACAAATGTCTCTGCTGATGCTAATAGAAAGATTAAATAAACAAGAAAATGCATTGGATACACTTCAGTCAGCAAGGCCTAATGAAATTTACTCCCAAGGGCTTGAGGAAGTAGGGAAAGTAATTTCTGATTTATTAGATAGTCTAGTCAAGAACACACAGAGAATGAGCAGAGATCCAGAAGATCTAAAATGAACCACAAAAAAAGGGATTTTTCGTTTTTGCAAAATCTAAATTCCACATCCAAACCCACCTCCTGAATATATCTGTCCTGCAGCCCGAAAGCACAGTGGCAGAATTCAAGCTTGACAGATGAGCGACACTGCAGGATGTCAACAGGTTACTGAAATTAGCAGTCTAATCACCAGGGGACTAAAAAATATACTCTCCAGCTGAAAGTCAACCTATTAACTTCCAACCGTGTACAGTGAAGAATAGCAGGTGGGCTGAAATTTGCTTACAGTGAGCTGAATCCCTGGAAGCAAACAGGCTGCTGCACTCAAAAGGAAGGAACAGTGACAAGGAAATTACGATATAGGTAAGTGAAGGTGTTACAGCCAAGCCTGCTCCTCATCTATCCTCTTTCCATGACTGTCCATAGATAACAGGGAATAGTTTGTGTTAACTGAGCAATCAAAAAATGTATATATATATGTGTATGTAAGTGTGTGTGTGTGTACCCTCACATATATAAATAAATGTATTCCACATATAGATGTGTATTCCACTAAATGCAAATTTCCACAGGAAGGGCATACCTGTAGGTAACACTAAATCTCTTAAATCAATTCATTGCCTCCAAACAAATCTCAACATAAAGGATCACAAAGAGAGAAACAAAAATTCCAAATTTAGATGCCTTCTTGAGTGGCACCACCTGTTTTCTACGGGAGATGAAGGCAATAGCTTGAAACCACCCTGACATCTACAGGAGGGACAACACAGCAGAGCAAAAGCAATCCAGAAGGATGCTGGAATGAGCTGATAATAACTTCTTTCTCCAAGTGATAGAGGAGCCAAGAAGTGCTATTAATGGTGATGTGGCTTAACCCCAGCCAGCAACCAAGACCTTTTCCTCACCAAGAAGGAGGGGCGGGTGGGGAATGTGAAATTCAAGGGCACCCTTGGCTGCAGGGACGATGGAATGGTGGAGTTTGAGATCCTTTAAACAGTAGATGGATATTTTTTTAGCAACAAAAAAACCTAAAACCTTCCTCTGAAATGTTCCTTTCTCTCACAGAAGCACCTAAATTCCTAGGAATCTTAATAAAGTTACATAGCCAGATGAAGATACTTATACATAAGTTACAGAATCCTCTGCTAGAAAAGCAATAAGGAAATTAAAAAAACCCACAACAAAACAACAGATGTCTCAGCAGACCTAGGCATGAGGGCAGCATTCAACGAGGTCCTCTGCTTTATAAGGCCTCATTTGAACCCAAGCCCAGTGAAGGCAATTTTGAAGCACTCTAAATAGACTTCTACCCCTCAGCCTGTACTGTGGTCTGGGGCATGAAGGAAGTGTAAGTTTATCCCAGACACATCCAAATTCCTGTGGCCCAGGCCCTGTGTAGATATGAGAGCATCATCAAAAGAAATCAAAGAAAACCAACACCCAACAAATGCATTTCAACACCTGGCCCCAAACCTAGCAGACAACAGCAGCCCTAGTGTGCTGACAAAACATGAAAAAAATTTTCTGTGCCCAGCGTTACAACCGCTTCTTTTCTTCAGCAGACGCCATCCCTGTGCTTCCACACCAGGTGGGAAGTATGCCTCACCTGCTGCAGAGCTACAGCAGAGATAAACTGAAAGAAAAATATCAGATTTTAGGGTTTGGTGGGGTTTTTCTAAATATAGGTTTAGCTGTAAGTCGGAAATGTAAGCAGAAGGTAACAAAGGTAACAAACAGGATCACAACCTAACAACCAAGATCCCAAGTTTTCAACTTTAATTCTGAAAGAAGCAGGAAATTAAGGGACAAGGCACCTTTTCTTGTAATGAAACATGCCATACTTTTTCTAGACACCACAACTACAGTTCAATGTCACCACTAGTGACTTGCATCTGTTCTTAGAGGACCTAGTACACCTGAAATGCTGCAAGGTCACGTGCTGGTCAGGAAATACAGTATCAGTGGAGAACCTAAGATGATATGGTGAGAGTGACACAAAAGAGCATTATAATGCCATTATGCTGAACAGAGTCAAACAGAACTCTGCAATGTATGAGATGTGTAACAATGTTTATGGGGAAATCCAAAGAACAGTTGAGACCCTTGAGCTACGTCCAACTTTTAGAAGAAAGACAAATAACTCAGACTACAACTTTTGGGCTGTAAAACAACCATGGACATTCCCAAGTTTGAATGTCTGTACAACTGCAAACGAGCTTACTGTATCTGAAAGACATAATTTTAGTATCTACTTAGCATCATCTTTTTTAGATTTAAAATGAGTCTTTAAGTCAGATATTTTCTTGAAAGATGATGAACTATTTCTAAAAACAGGATTGATTTAAATACCAAAGATTAAAGATTTAAAGAAAATGTACATATAATTGCCCAGACATCACACAAGAATTTCCTAATTACTATCACTAAGTTTTATTTCATTCCAAAAACTGACCCGTACATCAGAGAATACTGACTAGTAAATTAACCTAAACTGAGTGTTCAAAAAGAAGATCATATCCCTCTCTGCAATGACTAGAATCTATGAAGATGTGTACATAAAATCCATCACAGGAAAAAGAACCACCTTCCTCATGCCTGAGGTCTCATATACTGTATTCACTATCAGCACTTAAAGAACATCGTGCAAGGAACATTATGAAAATATCCTTACGCACAGTTTCTTCTCGGAGACCATACAATGTCTTTCGGGTTTGTTTTGTTTTGGGTCTTTTGCTGTTTTGTTGGGGTTTTTTTTAATTTATTTTAAGGAACTAAACTTTATCTTCTCTCTTTGAAACACTGTGGTCACTGGAGCTTTGATAAAGTGCAAAAGAGATTTAAGGAAGCACTCATGACTGATGTCACCAGGATGCCTCCGAGGGCATTTCCACATATAATCTGCATGATCTGCCATTTTTCCCACTACCTAAAGCCAGGTAGAGAGAAGGAAACATTACCATGACTTACTGGACTTAAGCAAGTTTATATGGTGATTTGTTTAGCTCTTTCCCCAATTCTTTCCTTATCTAATACAGGCAATAGATAAAAATCTCCCCTGAATCCTGCTTGTGTGCCTCCAGGAAAAGGAAGTCTTGCTTTGTTCCCCATCCCACTAGTCCTGAAGTACACGTGACAGAGAAAACGTATTTTTACCCCATGAAGAGTAATTTTTCTCACTGACCCAAGAAACAACCATTTTGTACTTACTCAAAACTGCAAACAGCCACTTATCAACTTGCACATGGGAAAAAGAATTATTTCCTGGCCAATTTTATTTGAGAAATACCTAAAATGCCACATATACACATGCACAGACACATGAATTTGTTGTCAAGATAACAGGCCTGAATTTTTCAGAAGCTGAGAGCAGGCTGACAGCCAACATTCAGTTCTCACCTAATATTCTCAACAGAACCCCATGCACGTAGTTAAGCACAGCCTGTACACAAATTTTGAACCGTCATTTCAAAGTGACATTTTGACTTATGAAAATAACATTTTGGAATACATGAATGGTTAAAAACATTTAAGCAAATTGACAACAGAGCAATTTTAATAGGAAAAAATCTAGATGTTTTGCATTTTAAAATGACCTTATGACACCAAACAGCAAACCTATGTTGTAAGGGAAATCTTACCTATTTCTGCCTCATTTGGGGAAGAAATTTTAACATACACATATATATGCACATATATATAGATAGGTAAGTAACAATATAGTTATATTATTTCCTAAAATAAAGAATATATTCACCCAACTGAATTATCCATTGGCACAAAATCACAAGAAAAAACACAGATACAATGAATGGAAAGAAAAAATTTTTCCCGTTGCAAAAAATGATCCATCTCTGAAAAGATGCATGAGGTCTTGTTGAGTTCATTATGTAAAAACCAGGATTTCTTCTTGAAATTTTCTCATATACGCCAGTATAAACATGTCCTTTCATTCATGAGACAAGAATATTTCATTCTATTTTTGAAAGCTAAATAGTTAAAGACACCATAGAAACAAGCCAGCTGTTATTTAATCAATAATAATAGGGGACTGTTATTGACATGATTGACCGTATTTCCTCTCAGAGGAAATAGGAATGCCATCTAAAAGAAGATTCAATTTCTTCATTTGCTTGCCACCTTCTTTCCTGCTAGGCAGTGGCTTCTGCTACTCTCTCCTTTTCAAAGTCACCTTATTTTCTATTTAAAAGTGCAAAAGTACCTGACAGCAAACATAACTAGGCCGGATAGCAACCAAGGTGGCAAATCTATGACCGCAATGTTCTCCTGCCCTCCAGCCCCACGCTGGGCTGCTGCTGCTATTTATATCATTGTGTGCGCACACAGTAAACACAGCTTTCACATTCTGTTATGTTAAAAAAGGTGATAACCATTTCCTTGCTTCTAGCTCAACTTCTAAAACAGCAGTATCTTCTTCTTAACACAATAATTAAAAATAGCTCCTTGTCACATCACCATTTACTCCAATGATACGCATTTTAAAAGCCACTAGTTTAAAATCAGTCTCAAATGAAACATATACTAACTATGTTTTATGGTTCTCTAAGCATATTACCAAACATTCAGGATAGTCAATCCATCAATCAGAATTTTATTCACTTAAATCTTAATTAATTTTTTTAATGTTTTAATCCATAACTCCTTGCAGAGATCATACAAGATAGAATCAGAAGAAGTAATTGAGCATCAATTTAACCTTTAAAAATATAAAAGATAATTAGATATCAATTTATTTTTATTGTATGTTGTCATTAAGAGATATAATATGCAAAGTTATGTACAAATACAAACAAAGTGCTAGCACTCCTATCAGTACACTAGAGCAATATAAATGCTTTTACTACTGGTTATAAACAAAAGTTACCAAAAAGTGAAGATGAAACACTGTATTTTCAGTTGCCTTTTTTAAATTAACCTCCTCTAATCTCAAACAAATATATAGCTAAAACACCCGAATTCACATGCTGTAGACCTTTCTAGCTCCAAGAAATTTCTCCCAGGGTGCACTCCCCAGCTACAGCCTTGACACTCTGGAGCCACTCTGCTACAAAGGCTGAAATAAAGCAAGTGTCACCTCCAAGGTAAAATAAACGAAAAAAAATTGCCTTCACAGCACTAGCTTCCCCCTTCTCTTTCAAAGTTTCAAACCAAACGTGACAACAGTGAGATTGCCCCTAAAAGAACACTTAGACACAATGTAAACCATCTTTTCCCAGTACTGCCTGCAAGCAACACTTCAGAACTTGGGTCTGGAAAAAAAAAAGAAAGAAGCCTCCACTAAGGAGTTAACTATTCTTCTACAAGAATGTAAAAACTGTACCTTTTTCTGTCTATTAAATTCTGCTATTCTGTCCTAGGAAAAACTTAAATATAATACAAATCATATACTTCTCTTGATCTGGAGGCAGCAAAAAGACCATCAGATTTTATGCCCAGTATCACTCTTAAATAAAGATGGCAGAATTTCATATCTCTTCAGAAGAAGCTCATATCCCATTTTTTTCACTTCCTTTTATAAAATTAGTTGCCATCCAGAGAACTTTTATCTGGAAGAAATCTTGCTTACTCTACACCTCTCTAGAATAACCTTTTTTGGCCTACAGGAAGTTGATGACAACAAATCCACACTTCATAACAGTTGCAATACCCACACAAAATAATAATCTGTGAGCATATTAAGTATTACACAAAACAAAAACTGAAAAACACTCTAGCTAAGAAGTTATTTTCAGTCTGAGATAGCTTACAACTCGTACCTGCAGGAACACAACTACTTATGGCAAAGTTTTTCAGAACTGTACACATCCAAATAACCAAATGAGAACACATCGCTGACACACATGGACACACTACGAGGTTTGGTAAATAAACAAAATTACTGACTATTTAACAAAAAGCATCAAAATCAGCTGGCTATTGAGACGGCACTACACTGATGAGCCAGAACATCTATTTTTGCCCCATGTAAATTTGGAGGATACCTGCCATGAAATCACTACAGCAGCGTACAAGCCAGAGCCCTCTGTATCTGGATTTCTGACCTACAGCATCACACCAGCCCTAGCCATGAAGGCACACAACCATGTAAGAAAAGCCAGGAGCTGCTACAAATTCAATCTGATAGTCTACATTCAGCTGTCTGTATACGCCAGGTATTCAAGTCAGCATATAAATAAAAGAGAATTTAGCTTTCTATGCCTGTGTGTCTAAACTCAGTCTGTGTACACTGCACACAATGATGCAGTAATACCCACGTAAAATGCCCAGAAGTCATCAAGCCACCACAGCACAGAGCTTATAATAACATTCCCCCACTAGCACCAGTGAAGATGATCTGCTAGACAAATCTGGTGGCACAAGACCCTCTGCTTTATACTGTAGCACACTATTTTCTCAGATTGGATGGGGCTCTGAGCAACCTGGTCTAGTCAAGGGCAGTGTCCATGGCAGGAGGGTTGAAACGAGATGATCTTTAAGGTCCCTTACAACCCAAACCATTTTAAGATTCTACAGTCTCTCCTTTGTAGGCATTTTTAAAAATAGGCACCTCCTTCACACGTCTCTGTATACTTCTCACTCTTACTTAATATACACGGTTAATCACTGTGCAAATACAGCTTCATTTTGCCCCACTTCTACCCTCATAATATTTTCATTTGACAATCATATTAGCTAGATTTGAACAAACTAATCTAAACACCCATTTGCCTGATTCAGTCAGGAGAAGCAGCTATTTATGGTTGTCAACAACAGGTCAACCTGAGGCAAATGCAAAGTTTAACTACACAGTTAATGTTTGCAATGTAAACTGCAAAAATTTGATTTAGTGTTCTCCCTGAAACAGCATTTTGACCTTCCTGTAGCAATCAGAAGTGTATGTTCAGAAGCGAGCAACATTTAAAAGGAATGGGGGAAAGCTCCTGTTATACCTCAAGAACACAGAAAACTAATTTTAAATACAGATACATCAATGACTTAAACTGCTCAAAAAGTTGCTTTAACTACTTGTTTCCTGGGGTTTCTTAATTATAATATGAATGACCCCATGAAAGAACACTTCCAATAGGATGTTATTCCTTGGTTATTGTGAGGACTTCTCAGCTTCCTTCCTGCATTCTACAAGATCTCATGATTAAAGTTGGGTGGTTGACCTGGAAAATTCTGCCTCATGTGATAAGACATTAAATTTCAAAAAAGACACAATAACTAAGCACACAAGCCTTCTTTCAAAAAAACACAAAGAACACAGAACTCTTTTTGAATAGGCTTTATTGCTGTATTAATAGTTGAAATGCAGAGCAGTCGAGGGAGCAAAGCTCTCTTTTCCTCATTTGAACTCACTCAACTGGCACAGGATTTCTTTCCCACTCTCCCAATCCCTGGGGTCCCTACAAATCAAGACCAAAACAGGACCCAGCTGTCTCAGCTTGTTGTTCAAGCCCATTCAATTTACAGCTGGAAGGCGAAGTATTTCCTGGCACAACTTTCCTCTGGGACACTTACTCCTGTGAACAAAACCTACAGACTGAGCAGGTACATTCACCCACTGCTGGGTACTGGGCTTGTTAAATGTACTTCCTACCCTCTGAAGAAAGTGCTTAAGTAGTTACTGCTTTAATTAAGCACTAGCAAATGAATTCACATAAAAAAACATTAACAGCAAAGAAACCATAATGATGTAGTTGCCCTGACCACCAAGGAGCATGAGAGGATCTTTCTGCCACTCAAAGCCCTGCAATCAGATTCTACAATCAAGATATAGATATTCCACTTGACTATGCCAAGCCTGTGCTAAGCATGCACAAGATGAGGTGCCAGAGAATATACACACAAAGCAGTTGTGTTAAATCTGGGGATTTCAGGGGGGAATATTTCTTCGAACTTCGAAAATGTTGTCACTTCTATGTTTGCTAGCCTTCTCTCAAAGGATTGAAAAATATCTACAAATAAAAAATATCCAGTCACACATGGTCCAGAGTAGTCATAAGAATGTCATCCCTGTCTGTGAACATACAAGAGGATACTAGCCAAGACCTCAAGCAATAACAATATGTGAAAAATATTTCCAAACACAGAGTAATTCCAGTTATTTGAGTCAAAATAAAGGACGAAAATTCAATCCTTAGCACTTTACTGCCATTTAGACTGCTCTGAGAGTACTCACAAACAGAGATGGGGATTGCTCTTACAAACATCCTTCAACTTATTTTTATTTTACACATGAACAAAAATTCCTTAAAAGAGAAAAAACACAGATGCACAAATTCTCTTCCCTTCTTGTTTCCATCTGCTGGTCAGACAAGTCTTCTAAGGCACTACTCTCTGGCCTCTGGACTGCGGGCACTGCTAAAGTTCATGAGTAACTGAAAGAAACTCATGGATATCACAAACTTAAATGTTCTGTACTAAAGTCCACAGCTTCAGTAGAAATTATTTATAAGTCCAAAAGGTAGAAAGCTACTATTAAAGGATACCAAATACTGTTTCTATTAACTCCATAAATAAGTCTTTTCAAAAACTCTAATGAGGCATTCAATTTACTGTCATTACTTTAATATTTATTAAATGCAATGCCCCTGTTAAAATGCATGGCTTTGCAAAACACCACAGCTTTCCCCCACACTCATTCAATACTTTAACCTCACAATGCTTTGTTAATGCATATTGATAACAACCGCAGCACAGCAGAAAAACAATGCCACTCCTGACAACAGTGTAAGTATTTGGTGTAATGTCTCCAGAGCTGATTCTCCTACAGAAGCTGGTAACAGACACTCACCTACTATCTTTCTAAAGTGCTCAGAATCAAAACAAAAAAACACCCCAACAAAAACCAAACTGGTCAGGAAACCAAAATAATGAAGCCACAATCTTGTTTAAACTGTCTACAGCCTATCCACAGTAACTGATACCAGACAAATACTATAATTGTGCTGTAATAAACTACTACATACAACATTTTTGTCTTAAAAATTAAAACAAACCAAGAACATTTGAAATAAATATTTTCAGAAATACATCCCTTCCAGATACACGCTGACATTATGCTCAATTACAGTTTAAACACCATCTGTATTAACCAAAATATCCCATGCTTCTTTGTGTCTAGTATCCATTTTCCTTTACAATTTCCTCTCTGAATACTGATTAGCTTCGTTAGCTTCTATGCTAATGAAGATATGTGAACAAATAAAAGCTGCACAACACAGGGAGTCCAGCTCAGGAGATTCAGCTTTGCTCTGATCTGTCAGTGTTACTGTATCAGGACTAGTAGAGCTCTATCTAAGAGCTGTTCCAGCTATCTCAGAAGATCACTGACACAGAATCCCATAACTCAGGATTTGCATTGATTCCCAAGCTGAAACCTCTCCTACTGCAATTTTCCCTGTAACACAACTCTCAGCATTGCTGTTAGGATGCCTAAGTGACCTTTCAAGCGATACAAGTTGTGCACGGTGGCCATACCATTTGCTTGTTTTACAAATATGATTTTAACATACCGAGACAAAATATGATTATTACTAAAGAAATCAGAATTAAACACACTACATTTGGTATCTCATTTCCATTATACTTAGTACCTCAGCAACATACCCCTTTAAAAGGCTTCAAGTAATGTAACATTTGAAATTATAATTTATGTACGTATAGCACCCACTAAGAAGCAAAAATGATTCATTAGCTCTGCAGCAGACAAAAAAAAAAATCAAATTAGCTACACAGCTCTGAGTAAATAACAGCTGCAGTCTTTTAAGAAATGGTCAGCTGGTGTTAAAATTAGAGATGAATGCTGCTCCTGCAGACCATAAGGGGCACTGCTCTTCAAAGGCTCCAAACACCAGCCATCGGATCAACAGTGAAACAGATCTTCAGTTCTTCAACAAGGACACCTAATGCTGAAGAAAACTGCTCACTTCAAAAGTTTGACTAACATCAGTATTGTGTAGTCTAAACAAGAAAGAAACGAAGTTCAGCAAATAGGTTATACTGTCAGTATTGTATGATCAGTGCACTCATTCTTCAGTCAGTGTAAAGTACATATCCATGTTCCAAACACGTATCTGATTATAAAAATCCAGTTGTCACTGAATGGGCTACAAAAGTTCACACAGTGCCGAAAATTTTATAGCTATAGCAGAAGTCTGGAGATTTACTTTTTTTTTTTTAAATCCTGTATGATCTTAGTCATATACCAAAGAAGGCCTCACAATTTTAAATAAAATTTGAGATAGCCTTAGAAAGTCATGTTTTACCTGAACATTGCTCTCTTGCCATTACTGTGTATTACATAACTAAATAGCCCCAGTATCTGCAAACAACTGAATTTGTCATAGATAAAGCACAAATTAAGTAACACTAATATAGTACAAAACAATGTCAAATAAAAGGCCAAAGCACAAGAATGATGAGTTAATATTTTCCTTCCCAAAATGCAGTACCTTTCCCATAAAGCAGAGAAACAAGCGGGGGAGGAAAAAAAACTAATAAAAAATGGCACAAGGCTATTAAACAGAAAGGAACCATTCCCTGGCTCAGTCACTGCCAGAGTGACAGCGTTATGCAAGACCCAAAAGAGAAACTTTTCCCTGCCTCTTGCCACTCTCCCCAGCGTTGTTCTCCTGACCTCTAAATTTCATACCTCAGTGATGCCAGTGGGACAAATGACCCCCCAGTAGAGCCAGCAGGATGACTTACCTGGTAGCTATCACAGCACTTTAACAGGAACCCACACATAAATGTAGCTGCAGTGGCAGAATCAAGGACTGGAACAGCACATTACATTCTCAGAAGTGCCAGGCAGCCATCACATTACTGCTAAGTTCAACAGCCTAGAACTTCTTCCAGGAGACAAAAAATTAGACAACCTCTCACCACCTTCACCTTGTATTTTAAATTCTCATTCAACTGATGACTGCAAAAATGAAAGATAATCCTTCCCTCCCTTTGCAAACATCAAACACATCTCGTCTGACACTGGGACATCTATAAGGAGAGCTGACAAGTTGCATTAGAGCAAAATCAAGTATAAAGTCTGTGTGATAGCATAATAGACTGACATGAGCAAACAAAACCAAATATTCCTGGAGAAAAGAGGTTTGGTTTCCTGAATATCTTCCTACCCAAGGACTTGGAAGTGAATTATTTCTATGGAACGAAAAATGTTCACACGTATAACAGCTGCAAAGCCTCAAAATAGTGTTACTTCAAACACACTTGAATACTTGAGACAAAACAAGGTAACATTAGGTAGATTTGCCAACAGTTCATGAATACTGCTCTTTAAACTTTCAAAGTAGTTAATATCTACGATCACTTGGTAGAGAAAAATGCCATGCAGAATCCTATACGTTAAAAATTTTAAATGGCCAAAATTCAGTTAAAAATATTCAGAAATAACACATTCTGAGCAGTATAGATATTTATATCAATATATTAGTTCAGGCAGTGACACTTTTTTTTAAATGAAAACTTTCTTAGCAGTTCTCAGTAAGAAAAAATCACGTGCACATTACATGTATGTTTCCTTTCTAATACCCCCCTTCCCTCTGACAGCTTGTTCATCTTACTTGATGCACAGCGTTTAACATTAAAATACAAATTCCATTTTATACTGGCATTAAAATAACTTGATGTAATTTCTGTCAAGCATGTTCATGTGTAAGACCTTCTTTAATACGCGTGTATTTTTCTATTATATATCAATTTTACATTTTAATTTCTAGAATTCAGACATTAAAATATGTATGTATTACAATATCGATGTTGTATACCAAAAAGGAATTGACTTCACAGTTAAAATGCTTGATCAACTATTTTTATACACATGCAAAAAGGTAGAAAACAAAATACCATGAGCACCTGGGACATTACAGCTTGATCTGATAATGTCGTTTTTTTCTATAAAATATTACTCTGAGTTTAGTAACAGCCTGATTTTAAAAGCTTCCTGAAGTCAGTCTTTACACATTTTCCAGTTGCCTTTTATATCAGACATCAAAAAAACTCAAGAAAATTTTAAAAATGTAACATGCACCACATACGCAACAGCTAATCCAGTAATAAATCACAGAGAGAATTATTTGACTTTTCCACGTAGTGAGCAGAGAAAAATCTTAATTCTTGCTGGGAACTGAGAATTTAAAACATTTTTGGATGGTACCATAAATTTGTGGAACCGTGTCTTAAAATTTTAACCAAGATCAAGTACTAAAGCATGTAGATGGCTTTTTTAATATATTAAAAAAATATATATATTTATCTGTGTCTATATATGTGTCTATATACACACCTACACACATACATATATGTATGAGTAGAGTATACCTATATTTACATAGAAGTATACGAATAATTTAATTCGGTGAATTAAAATAAATACAGCCTACAGATTCTGTAGGGGCTTAGTCATGTGGTTTCATTAAGAGCTGTGTGTTGCATAATTAGGTACTACTTTACGGCACAAGTCCTGGCACCACCTACAGATTTACACCAGTTAGAAAGAATGTTTCCAACACGAACATGTCTTTCACCTAACTGGTGAATCTGATTTTCAGTATTTACTTTCCAAGATACTTAATTTGGAAAAACTAAAAAAAGAAGTTTTAAAAAAGTATCAAAACATTAACACCACTAAATAGTGCTTAATATTGGAAACACGCTTGATTCCACGTAATCTCACACGCTCTACTCCTTAAGGTAATACAAACAGAAAATGTTTCCTTGTGGAAATTAAAATCCTGAAGCTTTAGTTGATGCTGGTAAATCAGCTGAAGCCACGCTTTCAACAGAAGAGGCCATTTACCTGCAGAAAGCAAGTTGCCTTCTCATTACCAAGAAATATACTAAATTCCTTACTAATAACATGTAGTTTAGTATGTATCCTACATAATAGTGATTTACTAATTATTTGCATTGCTGCATCCCATACCACCAACAGGCTTACACTCAATGCTAAGCCTAAAAGGAAAATTAGCTGCTTGCTTAAAAAACACCTGTTCTTGCTGAAACTTTGCTTTGAAACAATCTCCACAAAATTAGTGGACATTTTTGACCACCTTCTTTTTTTCAGACTAATCACACCGAAGAAAAATCAGCATCTTTGAATGGAATGCTAAGTGGCACAGTATTTACAGCAGCTCAGAATAAACTTTTATTAAAAATCTTACACTATTAGAAATTGCCACTGTGCAAATTTGTTGCGAGGAAAACTGTTCACGCTGCCACAGTTTCACATTTTCTATAGCTTCACTTTTTCCATGTATAAGCACTATAATGCTGGTTTAAAACTACCTCTGCATTTTCACACTGAGGTGCTTCTACTCCTTCAACTTGATCAGTTGAGTTAAGGTTCTACAGTGCGTGCATGAATAATCAAAGCCAAAGGCAATTTCTCAAACCGTGTTTGAAAAAGAAGTTTTCTTTCATCTTTCACTACTGCACAAATGCAACATTCACATCATTGGAGTTTAGCATAAAATTTAGCTTAAAAACAAAGATGAAACACTTGTTTTAAAGCTACAGAAGTACTGCAGGCCTTCAGCCCACTTATGAACTGAGAAACAAAAAGGTGCATTTAACAGCTTTATTAATATATGAAGTCAACATGCCCTCAGTCCCTTGATCCAAAATATTCTGCTGTACTAAATACGCTCAAAATATTTTATCCTAAAGAATGCTGCATAAAGTTTCTCATGATTTTAGTACCTCCTGTTTATGCTCTTTTCCTCACAATTCCTCCCAACTCACAGCATATATGTGAATAACGTTATTTTCAGACTGTTTGGATACAATCTTTGAAACACTCACTCATGTAGTATATTGGAAGAGATTATCTGGTTTAGGAATTCAGCTCAAGTCTCATCCCATGTATAGTCAAGAACTGCTCACTGTTTGCTCTGCCTGCTCTCCACGCCCACATCTTTGGTTTGTGAACATCTTCTGCAGAACTGCTACAGACAGACACTGTCCTGCCAAGGAATGATTTCTCTTCCTTCCACCAGAGCTTTACTTCTACTCCTTTCATCCACTTCCACCCGACCTGCAACTGCTATGAGACAAAAGGCGTCTCCTCTTTGAATACAAATTAAGTGTTTAGACCTAATCCAATTTTAGTAATATCTTTGTTTCTGATATACATGTGAGGAAAAGAATTGCACAACTTCACGTTTTCTCATGCTGCTATGGGTTTTTAATGCTGTAAAATTTTGGGGTGGGTCACAGCAATTAAAAGGCTTGAGAAATACAATGTAGATAGCAATTCTTGCTCTTCTAGGTGACAAAATAGTTAAGGAGGCCATTTCAAAAGGATGGTATGGATTGGAAGAAAGTGTTCTCATTCAACATTTTTTTCTCACTAACTAGTAAATCCTTAAGTAACCTTGAAGGAGAGAGGAAAGGAAGAGATTGGGAGAAGAGGTACTGTTCTGGAGTTTGGGTGTTCCCACTCTCCCACACTTGTACAGTGTTATTGCTTCTATGTGCATAGAGGAAATAGAACAATAAACTGCTGCAGTTTAAATACTGAGCCAGATCTCCAGCTGACATAAACCAGCTCAGTTTCATCCATTTCCAAGTCTCACAAGGTTCATGCTCAGTGATCTCCTTTAAAGGTCACTACGGTCAAGGTGGTTTTTGTTTGGGTTTTTTTTGCTGGGTTACATTTAACTCCTTGTATGACCACACAGTATGTTTTATAATTAAATTAGGACAGTCTTAAAACTTCTCTGAAGTACTTTACACAAAGAGCAAATAATTCTCCAAAGCTTTAAGCTATGCTGGATGACAGGAATTCATTTAGCTATTTTGTCACCTAGAACTGCATAGAATCAAACACACATTTTTGCACTTTCTCCCTCTCCAACCTTTAGATTTGCCACAGAAGACTGCATAAAAACATAGACCAAGTGCAGTGTCAAAAAATATCCTTACTCATTGCTGTGAAGCAAGTGCAGTGAAGAAATTTTTCCCAAAAAACCAAGACTACTCTTCTAGATAAATTTCATGGACACTCTCTGATGACCCAAGCAAGTTAGCACAGCCACCCACATTCCCACCTCTGGCCCAGAGTTCTGAACCAGATAATTGGCCATCATAAATCCCTTTGCAAACAGCATGCTTCTTCCCCAAATTTATTACTAATGACAACAAAAATTATTACATCACAGAATGCTCTTAATGCTTCAAGCAGGGAAGGAAATGAAGTGAATTCAGTCCAGATTCTGCAAAGTCATTTTCAATCATCTTTCAATTACTACTTTTTCTCAATTCTACCGCTATTCATTCCAAGAGACACTGTATGCACTGGTCTCTAAGAGAGAGACAATTACAGGAACAGAATTTAAATAAAAAAGAAACTGAAACTCTGATTAAATCAAGTTCTCACAAACTTCCATGCCTTGGATTGCTATCCCAATTTGTCCCCGCTGGTGCTGCCTCCTTTCCCTCTTTTTTCAAGTCTCCAGAACAACTCCCCAGGAGATGCAGGTCCTGAGGGGGCTTTGGAGGCATATTCTAACAACCAATATTGAGGAACACTGCTGCAGCCATCCACATCTCACTCAACAGTGAGGGACCAATACCTGCACCAGGTCCTGACCCAGGACAGTGACCCAAAAGCACAAGCTCCCAGGCAGGCTGGGTAAGCCCAGCTCCAAGGCTGTACACACCCAGTGAGCACACAGACACAAGCTGTACTGGATGGATAGCTGCTGCCCAGAACATAGAAGTTAAGGACTTCAAGGATATCAATATTTGGGGGTGCTCACCTCCGCATTTCCTGTCTCTTCTTCCTCATCCTAGCTGGTTTTCCAGCCATCCTCCCCTCCTGCCACTCAGGCATACCCCGGTTTGGAAATACCAATAGCTTGCCTCCTGTTTGCCACAGTAAGCCCCTTTCACAGAGCCTGTTAGGTCAGGATAACACCGTGCACGCTCTCCACTGGGACTGGAGAGATGTTCTTGAAACATTTTATCCTTCCTTTGCCCTTTATCTCAGGGATACATTTATTTCCCATATTTACAAACTAACCAAGGCCTAACAGTAACTGTATGTGCAGGCAAGAAAGCAAACGCATTCCGATGAAACCTGTCTTTCCCTAGTTTTACTTAGCATGCTAATAAACTCCTCTGAAGTACTGTCAAATGAAAAGGGGGATGGGGGGAAAATAATCTGCACTGTGTCTGAAGATCCACCTTCCTACTACTTCCAAAAAAATTGTTTTAAAGAAACTGACACCCAACAATGTTATTACTGTGCCTAAAAGTCACAGAAGAGCAGGTCCCAACCAAAAATTAACGAGGAACTTACATATTGCTATATCTCGGAAGTAAGGGCTTGAAAACAAGGTATAAACTACTCTTGATCAAGAATGAGAGTGCAGACTTGTTTAAATCAATTTAAACATGCTGTGTTTCTCAGGATGATTTCACTCTCCTGACACATCCTTACTTCATACAAGCATGAAGGCTTGTGCAGCTGAACCAGCGCACTGCCCCAGCTCATGGAACACCAAAAGCAAGAAGTCATACATGCCTTCCTGTACCTGTTACCTTCTAAAGCCTCCACATGCAGCATACACATTGCTAGGTTTCTTTTTCCTTCATGTGTTTGCATTTGACACAACATTCGTTTTATTTGAAGTGACCTACGCTGCCAAATTTTCACCCACAAATTCTCATCAGCAATACTATTGACTCTCAATTTTGTTTTTCAAAAGATGCCCCAGCTCAAAAAAAATGACAGTCATTTTTTTTATACGTTCCAGAGCATCACCTTTTTAAAGCCAAAGTCCAATAGTCCTAAATCAAAGCCGGTATTCTGCAAATACAAACTTATCACCAAAAGCAAGCAGAGAACACAACTGGTTTCAGCCACAGGATTTCCTGTGGTTGTATCGTTACTCCTCAGTCACATAATCAATTTAATGTGACTTCCTATGACAAAGAAGGAGGAAACCAAGAGGAACTTACTCATCTGTCAACCAGTACTAAAAAAATTCAGCAAGTCTCGGTGATATCACAGGCCGCAAATAATCCACGAGTTTCTACAAAGAACGCTTAGGTTTAGTGAAAGCGGAAAACCGCAGAGATTAGAAGAACAATTGCAGATGAGCAATGACTATGTGTTAACACAGCAGCTGTGCTTTATTTCTGCCAGAAGTGACTTTTGCAGGCCATGAGGTGTAACATCAGGTGCCTTTCAGTTTACGTGACTTGATGAATACACTTAGAATAAACAGAAATTACATAATCCATAGACTTGCAACCTGAAGATCTGATTTGATCTATACAAATAGTAAAGTAATACTAGGTGGTATCAAATTAGCAGCACACACAAATTATATATAAAAATATGCCCTTTTTGGTTCACTGAATAATTACGAACACTGAGATTTCAAACTAAAGACAAATCAAGACCGATACACTGCAGATACCTTTGCCCTGTTCTCAGTTACAACATAAGGTATAACGCAAAAATACAAGAGGCAGGAGGGAGAAGAGGAGAAAACAGAATACAGAAACATTTTCCAGTAATCCCATGTATTAGTATACAACCTACACAGGCCTGCAAATAGGTATCTGAAAAAAACAAGCTGAAGACATTTTGAGTAGCTAAAATACAAGAGCAGCATTTACACAACGGGATACAAAAAATGTTGTGTTACTAAAATCTAATTTTAACAAAAATCAATAAACAAGCCTCTAGTAGAAATGTCCTCAGACTGACTTCTTCCACCTCTCCATAAAACACACACTACTAGTCACTCAAATAAACATCAGCACCATAATTTTTGCAACAATATTCCTACTACTGAAGTCATACTATTTACTGCCTTTCAGAAACAAGACCCTTGAAATAAACAGCAAATAAGCAATTTTGCTTACAGTAAATGAAGAGTTAAAAATAGTTCTGCCTCTGCAACTCACCCAGTAAATCAGCCTGAGCAGTCCCATTCAATTTCACAGCTCATTACCTGGAATAGACAGTTAAAGCCCCGTACCAGATGCATTCCATACAAGACAACACTTCCAACTGTACTTAAAAAATCCCCGCTCAATTTCAACATGACATATGTGGTGTCTATGTACTTTCATTTTTTTTCTTAGTATGGAAACTACCTTTAGATTTGTTTACATTTTGTTGTATTAGTTATCACCCAGAGAAAACCCATTAGTACAGATACGTGTGGTTTTCGAATGACAGGTACTGACTACAGGTAAAGGGTTAAGCAAAGGTAACATGCAAACATCATTTCTGGTCAGGGATTTATTTATGCTAACTATGTAAAGGAAATGTGCTGGATGACCTAATCCTAATAGACTTTTGCCATTTCTAATTTCCACAATTCAAGGAAAATGGAAAGGATGACTAAAATGCCCATAAGAACCAGAATTATATATAATTTATCTACTGGTAAAGATTCTGTTGTATTGTTCAAGTAAAGAATGCATGCAAGACTTCACATCCTCTACTGGAGTATTCTGTAACTATCCTGCTAAACTCAAGTAAGTCCTTGACAGCAGCCTATATACATACCTACACTATTGTGTTCTCTTATCAACTCAGGTCTCAGCAGGATGTCATCTAGCTACCATCAAAAACCAGTTCTGTACACTGAATTCTGCTAATTGGAATATAGATTTCAGTTTGGATAAGACTGTGTGTGTAGAGAAAGACATGCCAGTGCCCTGAAACAACCTCCCTCCCTGCTCCCCTCCAAACTCTCTTCCTTCTTGAATTCTGCACTACAGCTGTTTTCCTATTTCAATCAAACCTCAAATTTACTGCTGTTTACCTTGTCCTTTTCGATCATCAAAAAGAGAAAGCATCTAGAATTCCTTTATTTTTAATATACTTTCTGGATAATAGGTATAAACTTTGCCATGATCCCAGCTGCAGAGCTTATCCTAGCCCAAATTCAAAGAGCAGTAGGAGCTTTGACCCAGATTCAGGAAAGCATGTGGTTAACTACATCCTTACACTCAGGAAAGCACTTCATGATGTGAATAAAGGCAGCCATCGATTGATGCTCATTTACACCTTTCTTGAACCAATTTCTTTTAATTTATAACTTGGGACCTTTTCTTCCTCTTCCCTCTGACCGCAAATCCAACCAATGCAGGAGAAAACAAGCTCTTCATTTTCTATGTTAACAGGATACAAGAATATCTTGAGATGGCTGTGTGCCAGAAACTACACTTGACAGCTGTTTTAGACCACGGCATAGCTCTCACATTTTCGATGCCTAGTGTTGACAGGAATTACTTAAAAACAACTGTACCAGAAGAAATGGTTCTGCAGGCTATTCCTCAGCAGGGTTTTCGTGAACACAGTAGTTGTCAGAGCAAGTGCTAATTTGTATTTCAAAACAATGATTCCAGTTAATACAGAAAACTCTTTTTTATAATTAACAATTTCAGAATACTTCTTTATCTCTTAAGACCAGTGGTGGAAAGGTAAGTTTGGCTTTCTGAGCATATACATTTTGCATCCACCATAAAGTAAAGATCACTAACTAGCAGACAAGCCTAGAAGCTTTTCTCATCCATTTTCAGCATTTCCTCATTTAAAATAGATAAAGTTTAAAAGTCAATTATTGAGCAGGAGGGAAGGAGGATTTTGTGGTTGTTGTTTTATAGTCTACGTACTTTGCTCCCAGTGAAAAAAGACTAACTTCTACCACAGCCACTGCAAGCTAATTTTGACTAATTTGTGGGCAAACCAGTAACAGAGTTCACATGCCAAAAATCGTCCCTGAAGGGATTTAAATACAGCTGACATACTTCACAGAAAAACAGGAAATGGTCTGGTAGTTACTTAACACCTATCAGAACTATTCTTTGGTCTCAAATTGGTCACATGAAAAACTCCCTCACAGGCCTGAAAAATAGAAAGCTAATGAAAAATCCACACATACCACGCTAAATTTTAAGTTATTTCTGTACCATGAATACCAGATTAGAAAAACTATTTATGTCTGGGTAACAGTCAGAAATAAAGTCTGACAAACACGGAAATGGTCCTAAAGGTAGTATGGCTGGCTTAATATTTCCTCTGCTGTCGCCGTTCACCAGCAGGACACCCATAAAGGGATGCAGAGGATGAAAACGGCTCTGTACCTAATGACTGCTCAGGTTCACAATAATCAGGTGCTGCTTGGGCTAGACAGAAGACAGCCTCTGAAGACCACCAGCTGTATTGCTTGACACAAACCCAGCGCACAGCAAAGCAGCCCTCCAGACGCCAGCTCTGCCAGCAGCAGGAAGCAGACAGGTGCATTCGAGAGCGTAACTGGATATAAGAAACTGATCCAAGCATCGGGAGCTGGAGAAGCCTCGTCCCCAGGACCGCCCTGTACCTGCAGGAACGGAGGTGACAGTGGCAGATGGTTTGAATGTGTAGGTGGAGAAGGGACAGTGTTTGATGACCACCAGCGTTGGGTAAATCCCACCTGCAGAATGGCTGTTTACCTCCTCCAAGAAAAGGACAGCGAAGGGGACACAAGGGCACCACGGCCTGGACTCAACACCATTGTACTGGACAGATTTCAGCTCAGTGCGGCAAAGCAAAGCCCATTCATAGCCCTAAAAATTAACTTTCAAACTCTCACTCTCTCAGGCTGAAAGGAACGATGATAAACTTTAATCTTGATATCTAATGACCTAAGACCTAAAGGTTCAAAGTTGATTCCACAACAGATAAGTAATTTTCACCTAGAACTGGAAGGCATCATAAGGAGAGAGGGGGAAAAAAATCTTTCATTTGTTTGAATTAGTAAGATAAATTTTCGTTACAATTCTACATCCAATTACAATTCTACAGTTTTGCTGCACTGTAGGAGAGAAAACGGGGCTCTGGGGAATGTAGACAATTTAACACCAGGCAATTTCAGTGCTAGTCATCCTGACCTACACTCTTCTACTTGCCTGATTATAAATTTACGAAGGGATCGTTAATCCAATGTAACAAAATCTACTTTAACCAGATTCTTGGCCAGTCCTTAGCATTTTCACCTATTAAGGAACACTGGGGGCCTGCGTGGAGCTGGCAGGAGAGGGGGTACTGCCCAGCCCCTCAGCCACAATGGTGATGGCACCTGAGGAGAAGTGTGCAAGGGAAGTGCAAAACACAAAGACAGGGAGAAATGAGGAAAAAAAAAAGAGAGAAACAGCCCTTCCAGCACCTGGGTCAGGGAAGGAGGAAGGGAGGAGGTGCTGGGATTGCTCTGCAACCATAGGGAGGAGACCACTGTGGGCCCTTTCTTACATATACAATAAATCCAAGAGAATTGAAATAAAGGCTTTGCCACACTGCAATGTAAAAATATGCATCCATCACAATATGCAAACAGGATTTGTGAAAGAAAGCTCAGCCATTTGGTGTCTTTATTGACCATACATTAGCATTAGCTTTGATTTAGCAAATAAGGTCAGTGGGCAAGCACTTCAGTTTCCTTCACATTAGGCTCATCAAGCATCACATCACCACCAAAAACCCCCACTCTTTTCTCTCTCTGGAAACAGCCATTCATTCAATTACCTATTGATGCTGTGGGCCAGGCTTCCAAAACCAAAGACATCCATTAAAATGAACTCAAGTAAACGAAACTCCAAACATTTAATTACTTCCTATCTGGACCCCCACCACCAAATTCCACTTGGCTGCAATCTGTTTATGGAAAGCTGTGCCTCCAGCATCTCATTCACAACGCAAGAATAACTCCAGAAACCAAATTAAGCGTGGCCATGCCTTCCTGAAAAGGAAACTGCTCAGGAACATGGAGCATTTGGAGTTACATTTCACCACTATGGAATGGCTTTTCTGAACTAAAAGTAATAGATATTTTTTTATCATTCCAACATCTTCCTCCAGTTTTTTATCCACAATTCAATTTCCAAAACTAAAATATATTCATAAATGATCCAGATTTTAATTCACAAAAATTCTTCACAGAATTTTTGATTGCAATCCTTCAGAAATAATGAAACAAGAAAACATATAAAAAAACTCAGCTGATAGTCTGTCTTAAATGTATATCTGTATTTCAGAAGTGTGAAAATCCCCTTTTACCTGAATGAACAGCAGATCAGCAGCAGTTACTATATAAAGTCTTACCTAATAACATTTATTTTTCACATTTAAGCACTTTATTTTTATATTGGACCATGCTTTGTTCTCACACAACTATCTGTACATGTCCAAAAGATTTCTAAATAAAAACTATTAAAAAATCAATTTGTTCAACTGTTTCATTAGAAAGTGGCTACACATAACAGGAAAGCCATTTGTCTTTTGTTAGAGCAGCTAGAAAACAGCCATTTATCTTGGAAACAATTTAAAAATGTTCAATTTAGTTAACAAACTTTGCATGATGCCACAGGCATATCTGAGCACACAGGGTGACTTGTAAATATCATGAATTAGGCAATGACTCAGTACTTGTTAAATCCAGAAGTTCTGTGTAAGTCTAATGAAGTAACTGCCTTTTGCTTGTAGACAAGAGCTGGAATAAATTGCATCAAAAAAACCCACACACCACCTCGTTTCTACCACGTGGCAATTGACACTTCCATTATTTTTCAAAAACTTGGTATCTTTAGAGTTTGAAATAATCAAATTTCATAGGTTCTCCCTAAAACAATATTTTGATTATAAAATATCAATATGGACAAGATTACTGCATCACATTGTTACAATTGCCTGAGATCAGTGAAGATAGGGCAAATTGCAGCCTTTCTTCTTCTGTGCTTACTTCAAGAGAAACCAAAAAGTAGATGAGTACCTCAGACAGCTCTTTGATAACAGCAAAATACGATCAGGAAGATCTTGCTTTTGTTCTTAAAACCAGAAATTTTCAACTTGAAGGATTCTTTTCAGTACAAGCTTTACTGTTTCCCCACAAACAAAAATCAGTTAGGAAGTTCACAATAGTTACAAACACTGACTTCATCTGAATACACCAGAACACGACACAGACCATCCTCTAAAAGACATGCCAAGACATTTGAACCGTTTCAGATTCCCTTCTGATTCTGTCCTTGTTCCATTTCTCATATATTCACCAGAAATGGGCTCACAGCCAGAAAAAAACCCAAACCCCATAAACAAAATATAAATAGTCTAAATACCTTCACTCAGGGTGGTAAGCATGGGTGTATTTGTAGGTTAGATCCTTCTCGCAGAACTAAGGAGGCAGCAACAATGCACAACATTTCTTATAAATCTTTGATTAAAAGGTGAGTTTTGTGCAGGTTAAAATAAATTCAACACTTCTGATGCACAATTCAGGCTTAGTCCTTCCATATGCATCTTGTTTAGTTCCCCCATGGACACGGGGTACAGAGGCCATGCATGACCTGGCCTCTCTCACAGCTTCTCTGAGCATCACTCACTGCTAACTCCACAAAATCACTGGTTCTTAAGATCCTTTGTGCCTCCAAGACTATCAACAGAGAAAGGTAAGACAGAGATCCAGACTAAATTCTTAGATTATGGCTTTCAATACTACACATTATATTTTACATAAATTCTCCAAAGCCCATCACATACTACAGTTCTGAGACTTCCTTAGTCTCAGAACTTCTGAGAAGCGTGTATCAACTGCTACCCGCATTTTGGAGCTAAAGAACAGAGATAG
Organism: Rhagologus leucostigma; assembly: GCA_013397725.1. Taxonomy (NCBI): domain Eukaryota; kingdom Metazoa; phylum Chordata; class Aves; order Passeriformes; genus Rhagologus; species Rhagologus leucostigma. The sequence continues at coordinate 588,643 of VZTD01002136.1, forward strand.
TAACTATTAGGAATATGATTAAAATCAAACATGGGGACTGATACTGCCACAAAACACTGCAGAAATAAAATACAAGGCTGTGCCAATTCCTTTCCCTTTTAGGTAACCTTGATAGGGCAAAACTACCCCCTCAAAATTCAAAGACCACCATTAAGAAAGTCCTGTAGACAATTTCCCCACACCCTGCAAATCTACTGTCAAATCTACTGAATGGAAGCACCGCTCTTCCAGGTTCCAGACTACTTCTAAGAAAGTAGTCAAAAAGTATGATCAGAAAAATCATATTCATTTGCCCATAAAACCTGTCTTGAGTTGCCCTACCTACATCTGCTACATGATTTGCATCATTCTGCACAAATTAACCAAGTTCAGTCACCTTTTTGCCACCTATATAATTGCACCATTACCACCTGTATCTCCCCAGGTACAACACTACCTCCACACTGAATACAGACAGACTGCCAGGAACTTCATGGATGGAGTATCCAACACCAGCATTAAGGCTCTATCTTTTTTTAATGTGCTTAAAAGGAAGATTTTACCCAAAGAGATCTCAAATCTAGTGCAAGATGCAAGGTGTACAAGCTTCCAAGCTTAAGGTCTGAAAAAGACAACAGTAATGAATCATCAAGGGAAGGAAAACTTCAAATAAGACAATGCTGATGAAGAGGGACGCGGGAACACTGCTTAAAGCATAACCTGTATGCTGTTTGTTTCCTTTCTCCAAAGAGCATAGAGGTAAGGATTAAGGATTTGGCCACTACTGAAGGTTCTCTCTGTTACCTCTGTTGAAGGCTTTCTTTCTCTACTCTGCACTCTCAATCTGAGCAAGCGCACCAGGGCTAGAAGTGCATCCACCAAGACAGAGAAAGAGGGCTCCAAATGCCCACATCTCTGTCAAAAGGAAAGATTTTCCTGTACCACATACGAAGCACAATGACACTGGTACACCTTCAAATATATGACGAACTGAAAAGCAGCTTGCTTTGTTTTTGTTCTGTAGCAGTGAGATTTTAAAAGAGGAAAGAATAAAAAGCAAAACTTTGGATTTTGGAAAGACAATTGGTGTTATGCTGCTTCTTAATTTAATGTTTGGAAAAGTATGTTCCTACTACAAAGCTGACCACAGGAGAAAGAAAACATAGTGCTCTTTTCCCAAAAATGGTGAAGCAGAAGCAATACAGAATGTCCTTTATCTCAGAGCCTGGATGCTGTGGTCTAGCCACAAGTGACTGGAGCTGGAACTGAAACACTGGCTTCCTTCCCTACTGGCTGAGGTACATTTAAACACTGAAACATGGTGCAGCTGTAGCTTCCCTGCAATCACCTCTCCCTCAAATGAACAAGAAAAAAAAATACTTTGAACTATGGCTTTAGAGTCACCTTTGGGTGTTCAAAGCTACAACAGCATCAACCACAAACCCCAGATGAGGCAAACTGACAGGTGCACCATGCTAAAGCTGAACTGTGCTCCCTAAAGGCTGAGAAAGTACATGCCAGAAAGCCTCTAATTCAGGCAGACAGGGTCCCTCCCTGGATGCCTTTAAATACATTTACACACTCTCACTGAATCTACAGGAATCCTGAACATGTGTTCTGAAGCGCTCTTACGTCTTTAACATACAGACGATCTTATTTTAAGCACAGCACACCCCCTCCTTAGCTTTCTACAAACCATAGTGACACTGAGACTAAGCCACATGCAACTTGTCACCACTTCTTTTATACAGCTTTTTCCCTTTCCACATCTACCAGTAGCTCCATCACACCTCATTTTAATTCAGAAAAATTCTACTCATCTCTTCCAAAACAGAAGTTGTCTTCCAAAGCAGTATCAGCTATGTTCAGATCAACTACAGCTGCAACAATAAATGAAGTAAATATGCGTGTCTTGTAATGTGCAATTAACAGAGTATTCTGTTAAAAACAGAACCAAAAGACAATACATTGGAATGAAATTGGCTCTGGACAAATATGTGTCAAAGCAAAAAAAAACCAAAACAACAAGAACTAAGACATCAATGCCGAAGGAGATTAAAGTTTGGCTGGTGACAAACTGGAGGGCACAGACAGACAAATGATGACAGTCTGCAACTCTTCCAATACTCAAATAAGATAGATTCAGGTGGTTCCTGAAAACAGTCCATCTCATTTATTGTGCAACAATACTTGTGACTTCTCACAAAAACTGTTAAATGTACTCTATGGCAAGATCCTAAATACACTGCCTTTCAAAATAACCCTTGAAGAGCAGTGATCTTACGGCTTTTAGGAGAACAGGAATTGGCACATGATAAATTAAGGGAAAAAGTAAGTCATCCAATAGTAGCCGGTAATTTTAGAAATCCATATATGAACTTTATAGAGCACTATATAGAGCTTTAGAGTTTAAAACAGAGCTCCAACTGATTTCAGTGACAGCTGAGAGTCCTCAGTATCTCTTCGTATCAAACCACAGGAAGTCAACTAACTGATCCATATGGTGATGAATGCACAATACTGGCTACATACAAAATACGTGGTTAATATCCAGCATTACACGAAAAAAAAAAACAAAACTCTCTGCAGCAGCCAGCAAGAGAATAAAATTCTCCATAGCATCATTCAATTCTCTTGTAAAAAAACCCAAACATTTTCCTTTCCAGCAAACGACAAATTCATCCACTATGCAACTGCTTACTTTGACAGCTTAGTCCCCACCAAAATATGAATGAATTTCCAGAACCCTACTGTCCTATGGGATATGCAAAACAGGTGACAGGGGAAACAGGCAGCGAAAACATCACCATCATACAGCTACAGATGAAGATAGGATGCACACTTACAGTTAATTCTATCAGTTTGTGTTTATACCATTTTAATTATTTCTTCCAGTATTTCTATCATACATACATACCAGCAACAAAAGATATTTTCAGAAATTTTTACTGTATTCTGAAGTAATTTAATAATCACTTAAATAAAGTCAAAACTTTCACACAAAACCCACTGATGTGACATTCAGGATGCATCTGCACAAAAAATACCCTGAAATTGATCCTAAACCAAATTTGCACCCATCCTGTGCAATGGATGCTCCCAGGCCTGACACCTAGCAGAACCCCCGGAAGGAGCAATGAACATCTCTCCCACTCTTTGCTGCAGCATGCCTAAAACTCACCATGGATCTGCAGAGACCGGCTGCCAGCAGCTCCTTCTTCCTCAATTCTGATGTTTCAAGTCCTACTTAAGTGCCAGCAAGTAGAGAAAAGTATAGAAAGGAACCCCATTAACCTGAAAAGCAATGCCCAGAAAGACTCCCCATTGCAACCTGGAATGCATCTCACCTTCCCATTTGAGAGTAAAGCACAACATGGGCTATTATGGCTAAAGCTATAAATGATACTCACACATCCTTTCTTTCAGACTAGGAGGAATTCTCTGAACTTTCAAGCAAACCCAGAATTAGCTCAAGCATTACGCAGCCAAATTACTTTATAGATACACAAAGAACATAACCTAAATTTCTTCGTAACACCAACACTGCCATTCCTTGCTCAGTTCTTACACCATTAGAATCTGGTGTTCCATTTCTAGGAAAGAGATAAATTAAAATCTCCTCTCCACTCAACAAAGTACAGTTACACAATACATCTCCTTCACTTCTTAAGTCAGTTTTGCTGCAACTGCAGACATGCTTCACCCAACAATCAGTTCACTCCCTGCAGGCGTGCAGATGTCAAACTGTGGAGCTGCACTGTAAATCTTTATCACTGAAACAGCACAAAAAATGCTCAACATTCAGTGACTGTGGAAGGATTCGAAACCTCAGCTCATACAAAGTAAAAAAGCAGTAACAGAGTCATTACTTAGGCTTTGCATTTCCAAATGACAGGTAGGACTGGCTTCTGATCTTAACAGAGATGCCTGAGATCAAGACATCTGCTGGGCCGCAAGGACGCTTTCATGTATGACACAAATTCCTCAAATTCAGGAGAAACAGTATCCCAGGCCAAACAGCTCAAAGACAATCCTTGTACATTGTTCAACTCATACTGACTGTACAGCACACCTGGAATAATTCCGAGAATTAGATAAGCGAGATTTGGTCCCACCTGTCCTATCATCAAGTTGAAACCACTCAAAAAGCAAGATACGTATCTCAGGGGAGCAGAGGCTTTAGGGTTCATGGTTAGTTCAGGACAAAATGCTAAGTTTTAAGGATGAGTCAGAACTCTCAGCAAACGTGGGAAGGCAGTTCTGAATCAACATTTATTTGTTCTGTGCTTGTGCAGGAGCTAAGCAGAGGCCAGTGCCCTGAACACGACCAGAAGGTCAGTGCTCCGCAGAACCACTGCAATGGCAACACATCAACCTCTCTTTCCATGGTAAAGCTTCCTTTCCGAGTTACCAAGCTTGAAAGAAAAAGGAAAGAAAAATAATCACATTGACTTTTCTTGTGTTTGTCTTTCTCCCAACACTGAAAGCAACATAGAAAAACACAATAATGCAATACTTCAAGTTTCGAATCCTAACTACTCTTCTCAGCTAATAAGCTCCAAAATTATGCACCGTATGCAGTTAATGAAATCACAAGAAAGAAGCATGCCTCTTCTTTTCCAGTGCAACCCTCTGCAGTAACATTTTTGAGGAATTAAACCAACCCACAGGAAAATTATTATCATGCTTGGTGCAGAAAAGCACCTTAAAACAAAGATGTTGACTGTGCTAACAAAGTCTTGGAGATTTTTGTGTGTGGCCATTCAGTCACAGTCACCAGCTAAAGGCACAAGCAAGAGGGGAAAAGCGTTCAAAGGGATGAGTAAAGGAATTACTCTCCATTTAATCTGCAGCTCACCTACTACAGTACTGAGCTCACAAAATGGAAGTGACTTACTATACCAACCTACATAAAAGAAAGCTTCCTCTGTTACATGGAATTGAGAAGAGAAGGGGGAAAAGACTTAAGAACCTCCAAGAGAACATTAAATCCTTCTGTGCAGTTCGGGATTTAACTCAAGAAATCACCAAGTAACTTGCTCTATATTCTTCCTTAAAATAGTTCAGAGAAGCAGAGACATCAGCAGAATCATATAAAGAATAAAAACATTCAGCAGGAGTTGGGCTAACTACATTATTTACAAGCAGGAAAACCACAAATGAGCTACTGCAGCTTTCCAGAACAAATACTGATGCAGGATCTGTTTTTGCACTAGCTTGCACTTCATTCAGATGTCACTGTTCCATACAAATAAGCAAAACAAACAAAAAAAATCTTAAAACCCACTACTGTTCTGTCTTTGATTTTACACAGGTGTGAATGACTGCCCATTATTTCAGATGTCATGTGGTCAGGCTGAAGACTAATATTTTGTAAGTAATTTTTTTCAAGACAGCTTCCTTTAAACAATCAAAGAATTCATTAAAAGTTACTCTTTTCTATCCATGTGCTAATGAAGCCAAGACTGGACTAAAACCCCAAATTCCACTCTCCCCAGAGTAGTAAGAAAACAAACTCATTTTAGTAAGCCTGCCACGTCAGAGCACCAATTCATTGGTGACCTTCCACACCTGACTGTAATAGAAAGGAGGCAAGTTTCTAAAGTCCTGCTGTACCACATCAAGAATGAGAACCCTAAATCACTGTCATTTTATGAATATTAAATGTGCAACAGCAGAGCAGATGAATAGTTATTCCTTCCCCTCATCCAAAAATATGCACAAGAGCTGGCTATGACAAAAGGCCATGGAAGGCAAACTCCAACCCCTGCCATACTTTCTCTGAAGAACTCTGAGAGACTCAGTGCCAGCTCTGATTCCTCTATTCCTGGTATATCATAAATAACTACCTTGGGACACTTCAAGAACTTCTGTCATTTGAACCCGGCAGAGCAAAAAGACAAATTACAGCAATTTGTACAAAATGTTTCTGCACAAATGAAACACAAAGTAAATGCAATTTATAATGAGGCAGCAAAATCACTCAGAAATATTCTTAATAAACAAACTGCCCCATAAATAACTTCTGATGCAAAGCATTATGTACTACATAAACTACACTGTGCCTTGGAAATAGCTGCTACCTGCAAAGCTCATGAATAGTTATTGAGTTTTTCTTCTGCAGTACTATATAAAAAAAGAAAAATTCCCTATTTCTTCTCCGGTATGTCATGACTAAGTCGGTGTAAAAACAGACCACTAACAAACCTCCAGGCACCCTACAGAATGTGCTCGGAAGTTCTTAAGCAGCAAACACCAAAACGAAGTTAACAAAAAATGCAGAGTATCCATTCTTGATGGAAAGTTGACTTTTACTTGGCACAGTTGCTTTAAAATCAATTCCTCACAGGGCAGTTCAGAGTGCCAGTGGAAACAGGCAGGAAGCAGATACTCAGAAGCAACAGGCAGAAAAAAAGGAGGGGTAGGAAGGGGGAATTTCCTGATCCACAGAAGTCACAGCATTATGGAACTGCCTACTTATAGTGTCTTTTTCACCTTAACTAATGATTAAGTACAAGGTTTTAGGAGAACCTACCTCAACCTTCAGTTGAAATTTTTTTGAGCAATACCTATGCCGCTACAGCTTTCCAGGAAGTAATTTCTAGCAAGTTGCAGATTACAATCAAAGAGTTTCTGGCTATCTCTGCTGATATCATATTCGACTTTCTGAAAGCATACAAAGTTTAACGGGAAAATTTTCTAGTGTAGCAGTGATCTGAATTTTGCAGCCTGACAGTTAACTTGCTCCAACACCACAACCATCAGTATTCCTCAAAGTCCACTCAAGCTAAACCCTAACACGCAGCAGGGCACAGTGCAGACCTATTCCATAAACAGGAAGTATGAGACAAGATTTAAATGTAGGCATTTCAATTTATGTAAGACATTAAGACACTCCAGGAAAACTCCTCTGAAATGCCAGTGGCATGCCTATCATGGAGCTGCAGGAAAGATTTTGAAAAGGTGAGGTACAAACAAACCACCATACGAGTTAAAACATTAATTTTATGGAGGTCCAAGTTCAACACACAAACAGTTGCTCAAAACACAATTCTGGCAAGCATCCACCTGACCACTGCAGAGAAGAGCACTTCCCTTCTGAGAAATAAAACAATTGCCACTGCTTCAAGTTGTACAATGCTAAAGGTACAGGAGAGGCAGGAAAGAGGACATCACAGCAACAAGATCACAGAAATAAGATTAGAAAGGGTACCCAAACAGTATGCTGGAAATTTAAGCAAATAAATAAAGTCCTTAAACACACAGAAGTTACAAGCCACCCACACCTTCAGGAATTCCTACAGCAAACATTTCAAAAAAACTTTGAAGAAAAAAAATTAAATTAAAAGGAACACAAAAATAAACCTTGACCCTAGAAACTGCTTTTCCACTGAATGTTTAAATTGCCTTCACAAATCACAGCAGTGCCTCCATTTCTTTGCAGAGATATTTAAGATGCTAATAACCACATACTTTTCTCAAACAGGTTTTCAAGGCAATATACACGAGTACCCAGTATTACTGTAAATTATTTTCTCACCAGGGAAGTAACCGAAAGAAAAAAAAGTATATTTACAACCCCCTCAACCTGGAAATAAATATACATTTTTAAAGTATACTATAAAAAAGTGAAGCAAAATAAAGAAAATATTCTCTCTTGACATCTAGAAAAAGCTAAAGTAATTGAAGTCTAGTTTTAAATACTTAACCAGTTAATGCTCTCAAATGATTTGGCTTTCTTTAGAAGTTCAGCAGCAAATATGAACTGCTTTGATATCATGAGGGTATCAGTGAATTAACATCATGCTTATGTCTACTAATTGAGAGCAGAATTAGGCTTAGAAATGCCTTCTTTTCCCTACCAGACAGACATGACAATTTTGGTTCACAGCTATTAAAGTCAGTGCCTATCACGTGATGAATCCATTCCCATTCAGATGTCTAAACTTTCTGAAATCTTGACACACCACCTGGGAAATAGCCTTTCAGTAGAGAGGCTGTTTTTCTCTCAAAGAGAAAAAAGCAGCAGGGAAAATAGCACCTAAGTCTTTAAGTGCCTGGCATAGAAAAATACGGTATGAGACAGACACTAAGGGTTTCTTGTGAAAGAAAGAAAAGAGAAAGAAGAGAATTCGGGTTTATTTGTCTAGGCTTATGCTGAAATTGTGAGTCTGAAAATGTCACCAAGCAGCACACTTATGGACTTTAAATATTTCTGTCTGATGGGAATACTCTGAGAAGGGACATCAGGTAGTAGCAATGCAGCTCTTCTGCACCGTGTTTTACAAACACACACACACAAAGGACCCCAAGGCCCTGTGAGAGGTTATTATGCTTAATTCAAACGTGCAGTTTGACCCTGCTTCTCTTGCAGGTAATGAAAATTCTGCCACAAGCTTTTAGGGGGATAGTGGTGAGGGTGTTATTGAAAACAATGATCGGCATACCAAGAAGAAATCCTCGTAGCTTTGCCAAAATGACTTCATTTACCATCTTCCATCTCCTGCAAATTTCCTCTGACGCTTCCCATAGGAAATGGTTTTGTATCCCTGATGCTGGAACCATGCTAAGAATGACCTTTGCACTCTGTCACTGTAAGAGCGCGTGATTTCACATGCCAGAGACCGGGAATACAGAGAGAGCTGGAGGAGGTGTCTGAGAGAAACTGGAAATCTCAAGCAAAAGCAGTAACAAATGGTAGCCTAACCTTAGCAAAAGTGCCATGCAAATCTAGCAGTCACAAAATCTTCTTCACTGCTTTAAGAACCAGTGGGATAACATCAAAACTACTAAAGAAAATACTTTCCCCAAACACGTGAATTAATTTGCTCCAACTGGATCTGACAGTGACATAACAGAGAAAACTGTTTCCCGAAACTGGAAAAGGAAAAAAAAGATATGGAAATCCCCAAAAAGATGGAACCCCTCTCTGAAGTGAAAGACACAAGACAAGAAACTTTCTTTTAGAGACAGAATTACATATGCTTAATGCCTAGGTTTTAAATTGTAAAATTTCATTTTGCTGATCACAACCTGTCATCAGTATGAATTATCAATAAACCTTCTACTTCCTAATTAAGGTAGATGGAGAACAAAAAAATCACAAGGTCACATGGAATAAAATTATGCAAGTTTTGAATAATCACATGACACTTTGATGTCAACGAAAGGCTTTAGTGCCACAAATTCAGCCTGGTTAAAAGCTGAATGCATTGAGGCTTTAGAACCAATCAGTGGGCAGCAACATACCATGTAGATTTTGGGGTGTTTAAGAACCTTTTGTAATTATAACTATGATCATACACATGGTTAAATACATTTACTGACAACACGAACTACATGACCAAGATAAAGCCAAAACCACTTCGACTGGTTTGTTTCCTTATCAAGAAAACTTAATGGTGAAATTAAAGCAAATTTTAAAGTACTAATATCAAGACTTTATCGGAAAAGATTCCCTCCTATTGGTAGTGCCAAGGATCACAAAGTGAATGTAGTATTGTCAGTAAATAATACAAATTCCATTACATGATCTTAGCTTTGGAGAAGAAGAATGTAAAAAATTCAAGAACAGTATAGCTAGACAGCAAATCATCAACTCCTTGCCCCTGCTGCACACTTTTTTCTCCCCCAGAAATTTTAAGCACTAGGCTACTACTGATAAGATCAGATGACATCTCTGCTAAATCAGCCAGGAAGAGACTTTTCAAGCCTTACCATGAGCTCCTGCAGCATATACTCAACACTGTATCTGCACAAATACTCACTGAACTATCTAAGAAGCTACACCACCAAAAGCAACTGGTTCCCAGATCGTTTGCTCTGAAGTAAGTGTCACTCAAGGATAAATTTAACCAAGAAATATCAAGTTAACAAAATAATACACACCAGCTGTGGTAATACACGTTGCACACCATTTTCTCTTGGTAACCTTAACTCTAAATAGAGTTTGCATTTTCAGAGTATGAGTTATCATCAATGGAGATATTAAGTCATTCCTTATTTTCAGAAAAACCAGTAACATACAAGAGCACAGAGAGTATATTTTTTAGCCAGCCTACTTAGATCCAGAAAAACCCACCTGACTAATTTAATTTCAAGAGTTAAATTATGACTTTTATAAAGATGCAGAAATTTAGAAGTACATCTTTTGTTACCCAGAAGTGGCTGCTAGATGGGAAGGTGAAAATAGTTGGAGGTGGAATGACACAACAGCAAAATTGTAATGGTTTTCTCTGCAAATTTCTGTTCGCATAGGAAGCAGTTTCTATAATTTCCTCTAACATATCAGTTTAGAGAGAAAACAAGTCTCTTTTGTGTCAGTCCCTATCAAAATTATAAAAGGGTCTTTTTAAATAATCACAAAATAGTACATCATGTGTTTTCTAAAAGTTGGGAGAAATAGAACAAAACTATTCCAAGTGTGTTAACATAAGAATCCTTGTCTTTCAGTTACAAAGTATACAAGGAAAACTGTGTAAAGATACTGAGTGATACTATGCCAAATACCACAGAACACACAAATATACCAACAATTTCTTTTTGCAAGCAATTACCATCACCAAAATCAGACAGTTATTCTGAAGATCCCTCTTCACGATTAGAAACTTTCTCATTGCAAAAAGAAAAGTTTTGGAAACTGTTATGGAAAAAAATAAGGCTCACTGAATTTCTACACCAAATATCTATTAGAAGAAGCTGGTAGCCTCAAAATCTGTTTCAAAATTGTAGCTTTCTTGTAGGCTAGAGGGATCTGAGAGGCAACCAGACTGCAGCACAGGAGCTGAAGTAGGTGTAGACACAAAAGTCTGGGCTATCATAGTCCTAGCCCCTCTCTTTGATAACAAACACCACTACAATATCTTTACAGAACCATACTGACAGATTTCAACGTGCTTTTGCAGGGTTGATTTTCAACTGGATTGTGTCCCTCTGCCCACGCAAGCACCAGCAGAACAAAGATCAGTGGATTTAGCCAGCCTTAAGACACCATCAAGTCAGCCCCCACCCAAGATAAAAACCAGTGAGCTGCAATCAAAATACTGACTTCTATTTCCTCCTCTTGTTACTATGTGTCCTGAAAAACATTCAGACAACACAGTGCTTTATTTACAAAAGGCAGTGTGGTAAAGGTGAAAGAACTTTAATGAGCAAGAGCAGGAAATACCTTGGGACTGTGGTGTCCCCACAGCACAAATGACATTTTCTTAACCACTGGGCAGAGTAATTGCCACCCTTCCTATCTCTTTTTTAGTTTAGTTTCAGGTATTAAAATGATAAAGGTATACTCTCACTTAAGTCTCATCTTATTTAGACTACAGGAGTAAAACACATCCCAACTTCTTACTCATAGCCAGAACAAACAGCCCAAGGCTCCAGTTCTACAAAAACTAACAAGGCAAAATGATTAATGATTGTAAATCAATTGATCTAATGAGAAATGTACGGGCTGTTTACAGGAAACACTGTATGGATGCACCTGTGGGTAAGGCCCATATGTATTTTTCACACAGGTGAAAACTTCTTGCTACCATTCTCCACACACAATCTCTGTATTTATGAATCTGGCCAAGAAAATCATGAAAGCTTGGGGACGACTAGGGAGAAACAAAGAAAAAAACCCAATCCAAATCCAGAAACCAAGATTCTGGCCACGGGAAGATCAGACTGACACAAGGATACACACCACATTAGAAACACAACCTGAGGTATAAATGGGATGAAAAGCAACAGAATGGAAGCAAGGCAGAAATGCACGAGGCCTCAGCTGAGAAGGTAAGCTGCTTTGGAATTACACTGTCTATGGAAAAGCACAGAGAAAGGAAAGGAGGAAGGACTCAGAAATGGAAACCTGTGGGCCCTCCACCACATCCTCCTCCAAGCCTCGAACTCTGAGACTGAAAGGAAGCTGAACAAAAGACCAACGAAGCATTGCTGTTCTAATATCCCACAACATCTGAAGGAAATGTAATTACTGTTATTAACATCTAAAAATGCTTTTTCCTCTCCCACTTGGAATGGCACACCAAACTCACTTCTTTATTTCTACAAAAAAATTACCATACGTTTCCACTAAACTGATGAACAAAATATATTTTTTCTCTCAAAATGGCCTACAGAAATATTGCAGTTCATAACATGTACAAGGTCCTCGTGAAAAGCTTTTCAAAAAGTTGCCAAGAGAAGGTGCACTAAGAAGCTGACCCCTAAGAATAAAATAAATCTGCAATATTGTGTAACAAAACTAATTTAAATCAAACTGGAAGTCTGGATACGGATAAGGAAGAATTATGAAACACAAAGTCATAGGAGTCTGGATACACCTCATGTGGATTTTATCCATGGTGACTGCTAGTAAACCTAATTAAGCTGTATTACCAGAAATAAAGCAAACTGACCTGTCTGAATGGAAGATTTTTGCAGTTATTATTAAGCCTAATGTCATGTTTAAACTATTTGAAATAAAAATCTTGTCATTAACAAAAGATTGCACATGACTGACCTAAATCACTTGCATTTTTTAAAGATTTTGGTCCACATTAGTGGCATTCCCAAGCTTAATGAGGATTTTAGAAAAATAATGTGTTGAGGTAAGTTAGACCAGAGTAGAACAAAATATTCCAGCTGTTCAGCCAGAAAAAGAAAACCAAATTAAACAAGTACAAATGCTTATGGAAGGAATGCCTGCTTTGCCAAAAGATAAAACTTGAAGAGTCTAGAAACTGGCCTTTTCTTTCAATTCCACCTCAGCTATCCACTGTAGCTTTTTTAGTCAGGTTTCAGAGCTTGGCAGCAGGATCTAATTGCTTCTGGAAGTTTTCTGCACAAATGGAGACTGTAAATTTTTTACAGGATAAAAGCAATTAGGGATGCTAAGAATAGGTTAATATTTTTCAAAGACACATCCAGGATAATTTATTACAGCTCACTTTCAGAAAATAATACGGAGAAAATTATTTCCAGGATAGTAGCCTGTATCACTTTGTATCTGGAAATCCTGTATCTGCAATTTATTCACAAGGAAATGTCAAAACAATACTGCTCTCTCCAGCCACAGGTATGACTCAGTAGTGAAATTACTGTTATTTGCTGCTGCTATTCAGGATTCAAACACTGATCTACGGGTGTAAGGCAGAGCTTCAAAAAGAAAGGTAGCTTTACCCATTTTTTGTAAGAAAAGAATATATATATCTAAAACAAAGAATTGAACTACGTTGGGCCAAATAAGCTCATTGCTTTCAGAGCACAATATCCATACTTTAGTCAACTGTGACATAATAATATGCTGCAGGTTATAAAAAAAAATGTCAGTGAAGTCCAGGAGAGAAGGGACAAAAGACCAGGAAGGAGCTTAGTCAGGTACATACACACACAGCCTCATATCCTACACAGAAGTTAAAAATTCAAACACACCTTCAGCAGTACATTTTACAGTTATGATCATACCATAAAAAAAAATCAACTACTGGATTAACCCTTAAACATGAAATGTCCTAGTAACAGGGAATTTATTGTGCTGTCATGAGGTTTATAATGCCCACTGAGCAGACTAACTCATATAATTGTATTTCTCCATTTGTCCCCATTAGACCAAAGCATGCGAGGAATTTCTGTACAGAATAAAGGCATTTCTAAAATTCCTGGAAACTAAGTATTAGCTAGCTTTCTATCTAAGCAAGCCCTACTCCTTTGCAACAAACAGGACATTACTGACAGAAGTCAGTCAACCTGAAGACACATACCCCAAATATGCCCCAAAACAGGCAGCCTTGGAGTACTTCCAAACTTCCCCTGCCCAACAGAACAAAAAGAGCCAAAAAGAACGCCCTTTAAACTTTTTTCTACTCAAAATTAAGGGATTTAAAAAAAAAACAGTTAGTATAATGAAAATGTGTACAGAAACAAATAGGTTACAATGGATTAATGCCTCACTCTACTGGAAATTAATACAAAACAAGTAGAATTAACTGGATGGTCTCACAGCTCATTTGACGACATCAGAACTGTTGACAAATTTACAGTAATTATTTTACTGTGTTCAAGAAAAGAATCAAAACTGAAATAAATGTGGGAAAAAAATCACAATTTAAAAGGTATAGACCTTAAACACAGAGCTACCTAACACTAAAGCCTGCATGGGCAACCATTCTTCAACGTATTTTCCTGCAAATACTGTTTCCTTCTTTTTCAAGTAATGTGGTGTAGAACTGCATCTGTATAGATGTTTACACAATATTCTGAAACATGGAGATTTGAAGGTCGTTTCTACTTGCGAGCACTGAAGAACCTTCTTCTTTCACCCTAATCAATGAAAAGCATTTAATTGTTGGCTGCAGCTGTGTAACAGAAACAACAGATTACATAAAACAAGCAGTAAAGTGTTATTGTAAACAATGTCAGAAATCTATGTGTCAAGAACGCCACAATGTCTTCTACATTGATGAAGCACCATCATTTCATATGGCTCAGCTGCAAGCAATGAAACAACTCACATTTAAAACAAGGCATATGCTTAAGCACATTAAGTGGCCCTGACAAGCAAGATGCTCGTTCTTTCCCAAAAAGAACTGAATAACTGGTTTTGCTTATGTCAGACCAAGAGGTATTCCCATTTTTATGACTAGATTACAAAGGAGTTGGTATCTTTTAAAATGTAATTAGGAAAAAAAAAAAGTGTTTCTAATGGGTTAGATAGTACTAAGGTCAGAAAGTACTGAGCACCAAAGCCTACTTCACAAAAAACCAAAACAACAAAACTTAAAGAAGTTGAGTGCTAAGTCTTCTACTGTCTGCTAAGAATAGGACCTAAATGAATGATTGTTTTTTAACAGTCTGTTTTAAAAACAAAATATAAGCAACTCATGGCTGAAAATTACTGTGATTTTGTTCAGGACCTATATAGAGATGAATAACAAAGAAGAGGTGCAGAAGTTTAGAGACAAGATTTTGTTTTCTTTCGTTACTAAATTTTAAAAACAAACCTAGCTCAAAAAGAGGCTTACCATTCTTTCTTAAGAAAAACCATGAGACAGATCATCAAGAAGGGTAACACAGACAACCTCTCCACAACTCTGTCTTGAAAAATTGGTTGTATGGTGATAGAACCATTTTCAGTATGCAGAACACACAACTGAATAATACAAGCACGAGACCAATGATGGCAGTCTAGTGTATGACCATATCAGCACTGCATAAACACCACGCATTTCAGTTCTACTAGAGATGAAATGAGAACAATTTAATCCATCTTCCAAAGCTTTCTTTGGTAGGAAAAAAAACCAAAAACCAACAAAAAACCAAACCAAACAAAAACAACAATAAACTAAACAAAACCAACCAAACAAAAAATTTACTAAAGGACAGTTTACATTTTTCCAACAAGAGCACAGATTTAATCAAGTCACTGACCTCACCACGGTATTGGTGGTGCCTTCTATCTTCCCTCACTTTCATCTCTGCACATGTTAAGGTTTATTCTACTATCTTGCAATACATCCTACATAACATTGTTCTAGTTTCTTTTTAAAAGAAATTCAAACAGGAGCCATTAAAAAGGAAGTTTTCCCAGAACCAAAACATCTCCAAAAGCTTCTTTTTATCACTATATTTCTCTTTCAAGTTCACCTTATCAGTCTTCATTACCTCCCTCACACTCTTGCGTCAGCGTGGCAACTCACACACAAGTAGAAAAGAAAAAGCAAAGTGCTTGGAATTCTCAACAGCTTTTTCTGGTAAGCTCCAGTTGCTATAATTAGACAAGCCCTTTTCTAAATCACAAATACAACTATCAATAGAGATAAAAATGAAAACTAGCATCAAAAATACATAGAACAAGCCAAATCTAAATGTTGCAGTTTCTTCCTGTTATCTCAAAATGTGCCCTGATTTAACCCTCGGAAAACAAATACAATGGCTGTTTCCATGGCTGTCTTAGCATATAAGATATCTATGTAATATAAACAACAAAATCAAATCATCTTATTAACAAGTCACAAAACCAATACTGTATAAAAAGAGGAAATGCAATTATGTTTTCACTTAAAGCCAAAGATAGGATTTTAGAAGCAGATTCTGAACCACAAAATAATTAACCTGACACTTCTAACCAGTCTAATGTCATTTCAAGCACCAAAAAAGACTGAAATGCTACAAAAATTTAAAACTCAACTTCACGTTGTAGAGACCTTACTTTCTCCACTTGCTGAGTTAAACTTGCAGTATCAAACCAAAATATGAACAATTAGTTCAGATCTCAGTTCTTTTACCTTTACTAGTTTTTTAAATAAGTTATAGTTCTAGATTACAAGTTCATAAAGTAGTCCTAAAAGATCTAAATACTAGAACATGAAGCTTCTTAGTTCTCCTAAATATAGCAGCAGTCACATGGCCTTCATTAAGACATTAGCTTTTCCACGGTAGAATACCTACTAAACCTTTCTCCCAAAAAATCAGACTGTGGTTCAGTCTTACATGAAATACAGCAGGTAACATCTCAGACCCAGAACAGTCTGTATAAAAATACACATCCACAAATGCAACCCCAGCTCAAACCCTCCACAAAACCAAACAGTAACACCTCAAAACTACACTGCTGAAAAGCAAGAAAAAATTATTTGCTGCTCAACAGGAGTCTGTGATCACTCAATGGCCGTTTATCAGCCTTTTCTTAAAAATAACAGACTATATAAATAAATCTTATTTACATCTAGAAACAATAACTTATTTTTTTTAAAAAGGCAGTTTAAGCTTAAGATGACAATCAGTTCCCAGGAGTAAATTTGTACTTTGCATTTTGTAAACACACAAACATACCAGTTCATACCATTCCCTGACCAGTTCCAATACATTCAGACTGCACTCTGCACAGTAATTGAGCAAATCTGTGGATGTTTGGCAGAAACCTACAAAATGCCAGCATCCAACTGATATCCACCAGTAAACATACCAGGCCCCAAGTTTTATTTCACTGATGGGAAAAATAAATTCATATACACTATTTTATATGGTACATTCAAAACCAAGAGCGCTTCACATGCAGCAGCTTTCAGAACTCCCTGGTGTAAAATCTGTGCTATTTTTCCTGCTGTTCAAATAGAGCAGCTGAAAAAAACTGAGCTGAAAGCTCTTCAACACTGAGTCCTTCAGAGAGGTGGGGGCAGAGTCCATAATTTCTGGCTGCCAGCCTTCCACTTCTGCCACTGCTCAGCACATCTCTGACTCTAAAACCACATACAACCTCTCTCTAATCGACCACTTGCACTGCTT
The DNA here is from genome assembly GCA_013397725.1 of Rhagologus leucostigma. Lineage (NCBI taxonomy): Eukaryota > Metazoa > Chordata > Aves > Passeriformes > Rhagologus > Rhagologus leucostigma. The sequence goes on from VZTD01002136.1 coordinate 605,887, forward strand.
CCCCTTCTGGGGAGAGAGATACGAGAGGTCATGATTATATCAGAGCACAGGGTACCCTCAGTAACTTCACTGCACCAGAGCACTGGAGGGTACTCGACCTCTCCACCAGCCTGATTTTGCCAACCCCCTGATCCCAACAGGAATGCCAGAAGACCGCCAGTTTCACTAGGAGGGCTGGCCCTCAGAGGAGACACTCCCGGGAGTGTTTGCAGCATAAAGACATCATTCACACAGACACTTCCACCGGCAGGTACTAGCAACTGCTGGCTCTTCCATGTCACCTCACAAACCCTCCTGAAAAAGCTCCCAGGGCAGAAGCCTGGACAGCAGAGCTGGGAGCAGACAGAGGACCAGAGCAACTCAGCCCCGGAAATGCGAGCAACTGGTCTTCTCTGAACCTTAAGAGTCTTGCTAAGGCACAGTTGGAGCATGAGAGTGGAAAAACAGCAAGAAAAATAGGCCAGCAAGAAACCTTATTCCAGTCTAGCCTTTCCAAAACAGTGTATTATTTCCATCAGCAGATGGGAAAGCTTATTACAGAAATCTTCAGGTACTGTCAGAGCCTGGCAATGATGCATTTACCCATCAACCAACCACCACTGAATGCACCAGCACCCAATACAATGGGTCCTAAACACACTGTTGCTCTGATCATCTAGATATGGTTAACTTGGTTATTATTATCATCATCATTATTTACAGGGTATCAGCTGGCTGGATCCACTGCAGACTACACTAAGTTCCTGCACAGAAAACACCCTCGGAGCCATCATATTTTCCCAGTCTTTCACAGCTTCTGTATGCCAGTGACAGTTTTAGAGGGAAGATTCTTCAGAAGTACTTTTAATTACTATTTCCTCCTTAGCTGGAATGCATTAATTATAGCCTGTTCCTCCAGATAATAAGAAAATAAAAACCAGTGCAATATGAACACTACAAGAAACTTAATTACTGAGTCAGATGTCCTTTAGATGTCAGTATGACTACAGAGAGGAGCAGGAAAATAAAACACACACATATCAGCCTCAAGTTGTTAGATCAGTTATCAAAACAACGTCTTTCCTCAGAGCCTTCATTTTGAAGAGCTCAACCACCTAATTAATCAAATGCCTGTTACGTGCTCCAAAAATATGCTTTTTTTAATAAAGGACGGCTGCTGATATATTTATTACAAAGCAAATGTGGTAAATGGTTCTGTACGCAAATACAGAAGTGCAGCATGACTTTGAAGTTTGAAGGTCAGATACAGTAACCATTCTCATCAAGGTTCTTATGTCAGACTGCATCTTCTGGTTCACATCTGAGTTTAAGAGGAGGAAGAAAGAGAATTAAAAAGAAAAAAATAGAGTCAACCAGTTCTGTGACAACTTAAGAAGAACTGGCACACTATCATTCACCTGCTTTCCTTTAAAAAAATCCACTAATAGCCTATCTCCCACAAAATGAATAAAGAAAATGAAAAGTGTGCCAGGGGCACAGAGTTTCATTCTGCTTTTCAACTTTGATTTTCCTGATGAAAAAAACAATCTACTTAAGTCAGCAACGATTTTATGTTAAAGAAGAGAATGTCATCTTCTCCATCTCCACAGATGTTTCAAACCCTTATCATTTCTGAAAGCTGAAGGATTTTCTTGTTCATCAACATGTTTTATTTTAAAGCAGTACAGATTCAACTGCAGAAGCAAATCAGAGGACTGTGCATTGATGTTTTTCCAGGCATCAGAAAATGTATTCCTCACCATTCCATATTCCCAGCAACTTTAAGATACAAAACTCAACAGCTGGGTCTGAAGGCAAACAAATATACTTCAAATACAAGAGTCTGATCCACGTCAAAAAAGAAAAATAAAAAATATAAAGTATGTTTTACATGCATACCTCAAAGGCAAAATACTCAATACAGATTTCTTTTTAGCACCACCACCACGTTTAAATACAGTAAAACTGATAACACTTCCCAGTAAAAACACGGAGTTATAAACAATTCCCTCTCACACATAAATAACAGAGACATTATACAAAGCAGACAGGAACATGGACGGATGTACACAAAATAAACACATTCAAACTTACCCCACTCCAGATACTCAAGGATGTTCTTCTCTCTTCTCAGAGGGGAATTATTACATTCATCATAAAGGCAGATGAGTATATCCAGCAAGGTTTCCACACTGAAGCACTGCCCATTAGTCTGTGTTGGCCCATCCAAAATAAACTGCTCCAACTGCTTCAAACGCACTTCTCCAGACATGGTTGTTTCAGTTTGCATTAGGGTTTCTTTTTTAATGATTATTATTACTTTGTCAGAAAAACAACAACAACAAAAAAAACTTTTGAGGGTTTTGTTGTTTAAAAAGAAGTCAACAGTATTTTTAACAAGTGTCAAACTGTGGCGGTCCTTAATTGCCAGCCCACCTCGGTGTTCCCAGCCTGAAACTAAACCCTTGGAGTTTCAGACACACACATACAGTGTGGGTATCTGTGTATGCATGACTTTTAAGAGAAGAAAATAGTTATCCTAAAAAAAAAAATTAATAGGCTTAGTAAGAAGTGGAGAAAAAATATATACGGGCATCCCTGATGCTTTAACAATAATAATTGCACTCAAATTCAACCGAGACTGCCTGACACCGATTTCACCGTGCGTGCATAGGCACACGCACTTATATATTTAAGGTCTTCTCCTTCATTCCCAATGCAGATCATGCAGCGCGATCCTGCGAGGAGCCCCGCCGCAGCACCACGGGCTAACAGCCCCTCCGGTTCCGCTTCCCAGGACGGATGGGAAGGGAAAAACAGATGTATTTACGTATTTATATAAGCGAAAGGCAGCAGAAATGAGGGCCCACACCGGCGGGGAGGGAGGGAGGGATGAGGGGCCACGCAGCCCCGCCGCCTCCCGCCGCCTCCCCCGGCCCCGGCAGCGCCTCCGCGGCCACCACGGGGTGGGGCGCAGCCCCCCCTCCTCAGGGCGCAGCCACGTCCTGCCCCGGGCAGCCTTTCCCTTCCTCCTCCTCCTCCTTACCGAGTCTCCTTTTAAGGCTTTTCAGTGATTCAAAAAAACTAAAGTCTTCATCGTCGCCCCCTTCTCCTCCGCTGCGCCAAGTGGCGGCGGGCGGGACGCGCGCCCCGACACACCGGCAAAAGCGCTCCGAGCCCTGTCAAATCCTTCCCATGGCTGCGGCGGCGGCTGCTGCTGCGGAGACGGCGCCCTTCTCCTCCTCCTCCTCCTCCTCCCGGTGCGCGTCCTGGGGCGGAGGGAAAGCGCCGGCGTCCCCGCTCCGGCCGCACGCTGCGGGCCGGGAGGCCCCGACGACGGCGGCGGCGGCGGCTTCACTCCCGGCGGAGCGATGGTGTCCCGGCTTCGCCCCCCCGGGCAAAGGGCATCCTCGGGCGGTGCGTGTGCGGGGTGTGTGTGTGTGTGTGTGGTTACAAAACACCCAAAAAACACCCATCCACAATGTTATGTGTAGCACAGAGGTCTGATGCAGACCAGCAGGTACAAAGGGGCTCCCCAGATGGTGGCACTGTCACAGAATGTACAAAGNCAGCAGCCCAACATGGCGGCCGCGGCGGGGGGGGAGCCGCCGCCGAGCGCCGCCGCAGCGCGGGGAGCCGAGCCCGGGGCCGCCGCTACTGATGGGATTGAGGGGAGGAGGGGATGCTGCAGCAGGGAATGCAGGGATACGGGCGGACCCAGGGATACGGGAGGGAGAGAGGGCGGGAGCGGGGAGGCCGCAGCGTAGCTCCCCGCAGGCTGCGGCCGCCCGGGCTGGGCTATCCCGGGCGGACTCGCCCGTCCGGCCGGGGATCCCTCCGGGCTTTGCCCCGAGCCGAGGGGAGCAGCCGCCGCCGTTGCCCGGCCCGGTTCCGCTCAGCCACCTCCCCGGCAATAAGGCCTTTGATTAAAAATCCCGGCCTGGTTAGGAGGGCGGGCAGGGGGAGCGGCGCCTGCTTGCTCTTCCAAGGGGATATGCCGAGCTCCAGGTGCGAGCACGGACTCCGGCTGTCTCACACTTCTGGGGCTTAAAAACGTGCCAGAAAACGCGGCGGTTCTGTCCCCACTGGCGAAGTGCCTCCCCTCATGGAGGAGCCCACCGTGCCACCACAGCACACGCCGGGGAAACAAGCTCCTTTCGCGGGCATTTCAAACCCATATCCTTTAAGACAGCTGAAGGATATTCTTGTTGATTGACGTGTTTTATTTTAAGGCGGTATAGACTCAACTGCAGAAGCACATCAGAGGATTTTGCATTGATCTCTTTGCAGGGCCGCCTGTGCAGTGGAAAATGGCAGCTGCCCACCAGCACATGGTGGCAGCTCTCCTGGCCAAAGGTGTCAGGGATGCGCTGTGGTGCTCAGGGGGTGGAATGTCATCTCTAAGTCAACGTGTGACTTCAGTTCATCCTTCCTCAGAAATCAGGTGGAAGGGGAGGAAGGCCATAAAGCCCCCAAAGGTCACCGGCTGTAGGTGAAGTTCATCATTCTCCTGAAGCCCACCAAGTCCTGCGTCTTCTGGACCTCAAGGGAAGGAAACAGATCAGGCATCTGCTTCCTCATTTCACTAACCAACAGACAACCCTCAAATGAGTTTTACTGTAACAAGCATCTGTATAACACTTTTTTTTAAAACTGGCCTTTTTACCAGCTGATATAAAACATCAACAGTCTTACATACCCACTACGATGTAATTCACAATATGATTAAAGTGCCATATGTTTACTCAGAATCACTCAACTGTATATAAAGTCACTGGCACGAAGCTAGAGAGGAACAGTGACTCCCACCCTGTGCATGCAGAATGGCAGAGCGGACTCTTGGCGAATGAAGAAATGTGCAGAGAATTTAATTCTAAAAGCTTTTTACGCAAAAGCCTCCCAAGAAACTTTAGAAACCACTACAACTGTAAGTGAGCTTGTGATGGGTAGAAGATAGGATTAAACTGAGAGGAAGGGAATAAGGAAAGGGTTTCCAATGACAAGAGCCTTGTGCCAGTGTCTGGGGTGCTGCTGGTCCTTGTCTGCTACAGTCGCAGCAGTGCCTCTGTGGTAGGAGCCTGCTCCAAAGCTGTGGCACACAGGCAGTTTTACAGTGAGAGCAAGGCATTTCCTGCTGGCTCTCCGCTGAACTTGTGGAAACTGGGATTGAAGCTGGGGGTGGGGGATGCGTGATGACAGCAATAAAAATAAATTGCTACTGCAGGGGTAGGTGGCCCAGATCAGATAGCACTTCCTATAGGGGTTGGAGGAACGTCATCCAAGTTCACCCCGAACGTAGATTAGCCATTAATAGGGCTGCAGAGGGAAAACAGAGAAGACTAAGAGTTAAAAGGATGTTAGCTTCTTGGACTTTGGCACCTCTTGGTAGGGCAATGAACTGAAGAACCAATGCCAGAGATACGATGGGTGTGGATATTTCACTTATTTACTTAGGTTACTGTGTTTTCCTTAGCCAATTATAAAGTCTTTCCTTGTTTTAATTGCAGATCAAGTGTTTGCAAACAAGGATGGATAGCCAACAAAGGCAGTCACTTTCCCTTTATTTCTGGTTTTAAACAACCCTCGTTTCTGCCAGCATCGCTTGACAGAAGTTGCACATCAAGCCAGTTCTTTTCAGTGTTCTTTTCAGCTCGAGTGAGGCTACAAGTAAAACCAAGTAAGCTGCAGTTGAACACAAAACCCAGGAATTATTTGTTCTCTTCTTGTTTAATAGCCTGTCCAGAAATATACAGGCATCCCCACAACGACTGGAGATACACCCACTGGGCTGTAGTCAGCTGTCATGCCACAGAAGCTGTGAGGAACAGGTAACACCAACAATGACTGGTGGCACTTTTATTTGCTGCGAGTTATCTATGTGCCAGATGAGTAATTCTCACAGTACACCCGTGGGATGGAAAATATTTTCTCTGCGTTACAAGAAAGACTGTAGTCCAGAATATTTAGAAAACCAACAAAATAATTTAGTGTAACACACAGAAATTCCTTCTCTCTTGTACATTCTGTCACTAAGACATCGCGTCCTAAAAATATACCCAAGTTGTGCAAACATACCCCAGTATCTTTCATAATTATCATGTGTTTGTTTCACCCTGTTCTTCTTTTAATAATATTGCAGTAATATTTTTGTCTTACTGCTTAGCTTTACAAATGTTTACAATACCTAAAGTATAACTAATGATAATAAGGAATTTGTATCTTACAATAAATTAAGCAAGCTGATAGCAGCTTAGGGGGAGTAGTGTGGAATGAGGAGGATATGGTTGAAACAATGTAGTTTATATATTAACAACATATATGTTGAGTGTTTCAACAGTTATTGTTGGTGTAATAGAGTGAACAGTCTTTTCTCTCCGGGGACGGAGGTTTGTTGGTTTTGGTGAAGTATTGTGGATATCTGTTTTTGGTGTGAAAACCATTTCTAAAGTCGAGAGGGACCCCACATGCTTGCCAGCACGTGAATAATGCTTGTGAGGGGTAGATCTACCACATGCCTAGGGACAAGTACTCAAGAGGGGCATTTATGTGTTGACAAAATTTTGCATCCAGGCTTTTCTGTTCTCCAGAACTTCACTTTGTAGACACTTGTTGTTTGTACTGATACAGCAGTTCATCTCCTGAGGAAAGTTTTGTAGTACTCTGCAAAAATAGTGCTGGCACCCAATTTAGAGGACGTGTGTATAGACATGGGATGGTTCTATTTGAAAAGGGGTCCTACAGCTGTTGCCTGAACTACAGTAATAACTTAGGTTATTGAAAGAGATTGCAGGTAGCTGCAGATGGAGCACGCAGTGGTTGCTCTCTAGGAGGACGCTGAAGACCAGCATGTGTGAATCGAGCAACACTTGTTCTATAATCTGTTCCACTGTAGTTTCACATAAATCTTACTGCTGGGGCAAACTTAATCCTAGCAAACACAGAGATCTCTTCACTGAAACTGATGGCTATTGCAGAACTTAATTAGTCTCAGTACTTATAATAATGCATTCAGTAACACACTTTAATGTTTTTAAAGACTTGCAAATCTACTATTCTTTCCCTCTCTAACTGCCTTGCCAAGACCTATTTCTCCTGTGAGGTCTACAGACAAGTCCAACTACAAGCACTAAATGGTACCTGGCAAACTTGATGCTTAGTATTTACCTAATCCCAAAGCAATGATCATAAATGTGTATGTATATATAGGCATTGTAAATATGGAATTATCTTTCTCTTCCTTTATGCTTCTTTTATTGGTCTTTGGAGTCTTATTTATAGTCTTAACGATCTTCTGTGAATGGCTGAACTGAATAATTTTACCTCAGAGAGAAATTGCATCATGCTGATCTCACTACACTGGATCTATAGTGGCCTCATCCCCCTGGTTTTAGTCTTCATTTAAAACTAATGAGAATGTGGCCACCACCAGCATACAATCTTCTGTGAACAATGAAGCAGGTTTGGCCCTGCTGAAGTGTCATGGGGTGCTGTGCTCTGAACAGAAACAAGGTAGCCTCTGTGGTTAAAGAAGAGGAGAGGAAGTAATGGAATTGCATTTATAACTGCGTGAAATTGCTATAATTTGAATCCGGCTTTTATGATGCAGACTAGGAACTGACCAAAGTCACGTCTCATTCTGACCTCCAAATAGGACCCTGTGTTTGCACTTTGACAATGCTGTTTCATCTCTCATTGTGTTGTTTTTTTCCTGTGAAAGTGGGGCCAAGTCTGCCAAAGCTCTTAGGGCTGCTGTGAACCTTAATTAATGTCAGTGTAGCAGTCTAAGATTCTTTTTTATTTTCCTTTCTTCAGTAACATAAATCTAAGACTGTTATTTTATTTTCTCTCTTGTTTTTGTAGTCTGTAATGTCTGCAACTTTTCAAGCCTTCAGTCCCTCCATAGTCCAGTTCTTTCCTGTGGATTTCTCCATCTGTGCTGATATTTTATTCCACCGTCCAGAATCTGTTACCTGTGTTATGCCATCTTCAAAAGCTGAACTCTCCTCAAGATAATTCACTCCCTTAAATGAAGGTATTTAATGACATAGAACTCTTTGTCAGGTCAAGTGGCTTCTTAAATTGAAGAATTCTGAGGAAGACCACATATTTACTTGTGAAGCTGGATGGATGCAAATTTCTGCCACTGCCACACAAAGTACAGCCAGATAATCCATTGATTCAAAAGGAAAGTGGATACATTTACATTATCTGGCTGATGCCTATACAAAGCTAGTGTTGCTCAACTTATAACAATAACTCAGCATGGGAGCTGCTTCTAAACCTACTCTCTTTGCAGTGGTTTGTAGTTTCTACTGATCATAATCAAGGCTTTCAATGTCTGTTGCTCTAGAACGAGTGCCTCTTCTGCTGGTGAACGCTCAGTGCTGTATTATGGACTTTTTTTTTTATTAAAAGGGTGTACTTAGAGATTAATTCAGTGAGGATCTCACTGTGAAAGTGATTTTTAAAGAAGAGCTGCTACTGTCATGTAAGTAGCATTGATGGAAGGGGTGAGGAATGAGGAAACTCGTGACTTAGAGATCTTTGGGTGAGGAAACAGGATGAAGTGAGGAAAAATGGGATAGGTGAGAGAGGGAGGGAACACGATGACTAATTTGGAAATCATATGGGAAGGAAGAGTGATTTAGAAAAGGGAAGTCAAGGGCAGGGAGTTTGGCAAGAAGGAGGGAGGGAAGCTTGTGAAGAGGGAGGGGGGGAAATACTTACTTGTAAAACCCAGCAAATTCTGTACTTAGATGAAAACAAGGCCAGAAAGAAGCCTAATTTGGAGTGTGAAGCCAGGGTAGATGGAGCTGGATTAACTTTATGTCAGAGAAAGGCTCAGAGTGCCCAGCTCATTACAAAGAGAGTGCAAGAAATCACACACTGATCTCGATTTCCCCAAGGCTGTGGAATTTTCAGATTAGAGGTCTGACTGATTCAGTTGTTGTTTTAAAGTACTGGTCTGGTTTATTTGAATTTTAATGAAAGAATATTGATACATTGAGAACGGTGGTGCCTCTATTTTATGTTACTTATTTTTTAACTTAAGAATTGCAGAAATAGCGTCAAAGGTCTAAAATGCATATTTGATTGGGAGAATAGATACAGACTAAGAGGACAGATGCAATTCAGGCAGAAATCTGTTTTAATCAGAGACAGGACACTTAATGTAAAGAGACACTTTCATCATGGTCTGCAGATTGAAATCACAATATTGTGGCTTATCAACAGTTGGCATTTTGAGTTTTTTTGCTAAATTTTATTTGGAAGGAGAGGCAGCAAGCCCCACCTCTCCCTTCATGGATTAAATTTGCCATCAGTCATCACATTTTTAAGTAGGTGATGGCAGTGGTGCAGGTAACAATGACTAGAAACCAGCACTTTTATTGTTTGGCAGTACTACATTTTGCAGATTGATTCCTTCTGCAGTGAAAGCTAATAGAAAAAATGAAGTGCTCTGTAGAATTTGAGACACTTGTGGAAAACATTTGTTGTAAGTAAAGACCTGTTGCCACTCAGGAGGTAAATTCAGGTCACCTCCCAAAGAGAAGAAAATATTGAAATCATGGAGCCATAGAATGGTTGGTGTGGAAGGGACCTGAAAGATCATCCAGTTCCAACCCCTCTGGCAGGGACACCTTCCACCACATTGCTCAAAGCCCCATCCAGTCTGATCTTGAACACTTCCAGGGATGAGACATCCACAGCTCTGGGCAACCTGTGCCAGTGCCTCACCACTCTCATAGTGAAGAATTTCTTCCTAACATCTAATCTAACCAGTTTAAAATGTTATGTAGTGTTCAGTAATGATCCCACTCAAGCCAATGCCAAAAAAAGCCTCCTTGATCTCAGCAAGAGCATAAGTGAACTCATAATTCCTTCTGAAACAAACAAAACTGTTTGGACTCAGTTTTATGAAAAATAAGAGTGGTTTATATCTTTGCACGATGTCAGCCATTTTTCTCTGTAAACTGTCACTGCACAAATTAAGAGATTTAATTATATGGAAAGGTTAGAAGTGTGATTACAAGTGGTTTTTGAGGTAGAGAAAGACAAATATTTGTACTAGTTTAATCAAAAAGTGTGAACATAGCACTGGCTCGGATCCTTGTGTGTGGATAGCACTGGGAGTAATTGTACTTGTGGGAGGAGGTGCTGGCCAGTGGTGCAGCTTCATTTTGTTGATAGTGCTCCCTTGGTGAATGGAACCTCCCTGAGAGAGGTGAGAGCAGATCTGCTGGCAGGAGTGCTCCCTACCTGCATCCGTGCGGGAGGGCGAGCTTAGCAATGCATCACTTTGTCACTGTTTCAAGTAACTCAGCTCACCTCGGCTGAAATAAGCTGGGCCTTGCTTAGACCTCCCTAGACATCAAAAGGAGGGGCAGTCTCCAGCATATGGGCAAAGACAAGCACCAGAGGTTGTGTCGTGGACAATAACCTCTCCCAGTGGGGCATACGTATATCAGGAAAAGGACATTTCTCTACAGCCCCAGTCAGGGGACAAGTTTATGTGATAGTAAATTTTTCTTAAGGCAGGAATGTTTCTATGGATTAATTCAACTCAGTCAATCAATCAAACTGAAGACAAGGATTGAAAGTACTAATTAAAAGTAAATATTTCCAAACAGAGTAAGTTTTAGCAACTCATAACTTGAAAGTAATTTGGCTGATTTTCCTCAGTTTTTGCAAAAGTGACTAAAATAGACCTGGCAAGCTTCAGACTCAAGCAGCTTTCCAAGCCAAAGTTATGATGAAGGGATGGAAACAGGGTGCTATAACAGAAGCTAGCTTCAGCCTTAACCACGAAGATGTTGCTGCCTCCCCTTAACATCCCAAACTATGCCAAAACACACTGTAGGTGAATTAAAATCATTAAATGAAATGGAATGTTTCTAAAACTTCAGTCAAGTAACGTCACAGAAACATTAATCATAATACAGCTGTATCTCAAAACCTTTTCTTCCCCAGTTAGTTCAGAACACCAATAATTTCCATGTGTGGTGCATCAGGAGGAAGCAAGGTCCAGCTACATCCATCACCTGGAGTCCAGCATTTGCTGCCATCACTTCCTCGGCTTCCTCCTGAAGCGCAGGATTTCATTTTGGAGGCCATGAAAATTGGGTTTCCAATTTTCCAATGGAAATTGGTAATGAAAAAAGGTTTTTGAAGATGTTACAAAGATTTGTATTTTTACAATGAAGAGTGATAGCCATCGTTGTGTGTTCTTAAAAAAAGACATCGTCAGTTACCAGCTGTTCTTTTGGCTTTTCCAACAAAGTGAAGATTTTCTTCCTTGACTGAATAACGAGGGAAGTGGCAAGTGGATGCATAACTAGCTTGCAGCTATGGCCAGCACAGCTCTACACAGCAGCAATCCTACAGTCACTAATCTCTCTGCTGTCTCCTACAGGAGGAGAAAATGAGCTGGGCCGAGGTCTCTCAACCTCATCCTCCCTCTGGTCAGGGACACTGGCAGACCCGGGGTGCAGAGCGGCAGGCTGTTCAATTTATTGCTCCAGTTTGCCTCAAGGCCTGTCCAAGACCTAATTCCCTCGCCCTGCAGTAAAAGTGATAATAATAAAATGGTCTGTGATTCAGAGTTGAAGCACTGTATCTTGCTGAAGTTAAACAAGTACCTAAAGTGCTCTGCTGAGCTGGGGCCAAGGGTGGATTACTGAGAGAGCTGGGCAGTCTTCCCATCTCCAGCCAGTTCACCAAGTAGTCTCAGGCTAATCATGGAGTTTTCTGAGGCTTAGTTTCCTGCACATGTTTATCATAGGGTATCTATTCTGACTGATAAAGATAAGGAAATAATGAGGGAACACAAAAAAACTTCAGAACATGGAAGTGGAAAAGTGCTGTAGAGAAAACAGGCTTCTGCATTGGATATACATTGCAAGTTACATTCTCTTTATGACTTTTCTTTAGTTTCTGGGCTCTGTTCAGTATTCATGAAAAAACATCAGGCAGCTTATTAACAGAGAGCCCACTTCCACTTTAAATGCCAAGAGAGTATTCTGAACCCCACCAGAACCAGTGGAAGAAGATCCAGCACTGCATGCAACCAGCATTCCAGAGCGGCTCAAGCTGTGTTGCCTTCAAGCAGCCTCATCATCCTGGCAGCACTGGCCCGCCATAGGATGGGAATCCAGCAGATTTTGTTCAGGCTGTTGCCTTCATGCCATACAGCAGCCTGAAAAATTACCTCAGCCCTCTTTGCAATGGCTTATTAAAAGGGAAATGGAACGACGTCCCTGTCGGTCTGTGCCTGACCTGCACTGGGAGAGTTTCTTCTGATCAGATATGGAGCTTTTAAGGCTGTTTTGCATTTCTCTGATTCCTACCTGGCAGAAAATGGCTAGAGAAAGAGCAAGAGTGTCACTGTGGAGAGCTTTTTATTGATATGAGAGAGGCCTGGTTACCACATAATAGTTTGCAAGAACAGACTTTCCTTTTAACACTTTTTCTACTTGGAAATTTATATTACATTTTGCAAAGTTAGAGCAAAATAGCTTAGTGTATTGAATTGCATGAGAGCTATCCTGAGTACATATGTTTACTGTATCTTTTGATACAGAGGAAATTAGCATAAAGAAATCTTTACTGAGAATGGATTGTGCCAGAATATTAGTTTTGTAGCGTAACAAACAGACAGGAAAATATAAGCATGCTAATCCATCCTGTGCAAGATAAGAGCTGAGGTAAGGTACTCTCCATAAACAACTGCTACCTGGTGTTGTAAACACAGTTGTGGAGATTTTAGTACCACATTACAGCATCAAGTGTGAAACCAGAAAACACCAATGCTACTTTTTGTGGATTTTGACCTACAGTTCTGAAAGAGGTTAAGCTCTTTTTTCTTTATAGTGAGCGGCCATATTTTGTTTATCCACAGATAAAGCAGCACTGTAGCATACTTCTGTTTCTGTGACCTCCTCAAAACCTTTTTGCAGGCATTTCCTGATTCCTGAGTTCTGCAGATTTAGAACCGAAAAAGACAGAAGAGCAGTGAGTATCAGCAATATATTTACTTTTTCTGTTATGCACTCACGAGTCAGTCCAGAAAGAATTAGCACAGACCAAAGTAACTATTTTTGCTCACGTTCCCTTTCTGCAAGCACAGGATTCCCAAATGCTAATCTCACCCTCAATTTTGACTCACTTTCTGTGCACATTAGGTGTGAGGTGGCTGGGGCCAATGTGCAGACAAAGGATACCCATGGGGAATGAGCTGTTTTCAACTTCCCCTGCATGACTGTGGATTTGAAGGCTAATTTTTTTACCTCTTTTGCAGTAAGTGAAGGGGAAAATCAGTTGACCAATGCAAGAAACGGAAATACAGTCAATGGGGAGGGGCTGTGGAAAGGGTGTTTGTGGAAAGGGGTCTGTAACTAGGACATATCCCTTGTGCATAGCTTCCAAGGCCCACCCTCTCATCTTTACTGGGAATGCACAAGAGAGTGAGTGATACAAGCCCATTCTGGTGATTCCGAACCGTGGAAAAGGTCTCCTGAGCTGTTTGCCAGTTGATACGGCAGCCCATCTTTACCTGACCCAAGGCTGCAGGCGAGGAGCTGGTTAAGTAAAAACTGGTCTTTGTCATCTCCTCCAGGCTGTGATATGTGGGAAAATCTTAATCCAGACAGACAGCAAATCCAGGGTTTGCCGGTCCTTAGCTGAAAACAAACTGTTTAGAGAAGACTTAATTCAAGGGCAAATACTATGACAGAAAGAGCAAATCCAAAACATAAGTATGATATTTAAGACATAACTCAGTTGCAGGAAAAGTCCTCAACAGTACAAATGCAGGCAGTACCCACTAAATGCATTGTTCAGCTAGGATGGAGGTTGGTCCTGGAGCTAGTGAAAAAGGATATGATTCATCCCTTACAGAAACAACACTAAAATTTTTCATCAAATAATAAAAACCTTTAATAGGTGAATTGCATCGAAGTGGACACTCCATCAAGAGCATAAAGCCTGTTGCTTGGAGAGAAAGCATACATAGTGTGTAATTACAATATCACTGAAGACTACAGCTTATGTGTTTAGGTATGTCAGCTGTCCAGCTGCACTTCAGTATCTTTCAGCATATCCATTACATTTGCATACGGTATATGTAAATTAATATGTCCTTAACTCATACCTATTTCTGTATGCATAGATGCAGTATGCATGTATATCCATGTAGATGTACAAAGGTATGATATAAGCACATATTCATTCAGAGCATTTTAATATAGTTAAAAAACACTGTGCCAAAAATGTACACCATCTGTTTTCAATCAAAATAGCCTATTTCAGAGGAAGGGAGTGTTGTCTGGTGATCAGAGCGGGGGAACTGAAGAGTCAGGACTCACGGATTCCATTCCTGAATCTGCCAGGACTTGGTTGCACGGTTTTGACAAGATCTGTGACTCCTGTGTACCCTGGTTTCCCCATTTGCAAAATGGAGCAGTATCTACTCCTAGAATGTTGCAGTGGAAAACGTAATTAATATACACTTGGAAAAGTACAGAAGTTCTTGTTATATTGTCATTGTATGTTTGAAGAGTGGAATTTAATTGAAAAATACAGTACAGGATTTGTTTTAGAAGACATACATGGCAGCTGTGTGTATAATTACAGCTATTTGTATACACTTAGGTTGCCTAATTTTTGAATGATAGTACCTGTAGTAAAATTAATGGGGGAAAAACAGTGCTCAACACTTTATGAACCCAGCCAGTCCTGTAAAAGTTTTCACACTCTATTGAACAGGGTTTCCACGGTGACAGCCGTACACCAGTGAGTGAAATATGTGCTGTACCTAATTTTCAACCTGAAATAGGAAAATGCAAATGGGTATTGGGATTTTCTGGTAGGTTCCATGCAGAGAAAGCCTAGCTCCACTGAAGACAATTACAGTACTCCTGTTTAGGACAAGATTTCACCCCATCCGCTTCCTTAGCTTCAGTGCATCACTTTCAGGAATTCAGCATGGATTGCTCAGCCCATCCCACAGTGCTTCCTCTTGGGCATGCTGGCACTGTGGCATAGGACACTGTCCTTGCTGTGCTCGGCAGGCAGTGCAGGGTTGGCCCCACCTGGGTTTGGTAGGAATGTGCCGGGTGTCACAGCAGGCAGAATGCTGAGGGTGCTCCATGCTCCTGTTCTCCCACCATCCTCACCTGTCAACTCCCACACTCCTTTGCTTCCCCCGCAGTGTGCACATCTGTGGGGTGTTAAGGCTGTGCCTTGCCTCTGGAGAGAGAGACCGGAGGCACTTTCCATTGGGATGAGAAACACCGTAGAGCAAATTGCATAAATGCAGCAGCTGTGTAGTTGTTGGAGAGGAAAAGGAGCGGTGTTTGTATGTCAGGGTTTGCCTGGCTTCTGGTACCAAAGTGGCACGGAGAGAAATCATGTGTGCTGAACGCTGCTGCAAACTGAGGCATTCAAGTATGTGATAAATATTTGATGTAAATATGAATGTATTTCAGCATGTGTGTCTTTGTCGCAAAGAAGAATGGGCTGAGCTTGTTTGGTTTGGATGTTTTTGACAGCTGCTGTTCCCCAGGCTGCACGTCTTATCTTAATAGTGTGCTGTTGCTTAAGAGCAGCTTCAAAAGTACGTTTAGAATCTTACCATGCACACACCTAAAATGAGCCAGTTGCTCACCCAAGTGAGCTGGTACAGTGACATGCATGATAAAGCAACAAAAAGACAAGGCAATATGAATCTCACAGCTATTAAGTGGACTTACAGGTTTGTCGCTCAAAGAAATACTTTTACCCAAATGAATGAGGACAATGTACAACATAAAGTTACGTTGGAGACATAAACCAGTTGATTCAAACACCAGTTTTGGAGAATTGTATGTCCGTGTCTGAGATCTTAAAAGCTATCGTTGTTCTGTCTTTGTATCTGTAAACATATCTGATCTTTGGATCCCACCTGTTACATTTTAAAGAAAGGGTGTATTCATGTAGTGCCCAGGAAATGCCTTGTAAATCCAGCTTTCAAACCTCTTTCAAGCCTATGGAGAGTTTCCGTCATATATATGAGAGTTTCCATCATAGATATGTGTCACCCTCATTTTCAGCTGCCTTTAGTCAGAGCATTGAAGATAACAAACTTGCTAACCAGGATGAACTCTTCGGTTCTTGAACTTTTGTAAAATGAGATTCCTCTCTAAAGGAGGTACAATTACCAGCCAGATGAGACAGCAGCTTCTAGTTTCAGACTACCAGTGACACAAAGAAGCAACCAGCGAGAATGGAGCAGGGAAGGAGGGTAGGGCCTGGTGGGAGAGGACCAAGGATCTAAATTCTGCTTTTTGTTTATGATAGTCTGTACTTGGAGGGGAAAGGGGTAGATAAATCTCTCATGTACAGTAAATAAGAGCAGTTCATTCAATCAATTCATGCAGTAGGTTCATACAAATGCTCTAGAGGCTCATCTTATGCACAGACTTACACTTTGGGGAGAGAGAAGTTTTGCTCTTACGGCCGATTTGTTTTTCTGTCTCTCCACTGTGACTTCTAGCAGGGAGGCATGAAATAAGGGGGTATTGCCAAATGAGTATCAGCCAGTTCTGGGGCGAGGGCCAAGAGGCAGCGATAGGGAGCTGGTGAAGAGTGCTGCCTCTTGGCATGCCCCACAGGGAGGGCAGTGGATTCCTGGGTCTGACCTTGAGCCGTCAGGAAGAGAACGAGGAGGCTGAGCCAGGCAGCCCAGCTCCCTGCAGAGGCCACAGCCCTGGTGCAGAGCAGGGCTTGCTGTAGGTTAACAGTCACTTCCACCGAACCAGGGCAAACAGAGTCTGGCACAGCCTGGCTTGGAAGGCCTGCTGGGTTGCCTTGTTTTTGAGGACACTTGTCTGACCCAAATAACAAGGATTTTGCACATTGCCAAATGCACTGGACATGTCAGCAAATGCATAAAAGTGTTTGGTTTACCACCAGACTGAAAAAATATTTAGAATCTGAAAGGCAATAAACTGCAGATTTTCTTCCCCTGTCATCCAAAAGAGTATGACTTTTAAATTATGTATCACTTCCTAAACACAAAAATTGTTCTGCAGTCTGTTGGCAGTGGTGTTCTCAGAAATTAATAACTGAAAAACTTTATTTTATTTTGTAATACCTTTTCACTCTACTCAGGGATTATTGCTGACAGTGCCAAAAAGAGCCTCATGACTTCAGTTCATGCGGACTCCCCCTCAGAGGAGGAAAAGTGACAAGAATAACTTACTTAAATTCTTTATTCGCATAAGATAGGTGCAGTTTGTCAATGACTTTTTGACTGTGGAATTCTGCACGTGTTCCAAGCTGTAAGGCAGCATTACTGGCATGCGAGTTGGGATGGATCATAGAATGGGAGATGCTCTTTAATGTTTTGCATATAAATACTCCTCACTGCCATTGCCATTCTTAGGCGGATACTACGCAGTGCAATGGTCTGACATAGCTAACAGCTGTTGTGTCATTGTTTGGAACATGAGGTCATCACAACACACCACAATATTTTCTTCTCGGGGATTGAATTGAGCTAGTATACACTGATCTTGCTTTTCAGTTTCTGCTGCTGTGTCAAGCTCTTTCTCACACATGAAGTGTAAAAGCAGGGCTTGAGGTGAGCAATGCCTGGTGCTACAGCAAAAAGTAGCATATGTGATTTGAGTCTTGTGTTGGAATCAATATCCAGCTCCTGCTTTTGTTTTCTAGCCATTCCTTAGTGTCTGGACTGTGGCGAAAAACATCTCAGGTGAGACAGAGGAGGATGGGGGCTATGTCAGACATGAAACTTCTGCTGTTATTACAAAGAAAATGGAACAATCTGCAATGAGAGCGCCGGCACACTCCAAACCACAGCCCTCCTAGACTTCTTCTTCTTCCAAGTCTGATGGGGATCCAGATGCAAAGGAACTTTTCCAAAAAACCAGACCTTGGCTCTCAATGCTTCATGCTGCAGAGAATTATGCACTTTCTGAAATTTTTTCTTTGAGAACATTTGTTTTCCCGATGGTGTTACTTCATGGACTGTATTTACTTTTTCCATTTTGTTCATAGTTACCAGTGTGTCTATTTTCATAGTCATGCTCTAGAAACAGAAGTTCCTTTCCCTCTCTCCACTAATCCTTGTAACCCTCACCAAAGGTAGGGGCAGAAGCCAAAGCTTAACACCTAATTTGGATAATGATTCCTGCCCACCATGTCCCTCCTCCCACATCACTTGCCTCGTTATTACATTACTTATACAGAGTAAAGTGCTAACGGGTGCTTTCTAAATGCTTTGAAAAACACCATCATGAAAGAAGCCAAGTAAGAAAACAGAATGTTTGGCGCCAGTAATGGAACACAAAACCTTTTACCTTCGCCCATGGGTTTGAATCTAACCCAGCTCAGTAACAGCCCAAGTTGTTAACATGTCAGGGTCATGTGGTAGCCTGAAATAGTACAAGTTCTTAGTCCATGTCATCAGGTTTGGGACACAGAACCCTGGACTCCATGCATGGTCTTGAACATAATCCAGCTCTGTTCTTACTGTCAGGGTAGTGTGGTTGGCTGGCTGAAAACAGCCCATGCTTTTAGCCCGTTTTCCAGCAGAAAATCTTCCCCATCAAATAAACAGTCAGGGCAAGTAGCTGCCCCATCATGTGGGACGTCCAGGTAGCAGAGAATGGTGAAGGGTTGGTGTGCTTTTAGAAGACAGTTCCATCTTTTAGAGGCACAGGAATTACGCTGTGTGTGGCACCAGGAAGCATAGCAGCAGCCCTGAAGTTAGTAAGGAAATTGGGACAAATGAACAGCACTTCCAGGAGATCCTGGCATTCGAAAATTATATCCCTCAATGCCTTTTCTGAAGATAACGGGAGGAATTTTTTTAAGACCCTTGTGTTCTCTAAAGAAGCTGACTTTCAGAGTCTATGTTAGAGTTGTTACCCAGCAGGCTGCTGCCTCCATCTGTGACTAACGCTGCTGTGCAGAACAAGTGCACCCTTTGGACAAGGCTGCTCTGGAGTGTCTTTGCATCTGGCTTTCTGGGAACTCCTGCAGAAATGTAGAGATTCAGACGTGTGTCTAAACACAGAGGAGTCACAGGGCAGAGCAGAGAAGCAAGCCCAGTCCTGCACAGTGCTTTGGGCTCATCGAAGTAGTCTGGGAGCCCCCTGGCCTAAACAACACCAGTGCTGAGGATGCTCAAGGTCTCACAAAAAAAAAGGCTTCAAACCAATGTGAAACACATCTCAAGTTTGGCTTTCAGAGTGTTAGATTCACTTTATATTGTGCTTGCAGCAAGAACTCCGTCAATAACAGATCTTTCTAGTCTGAGAATGTTCCAGTTGTACGTCAGCTTTACACAGCTTTTCTTTTTCATACCCATCTTCATTGCCAACATAGCACAGGCCTTCCCCAAAGAGTTTTGTTGGAGAAAGAGTTCATACCAGCATTTTTGCCCCATTTGCAGCTACTTTACCACTGTATAGAGCCAGAACCAAAGCAGTACAAGGGAAGGAAAGGTTAATATGACCTGCATTTTAGCAGCCTTGGATGATGTCTTTCTCTTTCAAGGAAGCAGCTGCATAAAGATGTTCCTGAATGTCCTGGCTGCTGCCTTAAGAGGCCTTGTCCCTTACAGACCAATTCTCAGTCTCCTGTAGATTCTGCGATATTCCCGTAAAGTGTCTCTTTCCATGGTGGGAGAGCTCCAGTAAAGTCTTTATTTTGACCAGCTTTGTCACGGCTTACTCTCTATGAATGCACTGTCTAGTTTGGTTGAAATTGTCTGCTGGATTAAAAATGCACACCCAGGCAAGGCACCTACTCTGATTTCCCTTGTTCCCTTTACAGCAGAAGCTAAACCCAGGATGGGACTGTAGTATTTTTCTTCAAAAGGACAGAACTTGGTTTCAGCTTCGTGCCCCATATAATGTATGTAGAGCAGCTCAGGAGCAACTCCAATTAAACTAAATGTTTCCTCTGCATAATGATCCATTCGCAACAGTAATTTATCAGTATTAACATTTAGAATTTATTTCCAGAACCGATGTTTTAAAGTATGATTAATCTTCAACATGATTAAAATAATTGCTTGTAACATTTTAACTGACTTTGCCAGGTGACAAGAAATTTGTGAATGTCCAATTCCCATCAGAGTTTCAAAATGCACTCACTGTTTCTACAAGTGCAGAACAATCTTAAATAATAAATGGAAAATGTCAGCACTAACATCTATCAGCACAGAAATCGTCTTTAACAATGTCATTAGTTATGCCTTTAAACTTTTTCAGGAGATCTGGAAGCAGGGCTATTTATCACATGTGGAGTCCACATTTGCAAGATCTCTTAATATTAGAACGCTAGAAAGAAGTTCATCTGCTGGTTTTGAGGTTATGGCTCTGAGTGTTCAATCTTCCTTTATTCTGCAAACTCTTTGGACTTTCATATGTTCCTTTCCATCTCTCCTTGTGCACTGCATCCCTGAGCAAGTCGTTATTCAAGTCTCCCCAAAGCAGGATGTTCACATGGGACTGATTTGGAAACCATATTTAGAGCATATTCTAGTTCTTTATCAGCTTTCATGGGCAAGAGCTTGAGACATTTTTCTGTACTAGTTTTTTGAAAGCACAAATCTTACTAGTCCTGAATTCTTATTATCGTTGGTGCAACTGTAGCCTTCAACTCTTATGCTATCAGTGAAGTGAGATTTTCCTTCCACCCTCTTGAGCTTCACAGAAGATAAAATCCCAGTCCTTTTTTATGTTAAGCCCTTGTGCTGTTGTATTCTGCAGGACTGGGGGCAGAGGATGGAGGATAGGTACCCCTCCGTGGTCACCTCTGACTTCACTGAGTCAACATAACCCACAGTGCCTGCTGCTCTGTCTTGGGCAGAACTTTGATCAGCAGATTTGCAGAGATAGCTGAATTTTGGTTTGACATCTTGCTGATCTCTTTCAAAACAGGGTATGAGTCATAAACTCTTCCTTCTAAGGTAAGCCTCACTGGTTTGGGAGCTATAAAGGAATCCTGTTATTTTTCAAGGACAGAATTTTTCTTTCATTCTCTCCACCCCTCCAGACACTCTCTCTGTTTATTTTTCATTCTGTCCCAAACCTTCCTTGTTTATATCGCACATTTTGGAAATTTCTTTCTTCTCCTTCATCTAACTGCTCTTTTATTCCACACCATTTCTCTGGACAAGGCGAGCAAGATCTGGAAAGAATCAGACATTTACACTGATAATGTTCCAGCCGGATTAGAAAATGTTTGGAAAAGACCTCATGCTTTGGGCACTAACTTCTCTCTGATCGGGGTAAAACACTTTAATGATGGGGGTTATTGCTGGATAGAGGCTTTTCTCCTTTATGGTATCTGGTGCTAGTTATTATCAAAGACAGATTGTTGGACATTGTGGACTGACACTGGGCTAGTCCAGTCTGGCAGTTCTCATCTCTGTATGAATGTGAATCCAGACACATTTCAGTCTAGGATGGGTGTTCTTTTTGATGCACACAGGATAAATAATGAGGTATACTCAGTAAAATTAATAGGCTGCAAGAAGGAACTGGTGATCTCCATATCCATTGCCCTGTATACTTGCTGAACTGAATCCCCAGTTCCATTGGAAAAGAACGAGCCACAGAGCTTTCCACATATTTTAAAATATGTGTAATCACAAGCAACAAAGACTTAGCAGAATGCTTCAGTCATCTGGGTTTTGACGTAAGGGTAGGGTTAAATTTAAAGCCCAGACAATACACTTGCAGCTAACTTTTTGACCTCATTCTATATGTGGGTTTTCTCCATTGCAGAATCCGTGTCATGAGGCTGAGAATGCCAATACAGTTTTTAGATGGGGAGTTGATCCCTTAGGCACTTATCTAGCTGAACTGGAATAATTGCTTCCTTTCCTGTTGTATTGCTTCAAGGCATTCTTATATGTTGTATCTTAGCGTTTCTGTTGACCAGAGCAGGAAGCCATACAGCAAGTTGCAGCCAGATTTCAGGGACTAAGCTGATTAACGCTGGTGAAGCTGTAATGCAAATCCCATCCCATTTAATTCCTTAGCTCGCCTCCACGCTGCGTGGTATTCCCTCCACAGACACAGTCCTACATTACCAAGTGACACAACACCACCAGCAGCCTCACATAAATCTTGCAGAGCTTGGGGCTGCCAGTCACACACTGTACAGTTTTGAGGTGAAATTTCCTTCTTAGCACAAGGGCCAAACAAATGACATGTGGTGTTCAAGTCACTCCAAGCTTTGCAGAGCAGAAAGGCTTCATGTTTTGCAAAAGGGAACTTACTGTGGGTGGTTTCTTGGTCTGCTGAAGTGTGCTAACTTACTGTATTGCCTGGACAATGAATTAATAAGTGTTGTAATATCAAATGCGTGCGTGTTTATTTATGTTTATAGGTACGCACTTATAGCTACAGAAGTGTGCTCCAACTGTAAAAGCCGGTCTGATGATACTGGTCGGAATAAAAATGAACTGCTAGAAAAGTAGAAATCATGGGATTTCTACTGTTTCCAGGGATGATAATCTTTTTCCTGCAAAGACCTTCTAAGATGGCACTTAGCTGCTAACACAGTGAGGAAGAAAATATGACAGAAAAAAACTCCCCTCTGCTGACATCTCTACATCAATATACATCAATATAAATTAAATGACAGTTTAGCGTCAAACTGTTAAAAGGTTGTTAGGCCCATGTTTAATAGAAGGACTGATGTTATAGTCTGATTTTGACAAGGTTCAGGTTAATACCAGCCAGCTGAATTCCACAGACATTGGCATACCTCTGGGAGCAGCATATTCACAGACAGAGACAGTTTGACCTCATCCAATTTATGCATTTGATCTAATGCACTGGAGGCCATCTAAAAATAGAGTTCTGGAGGGGAAGACGGATAATGCTCCTGAGCCACAGACCAACCAAAGCAGCTCTCCTTCTTCCAATCTCTTTTCTCTCTCTGTATGAAGCTTCAGCTCAAACTTCCTCACAGTAAAAAAAATTGCTTTTATCGCAGATCGCCTCAGAATAGATAACTTCACTCTTAGTAAGTCTAAAAGAAGATTTGTCAGCCCTTCATGAATAACCAGATGTTGAGAAAATGATGGTGTGTCATTTCCCTGAACAAACATTCTTGGCATTTATGCATTTCCTCCCATATCTCTTTAAAAAATGATTGTGTGTAAATTTAGTGCTGACAAAACTGAGGGCCTGGGAGAAAATGGATTACTCACTCATTTGGTAATTTTACTTGGTCAAGGCATGGAATTTTTGTTTTCTGGGAAATTTGACATAGAAATATTACTTTTCATTCTGATTCAGAATATTTAAAGCAAAAGTATTACCATTAAGCAGAAGATCCAATGTGGCATTTAGACACCCCTTTATTTGAAAATTTCAAGGCGTAGTGTTTCTTTCACAATATTTTTAGTTTTCATTACATGATGTGACCACTGATAGAAACTTGCTTTTAAATCAAGTGCCACTTCTATGTACTGGGCTAGGAAAGTGATTCATTCAGTACTAAAGAGCACCTGGCTTTTTAGTATTGAAAATGTGGTTTTTTTGAAAATGTGTTAAAATAGCATATTTCATTTATTCACAATCATGCAATCCTTCAGTTATATGCTAAGATGCCAGTGATAATGACTCATTTATACTAGCACAGCTATCGAAATTAAATAATTTTAAAACCCCTCATTTTTAATATAAAATTTTAAAAATGCCAAAACAAAACCACTCCCTTTTCAGCATTTCCCTAAAAATCCTAAGTGTAATCAATTGAACTTCCCATGTAACAAAATAGTGGCTCAGAAAATACTTTTACAATTAGAAAAAGTTACTTGAAATGTCTGTTTCAATAAAAAGGTCAGGCAGTTGTTATCCCTAGTAGTATTTCTAGAATTCTGTCCGTGTCCAAACAGATGGTTGGTGGTTATGAAGGTTTATGTGTATTTGGTGTTTCCATTCATATCATTCCCACACAGTTATCTGCAAGATTACTTCTCTCAGTATTGGTACTTTATTGATAATTTCCACAGCGAGATGAAACAATTTATTTACATGGATGGTGGACTTCAGTAAATGAAACCCCAGTTGTCTCATTCTATACCTCGTGACTAGAACAGAGGTACTGAAACATTGCCTATGAAATGAAAAATATACCCGTGATTCACCTGTATTGCAAAATGATTGAACAAAATAACTCCCTGGGAACCAATGTACCATTACCCTCTTTCGGAATGTCAGTCATTTTCTTCTCTGTTTCCTCAGGGTTGTCAGCCTGATTTGAAGAGGGGACGGAGCAGCAAAACCTGTGTGGCTCTGCTGATTCAGTAATGTACTGGCAGAACCATCAGTTGTAAAGAGAGTTACTGTCTTCACTGAAGGAGGCATAACACAGTGGCAGAAAGGAAGCAGAGCCAAGAGGGCAACTGATAGGCACGGCTGTTTTTCATGTATGGGGGAATTTCTCTGCCACGTGATTTTGCACACCGCATAACTTAAAAAAGTCGTACGTCAGAGAGAACCCGAGGCCGGTTCATTAATCCACAACTGCCTACAGTAAGTACTGTCATAGAAGAAAAGTAAAAGTTAATGGACCACATTTTGTCCTCTGCTAAAAGTCACTACACTGGAGTTTCCACTGGTAAAACCAAGGCTGCTGTATCTTTGCCAGGGTTTAAAATGTTCTCATATATTTATGGTATCGATTTGGGTTTATTTTCATTTATGAAATTGATTTGAAAGAATACATTAGAGTAGAGCATTTATCCTTCATCGGAAGCTGAATCAGCAATTCTGGTGTGCTGATTACATCTCAGAAACCCATCGTGCCATCCTAACAGTGTCCTGCACTCGTGCAATGGACGTGCTTGATGTGGGTCAATGGTCGGCAGGGGAGCGTGGCCATCCAGGTGCTGTCCTGATGCCATGTGGCACATTTGGCAAGGTACTTACCACCTTTGGTGTACCATTTGTGCGTCTTTGAAATAGGTTTTCTTATCTTGTGTAAGGGTATAATGATCAGTGGATGAGAGAGAATGTAGCTAAACGAATTGCCAGAAGTCTCTGTGCTCTAACGCTGCACTTCACATCCTGAACTCAGCAGTCGTACTGAGTCCAGCCGAAAGCACTGCTGAAATACCACATTCACATCGCTGTCTACTCTGTACTTAAAACATCTTTTTCTTCCATGCTCTTCCCATGCAAGTATTTCTTCCAGCGAGGTACCTGCTTGCAAACTGCCTTCATCAGTCTCTTGCCTGGTGACCTACAACTGTCCCCTGCAGTTTCCCAGGCACTTCCAGAGTGGCCCTTACCGTAAGTCTAAAGCGATGCTGCCCTCTCCTGTTCACTCTTGACCCGAATGATCTGCTTCCAGGCAAAGGCTGCAGATGTCTTTGTGACCACCTCGAGCTAAAGCGTAGCCAGCGGAAAAGGTCCACAGTTTAACAGTATTTTTATCAGCCTTTCAAGATCTCCATAAATAGCACACTACTGAAGTGTTTTTGAAAATTCTATTCCTTGCAAGTTCTATTCCTTGAAAATTTTCCCTTCGTAACATTCCTTCTCTTACTCTTTTCCCATCCCCCCCTATATTCTTCGTTTACAACTGATTTAATTTTTTTTTCAAATCCGTCTGCTTCTTACCAATCTCTTCTTCCCCCGAGCGCTTTCTAAACACACTCCTCCACCAGAACCAGCTAAAAGAACATGAGTTCTAATTGCAACAAACAATTCATTAAAAATCACGGGAGACTGTCAAAGCCTGGTTCCATTATTTGGTCCCTGAGATAAGAGTTTGACACAATAATTGTGCTAGCTCAGACAGCTCCCCAGAAGATCCCATCAGGGAGCTAAACCCCTCTTCAGGGGAAAGGGCAAACGTATGACAGCACTGAGGTCTAAAGAGACAAAATAACAATAATGTAGTTTTTCTATTGTTCTTGTTACCACCCCTCCTGCTCAATAACTTCAAATATTCACACAGCTCCTTTTAGGAACAATGCCTTTAACACTCATTCAAGCCATTATTGAATGCATGTATAGTTCACTCATTCTGAAACCAGATTTTCCAAACCGTGGGCTGTGGGGGAAATTCAAAAGGACCACTGGAGGGCTAGGGAAAAAAAAATCTTAATGTAATTGTTTAAATTATGATTGATTTAATATCAAAAGAAAACATAATTTTATTTCTATTGTTCTTTTTCGTAAGTTTTATGCTGACAGCATCTCATTTTTCCCAGAGTAAGGGCAGCTGAGAAGTGGCTGTAAACACTGACTGCAAGCAGTTATACTAATCAGCCTTTAAATGCTGGCTGCAACTCAGTCCCTCCACTACCAGGGAGAGTGTTCTGTGCGCTCCTCCTGTAATTACGGCCAATTCTCTCTCCTCTGCCCTGGAGGAGCTGAACTGCTCCTGCCATGGAAAGGTAATTAGCTATTTCCTGCATGGGGAGAGCCGAATGGAGACGGATGGGCTCAAAAGCCTTAAATATGCACAGCGCTAAACACTGCTGTTCTACGCTTTGAATACGCACAGCTCTGAGCGCCGCTGGATTAATCGTTCTCGGGGTCTGTTTGTCGCCGCCCCGCTGGCACCGAGCGTTTCTAGGGACGGGTTCTCCAGGCGGGCTCCTCGTATCCTCAGGTGGGGAGCTCGGTGCTGCCAAGTGCTGAACATCTCTGCACAAGAGCTGAGGGGTGTCAGTTCACCGGGCTGAGAGTGTAAACGCTTTGCAAACACTGGTTTCATGTGTGCTGACGTCTGTGCTCATGCCTCACCCTGAGAGCACAGAGCTATTTAAACGAGGGGGTTGGCTGTTGTCTCTCGTCGAGCTGTCTTGAGGAACACAGTCCTCCATGTGTTGTTCCACCCCAATAGCTGCTGAATTTTGTTCCCTTAAAACTAGTGTGTGTTTTGATAAAATCTCTTCAGAATATCCCCGTTTCCTTTTGCTCTGTGTTCACGAGTACCCCCAAAATCCCACACGCTTCTGTCTGTGTAACAAAGAACTCAGATGTGCTTCCTGAGCTATGCACAGACACATCTTAAAATATCTTGCCAACTCATCTTTCATTCACCTGGAAGCCATATAACAAGGCAGACTGCCTTGAGTACTCACTGTCATCTGTCAGCTCTCAAGGTGTTCATCAGGCTCACAGCACCCACGTCATTTGCAATCTTCATTCGAGGCACGCCTGCAGGTCCTGTGATGTGCTGGAATGGAAAACTTTTTGCTTACATCTGGAATCATTGTTCTTGACGTCTCAGATGGGGGTGAGGGGAAACCTTTATAAGGGGAAAAGGACAATGAAGCAAGATGTTAAGACAGCTAGTTGGTCAATGAGTCACAGCTACTAAAAATTTGGCAGCAGCCACAAAGCAGCTAAATGTAACCAGCTCTAAAAGGCCCACAGGATGTCTCTTGCTCATTCACTCACACATGCAAACAGAGTTTAGACAAGCAATTCCCTGCTCCTCGTGCTCTTGAGATGAACTTGTAAGCAACTTGGGCATAGGGTTTAATTTCTACAGGAAGTATTTATTTTGCTTTCCTTAGCTGATTTTCTAACCTCCGTCACTATGATGGAGGTTTCTGATTGTGTCTCAGGGTCTGACTTGCAGCCTGCTGAACCCAGTGTGAGTCTCTCCTTGATGTTCAGTGGAGAGACCACAGATCAAGCCCTTAGCAATCGGTTTGGGCCACATGTCCTGATGACTAAGAAGGTAGATGCTGACAGTGTAGAACAATAGCAGAGGAGACATAAAAGGGGACTGACTGTCTGTCTGATGCTGTATGATGGCTGCTGATGTTGATTGTGGCCTCTTGGTTTATCATGTAGCCACTGCTGATGTGGCAATGGCTTTGAAGAAAAGGTAAGAACTTGAACTCCCTAGAGAAAGAAGACTGGAGAGACAACAGGGTGTGGAAAAAGAAGGGTCAGGAAGACCAAAGATCAGCAGTTGTGAAGGGAAGTGAAAAGGGATGTGAGGAAACTGCAAAGGAAAAAAATTACTTGAAATAGAAACCAGGTTTTCACACCCACTCCGGTGAGTAAAATGCCAATAACAGCAACTAACAGCAACAACAATATATTTAAAAAAAAAAAAAAGCATACAACACAATCCATAAGTAAAAAAAAGACTTATAAAAATTCTTGCAGTGGTGCTGTAATGATTATATAGCATTGGTAGACAATTGTAACCAGAGAAAAAAATGGTTTTATGAGCCCCAGATCACCTACTCAAACTGGGAGGTGCCCACTTGTGCCAGCTGTGAATTTGGTCTCTGATTTTTGTAATATTTCAGATCCTTTGAAGGCTGTTTTAGAGATGAAGTTCTTCAGTCCCCTTTCTGCAAAGTAAGAAGGTATAAACAAGGAATTATTTATTTCAAAACTGGATGAATAATACACTATCAAATTCAAGTGTTCTTTATTGTGATCTTGAAAACCTTTTGTTCAAAATGTGTTACAGGTTAGAGAACAGGTTTTAAGAGCCTAAATCTGTTCCAAAACCACCGTGAATGGTTTTCTGGGAAGGAAAGATTATATATTACGCTTGGTTCCTCTCCAAGATTTGTATGTCTTACATGAATACTCCTCTGTCTCCTTCTGTGGTGACATATCTGAGATCAATTATGCCAACAGTAAAGTCTGGAATTTTTATAGTCCAGCTCTTTACGAGCATTTTCATAGAAGAACTTATGAAGGCTGAGGCGTAGGAAAAGTCCAATAATCCTGGCCTGTTATCTTCATCATCTCCAGCCCTCTGTCTTTTCCTCTTTACCCTCTCCAAGTGAAAACACTGGCTCACATAATACACATACTGCATTGTGGTGATTTAAATGGCCATCTGTATGTTTATCTGAGGCCTCTGTGAATGGGCAGCCTCATTACTGCTTGTGTCATGGACGGATGGGCCAACACAAATTCTGTTTGTGTAAGATAAATTCTCCTCTCCTGGCTTTATCTCTTTTATTCATTCCTTTTGCACTCTCTCATTTTTCTTTTCTTTCCTCTCTGGGAGTTTATTCTTGCTAGAACTGACTTTCCTTATTTCTCAGGTTGGATCCTGATGCCTTTACTTTCCTTTTTCTCTGCACATACTTACGAAAAATCTATCTGAAAACAGATCTCATTTTTAACTTGATCGTGGCTTTTCCTATAGGAGTGATATTACTGACATTAGTGGGACTAATGGGAGAAAAAAGTGTTATTCAGGAAAAGGGGGTACCAGGAGTAGTTCTTTAGTAATAACTTTTTAAGCCATGACTAGGGACCTGGAAGTTTTGAAGGCTGCCCTTAGGTTTATTTACCTTTTGCAATGATAAGAAGCAGTGAACCTGTATTATTTGTCAATAATTAATATCTATTTTGTGTCATCTCCCAAAACAATGAAGGAAGGCTTATGAATTATAAGCAAAATGTGTTCATTGGATTGATCTGCTTACCTTTGGCTTTAGATTTTGAAAAACATGTTTATGGGGAGGATGCTGAATCTGTCATGCTTAGCTGCACTGAGTAGCACTTGAGTGCTCAAATGCTCCTGCTGGGTGAACTAAGTATTTAATAAATTCCGAGGAGCAGCGTTGTGCTTCACTGGCTGGGAAATTAGGAAGTGGAGAGGCAATTGTTTTAGTCAATACGAAGGGAGGTCACTGTCAGTGTTTTAAATCAAAGCTTAAAGAAAGCAAATGTTAATTCAGATAAGCGGTGGCTCAACCGCAGACGGGGTTTTGTCCCTGTAAGGAAATCACAAGAATGATATGTTGGGTATCCAACATAAAGTTGAATTTTTCGTATAGTTTCTGCTTCATTTAGTTCACTGCCTATCCCCAACGCTGTCTACAACCTGAGTGCCCTACTGAATCCTTTTGGGTTTATTCCTCAACATTAGTATCAGCTTCAAGGGGAATTTTGAATGTGGGTGAGGACATTAAAAAGATACGTGAGTGATGGTTGAAAATCACCGAGAGTCAAACTATTACTCGCTCCTAAGTACTTTTGAAAGCCATCTGCAGAAATTGAGATAACAGAATCCAGTTTTCTCTTTTATCAAAGAGCATGTTCAGGAAGGGTAAGGGCTAAGGAGGGATACATTTTCTTTCAACAATAAGTAATTATCTCTGACTGAAATACACATGCAGCACACATGTGGAAGGAGGAGCAAGTGTAACAGTCTTTTACTTGGTAAAAAACACATCTGTAAAACTTAAAAAGGATTCCCCAGACTCACAGCAGGCATTGTACCCTACTGATAGCTTTTTACAACTGAACTTCAGTTCCAGTGTTCAGATTGCTTCAGCACAGCTATGGGAAAATATAACCCTGGTCCTAGGAATAGGAAGGAATGTCTATTTTTCATCCTCACGTAATTGAAAACTGACTGAAAACAATTGGCAGGAATCTAAATATTCACTTTTGGGCAGACACCAAACATGGGAAATTTCAGGCCAAGGGAATTTTTTGGGGAAGATTATGAGGAAGTGCATAAGAATAGAGTTTTTTCTTTTTTCTTGTTCTTTTTCTGTTGTTGTTTTCTTCTTTTTAGTGGTAATGGTAAGTGTTCCATTAGAGGTGACTCAACATATAAACTGTCCAACCATTTTTTCCTAGTGCTTGTTCTTCAAATCCTGCATTTATTACTTAGTATAAAAGTAACAGACAGTGTATCTTTAAATAGAAATTACATTCCTGTCAGCTTATCCAAAGCCCAAATATGGGACAGTGTCAGAGAAAAACACCAACATGAGGGATTCAGGGACTTGACAAGGTTACAGACTCTGCTTCTGCCTGATAAACAACTTAAACTGAGTTGTGCTTCCTGGACTTGTATCTCAGGACATAAAAGTAAGGGGGAAGTAACCCCTCTCTTGAGCAACAGCAGAGAGAGAGATCTAGTGTAGTGTGAAGTGTGGGGTATCTGGAAAGCATAGGGTAACAAGGTATTAATATCCCGTTTATTTTGGTTTACTGCCACCTTGGGCTGAGGTTGATAAAGAGGCACATGGCTTCACTGGCAGAAAGATTTGGCCATGTGCTGTAAACTATCATAAATATTACATGGTGTAGCTGAGGAGCCTACACTCCAAATGTAATCTAGTATGGCTCAAACACTGAAGAACCACTCCATAAAAATGGCACTTCTCCGTTCTGCACATCTGTTTCTTGCATGTATTTTAAGAGTCAGATCTGCTTAAATAACATTTAAATGAGGGTTTTACTGTGGGGTTTTTTTTAGGAAGAAAACATCTGCAGAGCTCTGTAGAGCCAAGTCGACTTGGAAAGAGAGCTTGCTCTTCTTCAGCATGGCTTTTAACTGTAAGATCATTGCTGCTCTCCTTTATTTCTGTGTGTGTGTGCAATGAAGACGTGAGGTCAGGAGGAAATGCCTCGTGCTGGTGCAGGACTGGAGAGAAGGACAAAAGTTGCATCTGGGATCCTGCAAGCTGATGCGAGTTGGTTTGGGCACAGTTTATTTCAGAGTATTCCCACAGGAACTTCCTTCCCTACCAAAATCCTGCCATCTTCTGCTGCTCAGCAGTGCTGGAGACCAGAAGCCAGCTATACCCTATATAGAACTGTCCCTCTGAGCACGTGCTGCTGGCTGGGAGAGCTGGTGTTGCTCCAGTGCCACCCTTATGTTAACAGTACCCTCAGGAAAGCGGCAGCAGCCCAGCTTGTGCAATGCTGGGGTCCTCCTGCAGTGATAAAGGTTAAATTAAAAGCCTCCAAGGAAGTACATCAGTGCGCAGTGCTCCAGTGGAGTACCACCAGGTACTGTGCTGACCTTCTCCTTGTTAGCAATCCCAGCTGAGCCCATATCTCTTCTCCCCCACCCCTGGGGGATTCTTTCCTCATTGTCTTCATTCTTTGTTTCTCAGGCACTGGGACTGGGATGCTTCCTGGCTAGCTCCGTTCTTGTTGAGGGCAATCTTGGCTACTCCCACTGGTGGGAGATAGTCACACCCTTCAGAGTCTCATAGCCAGAAAGCAGCTGTTCCTTTGACTCCCAGTGACCTTCCTTTTCCTTCCCTCCCTGTGGCCTGGCTGCTTTTACCGCCAGGCTCACACCACGACCAGCTTCCAATGTGCTGCTGCGATTTGAACTCAGGCAGCAGGAAAAAACTGACCATCCCGCGCCTGGTGGCTCGCTGTGCTGAGCCACCACATCAGCTGGAGTCTAGCTCCTTATTACATCCAGATGCACAAACAGTTTGCCTGCCAAGAGCATGCTTGGTGCTTCGTGAAACCCTATCACTGAGACGGATTAGTGGCGGGACTGCCAGGAGCGGCTTTCGGGAAAGGCATCAGGAGGGAGGGAAGCCTCGGTACGTGTGGTACATCCACTTCCTGAGATGGGCTTGCTTCTGGAAACTGTCTTTCTACTCAGAGGTAATTGTAGGCACAGAAGGAGGAAAACAAAGGAAGGGAGGAAGGTTTGCTAAGTAGCTCCACGTTATAAATCAAAGCTCCACAAATGTGTGCCCTCTCCATAGTCTCACGTGCAGGACCCTTCGTTTCTGTTCTTGGTAC
Source organism: Rhagologus leucostigma (assembly GCA_013397725.1). Taxonomy (NCBI): domain Eukaryota; kingdom Metazoa; phylum Chordata; class Aves; order Passeriformes; genus Rhagologus; species Rhagologus leucostigma. The sequence continues at coordinate 638,412 of VZTD01002136.1, forward strand.
TCTACTGTACAACTCATTTCGCTCTGGCTCCACAGCTCTGGGCAGCTCCTTTACTTCTAGAGCAGCACGAGTCTTCTCTCATGGGTCCTGTTCTATACTCCACTGTGCCTCCCACCTGTGCCTTTTTCTGTGCTTCTCACTTTGCTGAGGATGGACTCACCCTCCCCAAACCTTCCTGCTTAGTCTACCTGTTACTGTAGTGGCAGCTCAAGTTAAAATTTAGAAAATGTTAATTGAATTTACAGTTTTAACTACCTGAAGAAAAGACTTAATTGCACTTGTCTGAGAAAAACTGACCAGCATTTAGGCATGAGGTTTAAAAGGCTTTGGGAAGGAATCAAAAGTTGTTTTCTGTTCTCTGCATAAAAGGGTAGTGGCTGTCATTTGTGCAAAGCTTTTGCACACATGTAGCCCACATTGTGTGTGTTTCACCATGAATGACAATCTGTGAAACAGAATCATTATTTCTGAATTTGCTCATGCATCTATAGTGATTCAATCACCAAAGCTGTTGGAAGCTCAGGCCTGGATCCTCATTTTGCTTGCAAATGGACGATAGCAGAACCCAGAGTTCAGATATGAATGCGACCAGTTTTCAGAATACTCAAAACAGGAATCTGAATTCTGCAGACTAAAATGACTTCCATGATAGTTAAATCTTAGGCTGTCTAGGGACCATTATCTGTGCAAGAGCTTCCTTCTTCAGCAAAATAAGCTGTTCCTTCTTACTCAAGGCAAATGTTCTGTTAAATCTGTAGGCTGGGTTTTCTTTCTGGTTTCTGGCCACAAGGGGACAGACAGTAACTGTCACATAAAGGCAACTCTGTGTCTTAGGTGGATTAAGTACATCAAAGTCAGTGCCTTAGTGTTAACAGTTTCTGAAAAGTCAGAAAAAAAGTATCCTAGGCAGTACAAATCAGATGCAAGGATGTATCTGCTGAATTAGCACAGCAGAGATCAGAGAAATAAAGTACATATATATTTCAGATGCAGCATAAGAAAAATGCCATAAATGTGTAAGTGTTTATAGTTAAAAATATACTTGATATCAGGAGATTGAAGCAACATGTGAAGTGGCATACAGTACTTGCCAGAGGCTTTAGCCCCGTAAAACTACTTGGAGGAGAAGACATGAACACTTGATAGATCAGGGATAAAAAATGTGATTTTAGGGCCTCTTGCCTCATGTTCATAGATTCAGGTCCATAGTGCACTTAATGGTAGCCAGGTACTGCCCTCCGAGCATAAACATTTTCTTTTTAACACCTTGTAGCACCATTGCTTGCAGCTCTGAGTCATGAGAGATGATGGACCTCTGCCTCAGCACTGCAGGACCTGTCCCCATCAAGTTACCTGTCCGGGCACTCTGCAGGCAAAGAGCTTCATCCACCCTCCAACACGTCAGCCTCGGGCTCCATCTCCTTCATCACTCAAAATGGGCTGTTTTGACCTCTGAATGGCTACTCTGTGCAGTCACCAGAACACTCACTTATTGAGATAGCTGGTTTCAGGGTGATTGTATTAATTTGGGTATTTTCTCATTCTTCCTTCTGAAGCTGATCACACAAAGATTGTCTTCAGTGCTTCCTGCATCAGAAATACCACTATAGACCCTTTATTCAAGTTTTAATGACCTTTTGTTTATATTTGTTCCATAATGTATTTTTTTCATTCACAGGGCTGTTAATTAACACTGAATTCAGTAATTTTGGGTCATTTTTGATGATTATCATCCTAAGAGTGGAATATGATCTGGTACAGGAACTTGTTTTTATTTAGTCCTTGGGGGGAAAAAAGTGCTTAACTGGGAGAAGTCAGCAGTAAACTGAAGGGAATAAAAATTGACCTTTCTTGACAAACTGTCTGAGTTTTCATGGCTTTCTCATGTCTTCATGCTGTGAGTAATGTAAGGAATGCTGCAGGCAGAGTGTCTGCAAGCTCGGATATTAAAAATAAAAACTTTATGTAAGCCAGTTGCATTTTCGTCTGTCCACTTCAAATTTGCTCGTTCTCTCTCTCTTTTTTTTTTCCTTTTTTTCTCATTACAAGAAAGCAAATTCTGGAGATTATTCCCACATGATACACTTCCTCACATGGGTCTGTCAGTGCTGCCAAGTCAGTGATATAACATTCCCCTGCTCCTAACAGATCCATGAATACGAGTTTGTCAGGCCTCTCCAGTCCTATTAAAAAAATAAGTTTTCATTTAACTTTTCACATAAGTTGTAAGACAGCTATGAAAGTCAGAAAAGCCCTTCCAGTTGACTGAGGGGGAATTTTTGAGAGTCTCCTGCCATCTTGTGGGATTGAGGAGAACACTCACTTTGCTTATTAGTAGTCTGAGATGTCAAAGCTTTCCTTGTTGCCCCCACTGATTAGTGAGCAAACGAGACACAGCCCATGGCAGTGCACCCTCTTCTGCAGGAACAGGTTTGAAGGAACCTGCTGGCCTTAATGGGACTGCCCTAAGTCTCTCCCAGTGTGTCTGTGGCCAGGATGGCTACTTACAGATTTGTTATCTGGTCATTGTTAGAGGAAAGGACCAAATTATGTGGGGGCCTCTCTTCCTGTCAGTTCATCTTGGGGGATGCCCCTGGTACCATCTGGGGGCAAATACTGGGGCAAATCTGCCACAGTATTGCCTCTATATCCAGCAGAGCTGCCAGAGAGGTCGAGAAACTGAGTGTGAGGTTGGAAACCAAGGTCTCCTGCCTGCAACCCCAGCTCACCCCAGCTATGGCTGTGTGGGTGGCCCTGGGCACAGCTCTGAGCCCAGAGAAAGAAGTCAGTAATTTCTGAGTGATAATCCCATGTTTGTCCGTTCTTAAAACTTCCCGCTGCTATGAGCAGCAGAGCTGCTCTGTGTAAATAAAGCAACTGGCAGTACATGAACCACACAGCCCTACAGAGCTGGTTGGTTGTGCAACAGCTAAAACACAGCAAGGTTTGGATACCAGAGGCTGACTCAGGTAAATGCTCCTACGTTTTAACAGTGGGTGGCTGCAAAAACACCACTGTGAGTTGCTGTGACTCCTGAGTGAGGGGCAACAGCGTCTTCAGTGTGAGCAATTTGTTTTCCCACCCATGCACACCATCAGCCTGTTGGTCTCACTACCTATAGACAGCTGAAATAGAGTGTGCCTTTGTTTGCCTCAAGCTGCTTTGGTTGATCTCTTCTGCAGGTTTTGGAATCACTTTGAGGTGACTGATTCCGCCATGTGAAAAATGTTCCTTTCATGTTTTTGGCTTGTTTTTAAATTTGCTCTGTTTGAAACCACAGTTAGGCTGAATAGAGTGAGTTCCTGAGGATGTTGGTGAGTCCTCACCAGGAAGAGGCTGTAATGGCTTTGGAAGGTCAGGGGTCAGGTCTTTTTTCAAGTAGGTTTCATTGGCGGTCTCTGACAGTGGGGAAGCCATGAGGTGTTGCTTACCATTCCAGGCTTTGGAGGGGAATATTCCGGTGGATGTAGATTTATCCATTAATTTTCCTCTCTATTACCTTCCATCCCTGTGGTTCTCAGGCATAAGTTCCTCTTATTGTTCCTCTCTCTCTTTCTGTCTTTAACCTTCATTTCCTTCCTACCCTTTGTCATTTCCTACCTCTCCAATTCCCATTATTCTCCATGGACCTCAAAGAGTCTTTGCCACCTCCATCCCAGACTATGTTGCCCAGGCTCTTTTTCCCAGTTTACATCCCAGACTTTATTTCCCATGTTCTTGATTCAGGTCCTGCTGTAGAATAAGATACATTCCTTCTGTCAGCAGGAGGGACAGACAAGCTGGCACCTTGCTTTCCCTTGCCCTTGCACCACTCAGGCCCGGCGATGCTGCAAACAGGGAGGTAGGACATGGAAAATGCAGAAAACCTACTTCTGCTACGTGGAGGCCTGGGGTGTGAGTTTGTGAGGATGGCATATAAACACAGAAGACAGTAACACAAAGGATCTGTCAGATTTAGGCATGAGCAGTTGCTCTGTGGGGTGGCACAACCTCAGCAGGCAGAGGAACTGTGTGAATGCACCATCAGGAGGAAATTCCAGCCATTAAACCACTGTGCTGAAGGTGAACAGGCTGCTGTCATTCGAAGGCTTTGTATTTCATGCAAACATGGGCAGATTTGCTGGGGAACACCAGGTCCAGATCAAATTTAGGCTCTCTTCTTCACAGAAAATGCTGATTTAGCTTTTCTCTAGTAAAAGCCGAAAACAGCTGTCCCCCACCCACCTGAAGAAAAAAACTATCAACACTGTCATTTTTTAACATCAAAGCCAACCCTTAGTCTTATTTTAGAAATGGATGGATAGTTTTGATTGAACATTTCGAAATAATGAGGTACTAAGGCTGATTATTTTTAACCTAGTATGGGTATTTGCAGCCCAGCAGGTTTGGTTGACAAACGCACAAGCAACTGAGATAGTTGCTCTGCACAGGTTTAAAAACAAGGAGTTCTGTTAACATTGCTTATTAAAAAAAATATCTCTAGCGCTCTCAGAGCATGCATTCATTTCCCTGGTGAAGTAACTGTGTAAATCCTTCCTACTTAACCTAAAGGAAATGTTTTCCTGCCATCACTTTGTAGCTTGAGACAGCATAAGTCTTTGGAATCAGCTTGGTGGCATCTGCCATTCTAACTACTTACCTGTCCACACACATATCGGGGGAGACATAGGGGACACAAGTAATACTGAAAATAGCCCTAAAAGTTACAATATTTTTGAGTGTGGCCTAGAATATAACTGAAGTAAAAGAGAATCTAATCCCAAGGCTGCATGAATTCTCTGAATTCAATTAGACTTTTATGACATAACTTGTTATATGTTGAGAAATAAAAGGCATCCCAGGGAAAAAATCACAGTATTTTAATTGATCAAGATAATTAATGGATCTAGACATATGCAGAATTTTTTCCTGTCACCTCATGATAAACAGAGTCTCATCTTTTTTCTTCTTTTAGGAGAAGCTGCCAGTATGACATATTAAACTACTGTAGCTTTGCAGGAGCACGAACAGAGGAAATTTAAGCCTGAAATATTTGCCTAAAATAATGAAGATTTATGACTCTGTTGATAGTATTGAATCTTTCTAGTATAGATGCTGAAAGGGTCAGTTATTTTTCTGGCAAGTCTTGAGAAAGAATGTGTTATAAACTTAATGACTTAATTTTGCTTTATATGCCAGTAATGTGGGTGCTTTATGGACAATTTGATATCAAATGCATAGTTTAGAGACAAAGAGGCTTTGAACCGAAATGCACACTCTTAAAGAGAGTCCTAGTTTTAACTGTTGTTGATTAAAATAAATGTTCTCTCCCTTCCCTGGTTAGTTAGAACTTAGCAAGGCTATCTCTGGTATCAGTAAGAAATACAAAAGGCTTGTTGAGAAAGAGAGATAAGAAACAGAAGGGAATTTAATCTGTCAAGGTCCCTCACATATTAATTAATATTCTGTATGTGTATAAGGAAAAGATTCAAAATAGTTCAGATGTGTTTGAGGGAAGCGTGTTTTGAGAATTTAACCTTGGTGCAAATACATTACCATTTTTTTTCTTTAATTTCTTCACCTTTTGTAAGTATCTGTTTCTGGATGTTTTCTGTAATTTTTTTTCTTGTACATTACAAACACATTTGTTTGCAGTTTACATTAACCTGATTTGAACCTCGAGGTGGCTGCCTAGTGGCAAAACATTTCCTTGTCCCAGAGTATGGGGAACGTATAAAGTAGGTTACTGAGGCCTTGGTGTTAACAAACACCTTCTGTCCTCAAAGAGGCTCTGTGGGTGCCTTGTGGGCTGGCGTCCTCAGCTCACCCAGGGATCAGAGAGAATCCCTGAATCTTAGAGTTCCTCTGGAATTTTCATGAGTTGGGTGTGTAGAAACTGCCCTCTTACTCAGCAGGGCTCGTCCAGTGATGTTTGATAGCTAGGAAAAAAATAAAGAGATGATGGTTTTGTAAAGAGGAATGTTTCTAATGCAGGAGCTTTGTAATAGCTACACTGAAGAAAATAAAAGATATTTCATTGGACACAATCAAATACATAGATTTCTTAACTTCTTGGTAGCGTTTTAGCACTGAAGGACAGCAACTGATAAAACTGCACTGTCATAAACGATGTTTAAAGGTTACCCCGAGGCTGGACAGGACACAGTAATTTTTCTTGCCCATTATACAGCTCATTCTGCTACTACTGCCTAGTAAAGGAACTTGTACAGTTTCACAAGCAGTAGGTCTGGGAAGCTCTGACATCAGTTACTTTACAGGCCTTTTGAGGAGACTTTTTTGTGTGGTAGCAGGTGAGGTCACATCCATGATGCAGCACTGTTGCTCTTACTTCATCCAAATCCCAGTAAATCGTGCGCTGGGTTTGAACAGGGTTACAGTCTGTAAAAAGAATTCACAAACACCAGGTGGAGAACATGACAAGGCAAAACAGGGAAGACAGGGACAGAAACCCGTATTAAAATGGACAACTATAATAACATAACAGCTCCTAGGACTGTGATGTGTAGGCAGCATCTGCCAAATGTGGCCTGGGCCAGGAATTAAAACTCAGAAAAGAAGGAACATTAAGGAGGAAAAGGGCAGGAGGCAAAAAAGCATCTCAGATGTACTGACTGGAGATGAGGGAATGAGGGCACTGCGGTTAACAACAAGATGCAGACTCAGGTTTTGTTCTTCAGCTTGCCACAAGCCTCTTGAGTGACCTTGGGAGAATAATTTAATTTCTTATACCTCATTTTCACACTCTTTTTCTGTCTTGCCTACTTACATTTCAGGCATTTAGGGCTGGGTCTATGTACTTACAGAAAGGAGGAGCTTACAATGAATTTATTGGGACATATTGATGTGATATGAATAATGCATTGGAATGCTGCACCATTCTAATGACAGTTTACACAGGTTCCCTTCTTTCTGCACGGAAGGTTAAATACCCTCTGTGGCAGTGATGCCTCTTTGAATTGGTGTGCTTTGCCTAAAGCTGCTCACCCAGTTTATGACAGGAGTGCAGTGTCTACCCGGCTTGTAGGGTCAGACCAGCTTCCCAAATTAACTGAGCTGTCAGGTTTGAAAGAGTAAATAATTCCCTGGAAGCATGTGTGTTTAAATGCAAGGCACAGCTGTGTGATTCTTCATATGGGAAAACAGAGGAATGATAAATTTCTGCCATAGGAAAAGCTTTTTCTTTGGCTAGGATTCCCATCAGGATTCAATGCCTCTTAGGGGCTTATGGGGCAGTTCAGGTTTAGTGTCTGCCCCTTCCCTGGCTCCCAGCATATGCCATGACTGTCTTCACAAGTCTTAGCATAAACATTTATTTTTCCCTGACCCCAGGAGAAGGGAAAAAAGGATCAGAGATGCTTTTGCTGATCCTTTTATGTAGAGCTGTGGAGCAATGACAGGAACAGCAGATGAAGCGACCACATTAGTGTGCTCCTGACTGACAAACTGCTGGAATGGGAGCTGAGGTAAAGCATTCCTATTAAAAATAAAAAAAAATAGTAGAGAATGGTAGGGAGAAAGGAGGCTAAATAAGGCTTTTTCTCTTCAGTGGTGCTCTGAGGGCCTTGCCACAGATGGGCTGCGTTAGTAATAAACTGAGTAGTTAATAAATGCAGAGGAAAGGGAGGAGGAGGAGGGTTGGCTGGTGGCTTTTCCTGTACATGTTCTGGTATCTCCAAGTTTTGGTGGGACAAGCTGTGGTATCTCTGGATGGGGGGGAAGCTGCAAGTTACCTCAGCTGGGATAGCTCTGCTGGTGATCTGAGCAGCCCGGCAGCCCCTGAAGCTCCTCGGCTAGTGGAGTGCTGTGGCCACCACAGGTCCTGAGTGCTTGCCAACAGCTTCCTGGTCGTGGTAGGCAAAACAGCGGCGTGCTGCCAGCAGGCTGGAGTCCTCTGCCTCCTCTGGGGAGGCTTTTGATGTCTGTGCATGTACTTGTCTTCTCCTATTTAAAAGCAGGCAAAAATCTCTGCTGTGTTTCGAATGGTGCGCCAGTAGATCAGTGCTCACTCCTGCCCTGGGCTGGGCCCCACTGTTTTAGGTGGAGGCCTTGCTGTAGCACTTTGGGCAGTGTGGCCCACCTGCAAGTGGGGCCAAGGTCTCTGTGTGTCTGCTGGGAGCGGGGTGAGGGTGACAGCCGTGCAGTCACGGTGTATGTCACCTGGAGCTCTGCAGCCCTCCATCACCTCTGCACTGGAATGTCCTGGGAGCAGAGCACCAGCGGGGCTGTGGGAGGCAGTGCTTGCTTGAAAAGCCAGCCCAGTGGTTCCCACTGGCTGCCTCTCTGCTGCAGGGATGAGGTATGTCCATGGGCTCCTCCTCAGGAGTCCTGCCAGCTTGTGCTCCTGCTAGTGTTGAGGAGCTGGCCCTGTCGGAGGGGTTTGTGTGTTCCCCTGCATGGAAGAGCCCTGTGTGTAAAGAGGCAGGTCCCTTGTGTCTTGGCCTTTCAGAGGGATGGGGCAGAGCAGTTTGAGGTGGCGCATCCCCTCCCTGTGCTCAGGTCCTGGGGGGCTCTTTGTCTCGCTGGCAGCCTGTTTGGTGTGACCTCATCATAAATGAGGTTCAAGTACTTGAGTCTACGCAAAGGGGTCTTAAGACAAATGAGGGGAGACTAATGCGCTCTGAAACTCCTCGGCTGGATGGTGCCCTGGCTTGGCCTCAGCAAGTAGTCCTGGGCTGCTGCACCTGTGCCTTAAGCCCCTGTAAGCAGGAGTAAAGCCTCTTCCTCTGTGGCTGGTCATCCCTGGCCCTGGATGCTTGGAGTACCTGCCTGAGCACTGCCAGAAGTTTGGCAGCCCTGGCTTTGGTCAGAACTGCTGGTCCCCTCCTGCTTGTTGGGCAACTCTGGTAGCTACTGGTGAGTACAGGAAATCTGAAAAAAAACGACCACATAGATAATGACCTAGGAGGGATTTACTAAGAGTTAATATTTGCTGTCTTCAAAAGGCACTCCTGGTTTTGTTGAATTAATCTGCCTATGGTGTAACTTTTTCTCTCTTATTCAGCATATTCTTTTCACTGCTACCAAAAGACACTTAGCAACTAGGTGTCTCCTTCAGGAGCTGAGAGTAAGAGAGTCTATTAGTTTCCCTTTGAGAACGAGAGCAACTGCAGTTGTATTGTCTGAATCACAAAGCTTCCAGAAGTGAAAGCCCCAACCTGCAACCTCCAAAGATCATTAGTAAAGTTTTCCTTTATTTCTGTGGGAATAAAAGAGTGTCTGGGGCAATTAGCAGTATTGTAATGCAGTAGATTGCTCAGTGAGTACAGAGGAGCCCTGATAGCTGTGCTGCTTTGTAGCAGCAGCTTAACTTTTTTAACCTTTGCTTTCCAAGTTCAGCTGAGGAAAACCTGCTTGACATATTGCCCAGGTATAACTTCCGTGGATACTCTGCAAAGCTCATTAAAATACGAGTTAGTGACTTTAATATTAATGTCATAATCCATCTGCCTACAGAAATGCAGTTATAGGATATGCCTTTATGACAGGCTGGTGTAAGTAACACAGTGTGAACTCATCCCCAAAGTTCCATATGTGTGTGAAGCGTTTAGGAAATGCAACTGTGAAGATATAAAATTCTCCTACGCATAATTGCTTCAAACTACATTCCACTGATAGACTAGTCCTAGAGGAAGTTAATTAAGAAGTCTTTCGGCAATCTGCTCGGTTTAAATCTGGTTCTACATCCTTCTAGGTCAAAGTGTCTGGCTGCTATAACTAATTGTCTTCTAAAAATGCTGGTATGTCTGAGGAGCTGCATGTCATGAATACCTGCACCTTCATTGCAGGTATTTTTACATATTATCTGATCAGTTTTCACAGTTAGAGATGCAGCTGCACTTCCCTGCCTGGAAAAGTAGTGAGTGGGCTGAACTAATGTTGGGAAATAGGAGGAATGATCTTTCTTGATTGGTTTAATTAAAAAACAGAACAAACAAAACCGCAGGTTCCCCCCCAAAAAATGGTCTTAAGCTCACCACTTTGTTAGCAGTTCTGTGGTCTGACTTGCCTGAGCTTCTTAAACTGAAGGGCAAAGAGGTGCCTGAAACAGCAGAGTATCCAAGAACTACAGGACATTCCTAAAATCTTTGATCTTAGATATAAGGGTCAAAAGTGCTACCTTAAATTGGAAAGCAAACTTTTTAGGGTGAGTCTGTACACTCTACATATGCATTCTTTGGGATATCTAACAAGAGAATCTGAAAGAGGTGTGATCAGTGTAGAATAAATCCAAGGTATGATCTTGTTTTTCTGGTGTAGTCTGAAACTGGGCACACTATCCCTTGGCTCTACTGATGCAGCAACACGTGTGGTGGAAACCAGGCCTCCTATACTAGCTGCACAAAGCAGTTTTTGTCAGGAAAGTTTTCTGTGGGTACGATCTGCTGATTTCCGCTAGCTTAAAAGCACTAGCGCTGCCTCTCCTGTGGATATAGGCCAGATGTTCACTGCATGCCATAGGAGAATATCAGAGAGATGTCCTTGCCTCGGGCTTAGCTGAATTTCCTGGGACAAATAACTTGGAATTTAGGAGAACTTGGGTTTGGAAGGGAAATGCCAGGGTACTGTAAATAGTTGCCTTTGCGGAGAGCACAGCCTGCATCATCAGCACAGATGGGTGACAGACTGCAGGGATACGCTTTCCTGACATTTCCAGTAAGGCTGTGGGAGCTAAGTACCTTGGTGAAGAAAATCTGTAATGTGGCAGTGATGAAGATGTGCTTGAACATGTTTTGGTGTTGCGAAGTTGATGAAATGGGAAGCAAAGGGTAGAACAAAAAAAAAAAATCGTATAAATAGCTTTTGAAAGGTAGCCAAATTACCTTTTTGAGACAGGAGATTAAATGGCCCAAGAGAGAATTCAGGCAGTGTTTAGTTAGGGTAAATACTCACACATGCTACTTCCCACCGCTTCTATAGGATGATAGATATTCACTTCAGAAGTGTATGAGAACCGATTTTTCAGGGAGTGCCTGTCTCAAAAATAGATTAGTATGTCCAGGAAATTGTAGGCGTGACACTTGAACTTGCAAGAAGGTGTGACTAGAAGGTTTGAAAAACTCTGTGTGGCTGAATACACTTCCTTCAGGAAACAATCAAAGACTACGTGAAGTAGGAAAATATTCAACATCAGCTTCATTTTCTTTTGAAGGGCATTGTGTGGTTTTTCCCTTTCCTTCATCACTGATGTGAGAAACACATATAATGCTTTCCAAAACAAGGAGAGCGTATGTATATGTCCCCAGACATGGCTGAATTAAGTGTTGTAAGGAATACTAAACTAGGGAGGGGCTAGGTGATAATGCTTTCCCTAACAAGCTCTCCCTTGAAGGCATAAGGTAAGGCAACTGTGACTCTGCTCTTTCATCAGAATGTGCTTTTGTAGGCTCTCAGTGCATTTAGACAAAATCTTGGCTTTTGGGAGCACTCTTGAAAAACTTCAGTTTCAACATTTTCTATTTCTGCCATTTGCCAAGAAGATTAATGACATGGGTGTGCCCGTCATGAATGATCCTTAAGCCAGCTGTGTGCTGTGGGAACAGTGAAACACTTGGTGAATGTTCCAAAGTGCACGGGCTCCGCTCAGGTTGTGCCATTCACCCTGAGTGGGGAAGAGGCTGGAAAGGTGTTGCAAGCTGCAGCTGATACATCATCTAGGTGTTTGCTACACAAGGCTGGATCAAGGTCATGATAATTCTTCACAATACTTGTCTCAAGACAACAGGTTGCTTAAATCAGACTGTATCTGCTCTTCTGTGATTGCGAAGGGAAAGCAGACACACATCTGTAAAAATGCCCTCCTCACAGTGACGTAGGGCTTGGAGATGTCGCTCAGCTGGAGGCCACGGGAGTCATTTGCTGCTGTTGTGGTGAAGAACAAGAGGAAGCTGGTCAGGTAGTAATGAGCGCTTTCATGTGACTTAATAAAGTGGAATATTGATTGTTTATTGCAAATGATGGATTTGTAATTTAAAAAGATCTCATGATAGTGGACATCTCATGACTATTAATGGCAGTGGTGAAAAAAGAAGAACTAGTTTAAATTGCTTCTGCTTACTGTGGCCTCACCAAGTGAGTAAACACACCTTTGTAGGATATTTCATTATCTGAGTTGGATATAAAATTGCCACCATGTAGTGGTTTTGTTTGCATTTTTTATCTTCTGGGAGATAAGAATTAGGAGGAATGCAAAACAGGCTTCAAACTTTAAAGAATATAAAGAAGTTTATTACTAACAGAATTAAAAGTAAAAAGAAATAATAAGGAATTAAAACAAAACCCCGTTTTTCCTCCTGCACCTCCCTTTTTTACCCAACTCGCACAAAGGATGACAAACTATAATTTTGGTCAGTATTACAGTTCTTACAAGTCTCTCTACTATTTAAGGAAAAAAGGTTTTCTTTTGCTTCACGTGGTTTCCAAACTGCTCAAAGGGCAACAGACCTGCCTGGAAATTCTGCTGCCGTGAAAAACATCTCTCCCATGAATCTTGCAGTCCTCCCTCAACTGCCAGCATGGGCCACACATAGAGTGTTCTTTTTTAAGGATACGCAAATTTCAGCTTAAAAGCAACTGCTCTCTTCTTCACAAAATCTCTAAAAGTCTCTTGTAGCTCCAAGGCGACCTGGCATGGTCACGTTTCTTTTTCCCACAGGCTGCACACAAAATTTTCATCCCCTCATGTCTTTAGGTGGATGAAAGAGAAAAGGACAGTTTGTGACATTGCAGTTTTTACAATGGCCTGCAAAAAGTATTTTTAAACTTTGCGCTGGGTGTGCGGCTCCACCCTCCTTTCTCGTTGCCATCTTCAGCTCCATCTCCCTTGACTTACTTTCTCTTTCCCTCTGACCTTGAAGTTGCCGTGATTTTCTTTGGGCTTTATGGTGGGAAAAAAAGCCTCTTTCTCTTTATGCGGCTGGCTCCTCAGCTCGACTCTCGCTACGTTGGTCTCAGAAAGCTCTATCGGCTCCTGCCGGATCTGTGTGAGGCGGGGAGGGAGATTCTCCAGTCTTTTAAGAGCCGTGCCAGGTGGTCTCGGCTATGCAGCAGCTTAATGGTTGTTTCTCAGCTGCCTGCGGCTCTGAAGAGGTTCTCCCTCAACTACCCAGGGCCCATGCCCAGGGCCGGGGAGGCCCGGGACCGCTCCAGGAGACGGATTCCCAATTCCCCCCCTGCTCCCCGTGGGACGGCTCGAACACCAAGAGGAAGTTCCCACATCTCCACGCGGTTTAAATATATAAATTTCGAGAAGCGTTATTGGTCTAAACGACTGCCTATCAACTCAGGTTCAAACCACCACACACCATTACCTGTAAATCATCGTTACTGGCTTGATGCCACTAGTAATTGTCTTCATTATAATTAGGGAATCAAGTGTCATCTGTAGGCTGCACTTCAGGCACAAATTCTCATGGTACTCAGTCCAGAATAAACATGAGTGTCTTATTGATTACATCACTACCAGGATTAGCAAACTTCAGGGTGTCAAACTTGTTAACGCCAGGGGGAGAATAAATTTTGAACCTAACCCCAAAGACCAAGGTTGTATTAACTGTCCAACCTAGAACCACGAAGCTTTATGTAGAAATTCTGAGTGTTAAAATTTAATCAAACTCTTAGCTAGTATCTTGCTAATTGCATAATCTTGCTGATTTTTATCAGCATTAAACTGAATAAATAGGAGAAGTCCATCACTGGTATAAATCTAGAAGAAGTAGTAAGAATAGGTACACATCTCTTTCCAGCAGCAGCAGCAGATGTTTTCAGATTCTTAACTGGCGTAAATCAATGAAGATCATTTTGGGTTGGACATGTTCTCTGTTTAAAAGAAACTTCAAGGGGCAAAATTGTCAAAGACTGGAGAAATAAAAGGTAAGATTTAACTGGAGTAGAGCAGGTTTAACTTTCGGTAAAGGCTCTAGTTATCTTAGACGAATTGGTAAAATACTAAAATTTAAAGAGAAACATTAGCAGCTTAATTAAGTACAAGATACTGATTTTTACAAATACTTTAGTTTTCACTTTATTCTATGTTTTGTCTTTGAACCAGAGGCAAGTTAGCACTGGCCCATCAAACTGTAGGAGAAATTTAATCAGCACCACTATTATGCAAATAATTTGGCAAGATAAAATGACAAATAATACTCCACAAAGCTTGTGCAATTGGTAATCTGTGGAGCAATCTGCATAACTGCTTGCTCCTTGGTGAACGACACCAAGCTTTTGCAGTTTTTGATTGAATAGACTTTTAATAGTCCAAAATTAAACCTTCAAAAGGAGTGTAAGCACATGTGATGGGAGTATTTGAACTGATACATGGGCTGGGTTTGTCTGTGCAGGACAATTCTTGCTGGATGGCTGTGTTTGTTTTGGGAGGGTGTTCATTGTGTCTTGAGAGTGTGCAGGGTAGGATGAGACTGGGGATTTGCTTTTCCCTGAGTTTGTGCATGGCGGGTGCTCCTCTGAGCAGGGCTCTGAAGTTAACAGCTCTGTTCTGCTCTAAAAATGCCAGAGCAAGTGGACATCCTGATATGTGGGAAGGTAGAGCTGTAACCAAAAATATTAGATGATCTTGGGTAACACCTGGACAAGGTAATTATTGGGAAAGAGGAGGAATTCTCAGGCAAAAGGAGAGTGAAAAACTCTAGCTATAATCAGTGATTTCTCCTGTGGTCTGTTGCTGGATCAGCTGAGAGAGTCTGGTGGAAAACTCTTCTTCCCTGCCCACCATGCCCCAGAAGCAGGTGGGAACATTCTCAATTTCGCTCTTAAGTATTGCATTTCCTGTTTCCTAATAATTTAAGAAGGAACCTGGATGTTTCTTTTAAGAATACAGACTAAATGAAAATCAAGCTCATCATTACTGGGTGAAAAGCTGTAATATCAATTCCAGCAAATTATTTTGAAGCAATATTTTGAAGCAATAGAATTAGGTGGATGGTTTAGTCACTTAAAAGGGGCTTGGCCAAGACAGTGTAGAAGTGGGTTTGTGGATTTATTATCTTTTTTCCCATGCTACTGCTGATTCACTGTGATCTAAGCATTTCTTTTAGTGTCTCAGCTTCTTCTGTGTGTAAAACTCCTCACACGCATATTACAGGGTGTTGTGCCAATGCTTATTAATATTCATTATATTATTTTAGCTGTCCGTAACATAGAAACATGAAGCTATTACACAGAAAAATATGTGCCCAGTGATGTCAAAATGAATTAATATATTCATTGCAAATATGCAAAAATGAATTAATGAATATGCAAAATGAATTAATATATTCATTAATGTTTGTAAAGCATAGATCCAATCAAATCAACTTTTAACATTGGGTAAAGTAGACTTAAAGGAATTCTGCTATTTCCTATTCTGCTATTTCCTACAGGCTCTTCTCAAATCATTAATATGCACACTGAAGATTTAAAACTTCAGATTTGAATTATAACTTTAAAAATTGACTTTGGAAGCCTAATTGGAAAGATAGGGGATACGTAGGGCCAGCTTCATAATTCTCTTGGGGATGTATACCCTACAAAGACCCAACTGAAAGTAACGGTTAGTGGTTTGAAGAAAAGAGTTTCTGTATGTGGGATTTTAGGATTTTTTTTTTTTAAGGAAGCAGTTCACTTAAAAAACTGAAAAACTACCCTTGGTAGTGCTCTGATGGTTCCTCTGTGATGATCCCATTCTACAGCTGTGTACAGGTATAGCTTTGAAGTCTCTGCTCTGGTTGGCTTATGGGTGTCAGCTACATCTGGAGTGTAACACTGTGAATAAATGCACAGAAACCTTTTCATTCTTGGTAATTCTGCAATTCTTTTTGACAGCTTTTATGCCCTATTATTTTTCCTTGCAGTGTTTTCTTTGGGAAACATCAATATTCTTGCATGTACTCTTTCATTTGTAAGGTGTAACATTTGGCCTGTACTTGATAGGTAAATTGGGCTCCGGTAAGGTGGTTTTAGGTTTACTGTTCATATCCTATTAATTTCAGATCCACACTAGGAGGATACAAAAGGATTGTGCTGTGAATGGGATGTCTGCTTTGGTTTGACAATTTATGAACAGTTCTTGGGTAATTATGAATACTTGTATAAACTTTCCAAAATGACACATTTGACAGTATATTATTGAGTCATTTGAGGCATGCTATTATATGGGTGAGTCAGAGCAGAAATCTTATTTGCTTTGTTTCTGTTACACTCTTTGAAGGATTGGTCTGTGATGTGTAGGATTGCACGTCTGACTTTACGGTTCCTCTGCCACGTTTCCCGGATAGGTTTTGTCATTGTGGGATTGCACAATTTACTTTGAAAGAGGAATGTGCTGTTTCCAAATGCCAGTTTTTCCTTGCATCTCCAGTTGAGCTTCGTGGCATCTTTCACTCTGTTCCAGTGGATGTTGAGGTGACACTCCAGGCCGCTGCTTTCTAGCATACAGGTAGCCAGCGTGGTTCATTGAGACTCAATCTCCCCATCAGTATTGGACTTGGGCCGTGCTGGCAATCCACAAGCCTCACGCACATTCCTTGCAGTAGTGGTTGTGGAGGATTGGAGGTGCTGCCTCACTCCTCAACAAAACGGGGCCCCTGTTTGGAGGAGAGGGAAATAGGTGTGGCAGAATAATTGATGGCCAACTAGAGACACACAGAAGGGAGGTGTCCAAGCATTCTATCAAGGAGGGATCCCTGTGCCCTTTGGATTCCCACTGCACTGGTTTAACTGATGCATCTCGTGGTGTGAGCTGAGACAGAAGGGGAAGCTGTAACTGGCAAAGGCATGCTTTATTCGAAGAAATTGTCTGGGGCTAGAGAAATCACAGCTAGCTCTAATTTCTCCTCTCTAATTGTATGCATACTGGAAAAGTTACAGAGCCTGGGCAAAACAGGGCTGGATGCTTCATTTTTGGGTTACCTGTCTAGCAGAGCAGTGACCTCAGGCATGGAGTTCATTAAACTAAATCTGTATAAAAAGCAAGAAGCTCATTTAGGCTGCTGTTTTATGCCTCAAAAGCTTGTTGTCATCAAGCTGCTTGCTTCTAACAAATAGAAAAATAGTAAACTATTCTGGACTGTAGACTATTTTTTATTTAGACTACTAAGAGGATCTAGGGTGGCAAGGAAACCAAAGTTAACCATTGTCTGTTTGGCAGAGACCATCTCTCTTCCTCGGATGAGAGAGGACAGCAGGTGCCTCTCAGTTTTCTACCTCTCTAGGGGGAAACAAGGCACACTCTCTCTGCTGCTATTTCTGCTTTTGTCTTGGTGTTTGGAGTTCTCCACCTTGGTTTTGGTCCTGACTTGTTGGGAGTGTAGTTCTGATACTTTTGTTAAAGGGTGCCAGATAAGAGGTACCACCGAAGGTGAAACCTGCCAGTTGCTACAGCTACTGTAGGTGGTGACCAAATTTCCAAAGTGGCCATACATGGTTGCCACCTGCAGGACACTTAGGCTGGAGGAAGCCAGCTGGCTTGTTCCTGGAATGCAGGAACACAGCTGCAAGTAGATCCCACTTGTCCACACCAAGGAGCCAGACACTGACCATCCCACTAGGCAGATGATGCTCTTTTCTGCAACCAAGTCTCCTCTACACTGAGGTCAGAAATAAGATGGGAGGTGCAGAGGAGCACTACATAGCCAAGGATGGAGGTCTCCTGCCTTCATCCTCAAGGAAGTCAAGAAGGGTAATGAATCCAGTCTTTGATTCACTGGACCAAGTCTAATGGGGCCTGGGGTGACACTCTGCCTGATGGACATACCTGTGGATTCTTCATTCTGATGATCGTGTTCTTGCCCAATTTCCTGGGTTCCTAAGCTGCTTAGGAAATACTACAGGGCTCAGATATTAAGGTTGGAGTTGGTCAGGTAAATCCTTTAAGCTGAGCGTGGAAGCCTAGGTGAGGAATGTTTAGTCGAGTCAGAGAAGCTGACTGGGGGCTGTAACTTGTTTTGTTATGGGAAAAGGTACTGGCAACAGAAAGACTTTAGCTAGGGTTAAAAGCACAGATACAAAGGAGGGCTTAAACTTTTTACTGGATGCTGAGGACTAAGAACCACAAGAGGAAAACAATGGACTGATCAGAGTATGGGCAGTGGAGAAGTGCTGAATAGATAACGTGGTACAGGTTCACTTTGCACCAAATGGAGGAAGCTGGTTGTACTTGGAATGAGGAAGTTACTGGGACTGAAGTTACCAGCTGAGGGAAAAAGTGCAGAGAACCTGTCAAAATCCTGTTTGTGTTAGGAACACTTCCTATTTCAAAAAACGTTTTATTTCCTTCTTGGAAGAGGAACCAGCTGACAATAAAAGAATGGAAGTTAATTCCAGTGAATGTAGTCATGAAGCATTTCCTGAGGAGAACTCAGTGTCATAGGAGAAGGAGGGAGGGAAAACAGCAGATAAGATGTCTGAATAAGATATTAAATGTATGTGTCTGGTTACTCAGGTGCTGATACTTAGGTGTCTAAGTACTTGTTTAAACGTGCTGGTCAAAGAGGTGCTTCTGCAGTCAATCATTTTTTTTAAACAGTGTACGCTTTTTGTATGTCCACAACAGACCTGAATACATGTGCTTGCACCATGTTTTTAGCCTATGTGGGCAGGTTTTGGCTGCTGTTACACTGCCTTAAGAACGCCCAGCAGTTATTAAAAGGGAAAGGAAATTTTTGTTGATAAAATGTGAATGGTGAGATGCACCAGCAAAAAACACCGAGCCATAGCACCTTATTGAGCACAAGTTTTGAAAAAGTCAAATAGAAGACGTTGCTCTGTTTAACATGGTCCTTGGGAAACACAGCCCAGGAGAATGGAATTAAATGAGGGAAAGACATCCAAGCAATGCCAGGAAGACTGTATGAAAGGAGCAGTAAGCCAGACTTGAGTCAGTAAGCTGCAGAGCAAGTAGGCAACTGAATAGGGAAAAAATATAAGGAAGGGAAATATGTCATCATCTCTCCAGACAAACAACCTGTATCAGAGGGGTAATCATCCTTCTGTTGGCAGCATGGTCAGAAGTTGAGGCAGCAGTGATCCACTGTGGAGTGTGATTCTGCAGTCTAACATTGCTTCTGCACTCAGACATGGGCTGAAGAGTCTGAAACACATGGCACGAGTCCTGAATTAATTTGGGTTTTCAGTGGAGATACACAAGATTTTGGGATAGATATTGTAGTGGGATCAGTTCAAGAAATTTCTTCAGGGGAGTCACTGTCAAAACCTATTTATGATTATTCTGTTTAGAAACTT
The DNA here is from genome assembly GCA_013397725.1 of Rhagologus leucostigma. Lineage (NCBI taxonomy): Eukaryota > Metazoa > Chordata > Aves > Passeriformes > Rhagologus > Rhagologus leucostigma. Next base: position 657,645 of record VZTD01002136.1, read on the forward strand.
CAAAGGAACTTTTGAAGTCACAGTTCTATATGAATCAAAGATAAAGTGGATTCTAAGTAAAAGCTCAACTGAAGGCAGTAACAGTTATGGTCTTAAGATAACTATTATGGAGGAGATAGACTAAAAGCTGAAGGGGATGAGGAATGAAAAAAAGGAAACATTAAGATTCATCTATCCCAGTTTTTCCTTTCTTGCATCTGGAAGTTCTGTGGTGCTAGATGGGAAACTCAAAACACCTGGTCATAATCATAGATGAGATGTCTGTGTGAAGACTGTGACTCCTGCTTGGCTTAGTCTGTGGACGTATTTATACAGACAGTCTTCTGCTGAACTTGGGTACATTCAACTCAGTGTAGTGCCTGCCTCCAAGAGCGCTGTAAAATCAGTTTGCCTCTTGTGGAACTGCTAGGCCCAGGCTGAATGCCATGCTACCTAAGAGAAGGCTTAAAATACAGAATATAGCATCAAATAAGTGTCCTCTGACACCTCAATTGAAAAAAAGCTCTAGACCTCTTTTAACATCATAATTCACTTCATACCTCTTCGTCAGAGCATTGTCGTCTTTTCAGAGAATGTTGTCTGCCTGTGCTTTTCCAGCTATGGGGTTTGCCCTGTTAAAGTAGGTGTCATCTGGAGTGAGTTCTCCTTTTCCTTGAGGAGAGGGAGTTTCAATGCACTGCCATAATTTGGCAAACAGGTCATCATTCTAACTCTCACTTTCGTACCTCAAAGGTGCTTGTTTAAAATACTGTGTGAGATGTGGGATAAACAGATTAATAGCTCTGGTGTGTGCAGTGATCTTGATACGTACTTAACACGGGAAGGCTAAAGAAAAAGAAATGCTAAATTTGGTCTTGAATTTTCCATTGGGAGTCAGTGAAGAGGGTTATAAAATCTCACCAAGCAAGAGTGACAAGAGCTTGCTTTCTCCAGGCAAGGAAATGAATACTCTAAATTGTATGGTGATATTCAAATGATTCAGTAGCATACATAGTCTATGAGTCTTCTCAGTCTTTTTACTGGATGAGAGAAAGGCTGTGGATAGGTAAAAAAACTGTCAGGATGGCCAGGCCCAGAGAGTGGTGGTGAATGGAGTTAAATCCAGTTGGCAGCCCAGTCACAAGCGGTGCTCCCCAGGGCTCAGCTGGACCAGTCATGTTTAATATCTTTATCAGTGGTCTGGATGAGGGGATTGAGAGCACCCTCAGTCAGTTTGAAGATGGCACCAAGCTGGGCTGGAGTGTTGGTCTGCTGGAGGGTAGGAAGGCTCTACAAAGGGACCTTGACAGGTTGAATTGCTGGGCTGAGGCCAGCTGTACAGATTCAGTAACATGAATCTGAAGTGCAGTCCTGCACTTGGGCCGCGACCACCCCAGGCATCACTACAGGCTGGGAGCAGAGTGGCTGGAAAGCTGCCTGGTGAAAAGGGATCTGTGGGTGCTGATCGATAGTAGCTGAGTGAGCCGGCAGCATGCCCAGGTGGCCAGGAAAGCCAATGGCATCCTGGTCTGTATCAGCAAGAGTGTGGCCAGCAGGACCAGGGCAGTGATTGTCCCTCTGTGCTTAGCACTCGTGAGGACACAGCTCAAATCCTGTGTCAAGTTCTGGGCCCCTCACTACAGGAAAGACATTGAGGGGCTGGAGAGACCCCAGAGAAGGGCAATGGAGCTGGGAAAGGGTTTGGAGTGCAAGTCTGATGAGGAGCAGCTGAGGGAGCTGGGAATGCTTAGCCTGGAGAAAAGGAGGCTAAAGGAAAGAAACCTTATTGTTCTCTATGATTACCTGAAAGGAGGCTGTAGCTAGATGGGGGTCAGTCTCTTTTCCTGGCACAGGACAGGAGGAAATGCTCTCAAGTTGCACCGGGGAGGTTTAGATTGCATGAATTTTTTTCATGGAAAGGGTTGTCAAGCCTTGGAATAGATTGCCCAGGGAGGTGGTTGAGTCACCATCCCTGAAGGTATTTAAAAGATCAGTGGATGTGGCACTCAGGGCCGTGGTTTAGTGGTGAACTTGGCAGTGCTGGATTAACAGCTGCACTCAATCTTAGAAGTCTTTTCCAACCTAAACAATTTTGTGATTTTGTAGTTGTAATTAGTCAGTCATTATTGTCTGGAAACTTTTTGTGTTGTGGGGAGCACTTCTAGAAGTTTGCATTATCAATACATCAGGAACAATTTGCTGAAATTATTTGTGAAGATTTTTTTAAAATAGGAAGCTTACAGGAAAGCTGTCATCTTCTTACCTGAACATAAACTGAAGGGAAAAAAAGGTTATATCATTCATTTATCCTAGTTTATCTAGATTGTTAGATGTTGTATCTTTTTTAGCTTTTATGGTGGAGTAAATAGAATAAACAGCTGTTTTTGTGTTGTCTTTTTTGTTGAAGTTCAATATTAGTAATGCTGTATTGCACAATATCAGTGAGTAATTTAAAATTCTTTTTCTTTTCTTCCAGTGTAGGAGTTCCATATTGTAAATAGAATTTACCTTATGCTATATCTCTTTTCCCCATGTTTTCCATTTCATGTATAAAAAATAGAAGAGGCCTATCAGCTTGCTGAGGTGTATTCTGGGTGTCCCAATGTAACACGTCTCAGTTGCATAAATGGATTTTGTAATCTTTTGCTCTGTTGCTTGCACAATGTGGATTAAGTTAATTATTTATAGCTTGTCAGGGCAGCTGTTGAAGTGTCCTGTGCAATGCAGGAGAAGTCGTATTGCACAGGAAACCATCCTAATCTGCCTTTTCAGTCTGGGTAGGGCCAGAAGACTTTTTAATTGATAGCTGAAAAAATTTAGCAATCTTTTTTGTTTCCCCAGAGAAAAGAATCTATTGTATTTGTCCCATCAAATAATTTTTCTTTGCTCACTTTTTTCCTTTAATTTAATTTTTTAAAATTTTCCTTTAGAAGTGTCTCTGGTCTTTCCTAGCCACTTCTCTCTCTAGCCACTGGTTGTTTCAGCTTTCGGTGGTTGTGTTACCTACATGTCTCTCTCATGGCCCTTCTAGGAAGGGCAGGTGCTCCCAGGCCAGGCAGTTGAGCCCGTGTCAAGTTGGGAAGAGCAGCCACTAGGCTGAGGTAGGGAGAGGGGTCACTGAGGCTGCACAGAGTGTTGGTCCTTGCTCTCCACTGTCCTTTATACAAGCTGTGAGATGTCTGGGCTTTTTGCAGGTCCTCTCTTCTTTTAATGTCTGCTTGTGAGAAGGTTCACTGCATTTAAGCTGGTCTGCACCAAGTCACCCTGGAGCAGTGATGGTAATGCATATCCCAGTGCTGGCGTCCTGCTGAAGGCTGCGGAGTGACCAGAGCAGGGCAGGCAAGAGAAATACCCTGCTGGTGCCCCATTGGCCATCCCTGCCAATCCCTGCCCTCACTGGGAGCAGAACCCAGGCACTTTGTGCCAGGCCCTTGATCTCCCCTACAGTTCTGCCACTGACCTCTCCAGCTGACCAGCCCTGGGATCCTCTCCCTCTGCTCGCCCAATAGGGGCCTGCTTTTTGTTAAGTCGCTGCCGAGTCAGGCTTTTCACAAATAAGCAGACCCTGACCATGAAAGTTCTAAAATTTTTTTTCCCTTTCGTTTATCCTGAACATTGTGTCACCTTTCTGCATCCAAAGTTCCCCTGACGTCAGTGTAGGTAAGGGATCAAGGACGGTTATATTTTTTTGTTACAAGGAATCCTGACATGAAACTGGTCATGTTAGCAGACCTGAGAAACTCAAAATATGGGAAAACATAAAATCAAAGAGGTCATCAATAGTGCCCGAAAATTGGTGGGTACTTAATTTTATCTATGTGTATTTTTATTAGTTCTTTTATTGTTAAAAAAAGTTCTTCTGACAGATAGATTTTTCTGACATACAAGAAGGAGATGTGAATAGCTGTAAATTGAACCATTCCATTTACATCTTAGGAGACTGAAGCATTACTTGAGAGCCTGTATTCACTAGAACTCTTTAACCAAATAAGATATTACAGACATACTGGAGCTGTGATAAGACAATAACTCTCCTGCCCTTGGAAATGCACTGGATTATGCATTGTGGAATAAGCTACTTTATAGTTGCTTCTTCCAGAAAACAAAACAAAACAAAACACTCCTCCAGGAAAATTGGTAGTACTTTTGTTGTTCTTCAAGCTTATGTTGTTTTCGTGCTGCTCAGGTCAGTGTGGAAAAACAGTCTAATATGTTTACTTTTGCTTAATTGATCTTACTTTGGCTTTGCATAATTTTTTCTGGGTCATCAATCCTGGGAACTGTAAACAAAGTGAAGATATGTACATGTTATGTTTCAGTCAACAGGGTACAGATTCTGGGTTCAGATTCTAGTCTCAGTGAAAACAGTGGGTGGTTTCTCACTAGGTGGAATTATTCAGAAAGCATTTGATGTTTATTTAACTTGTCTCCCACTGAGTGTAGTGAGAAAGGAGCTCAGCACTGAGTACTCTTGAGCATTTCACCCTTGTTGTCATCACTGTTTGTCCTGCTGTTTGGTCAGGTTGTCCAGCTTTTGTACTGCAGTAATTTCTTTTCTAAGATGAAACTAGCTTTTTTATCCACATAGAATTGAGAAGTGTAATGTGTATAAAAGGCTAGTTTTCTAAGAATGTTCCTTTTATAAGGATGGCTTTGTACACTTTAAAGAATGTAAAAGGAAGATATAAAATAACAGTGTCTCTTTTTTTGTCTAAGTATTGGTTCTATTCCTAGAAAAGTCGAGACTACTCAATACATTAGTCCAGTAGATGGATCAAAGTGAGAGTTTGAAGGCCAGCTTGGTTAAGGTCTTCATTTTGTAAAGGAAGGGGCAAGTATAAGAAATGGCACCTGCCTTTGAAGAGTAAAATACAGCTTCTGGAACAGTGTCTAGTGAAAACCTGTCTACCATCACATTTCAGGTGACCACTGAAGTTTCTCAGGATCTGGGTATTTGGGTATCAATAGCTTGGTGTCGATGATGCTGGAATCCTGTCAGTTTTTCTTGTGGTGTTTCAGCTCTCAGTGCTGGTTACTGTTTGCATCTTTGTGCTTAACGTCCTGTAAGGCATAGAATATGCAGGAGGTTCAGTGTTACTGGCTCCACACTAGTCCGTTCTAAAAGCTGTTATCTGCTGCAGTAATTACCACCATAAAAATAGTGAGAAAAGAACTAGGTCTTTCCTCTGGGCTTTCTTAGCCTATTTTTTTTTTCTTCTGAAGCTTTTGTTGTAGATCACAAGCTTTATGACACAGAAATTAAATTATCTCCCTTGTATCTCAAGTATTCTATTGTGGTGATAAACCAAATTATATTTTAGGACCACTGCTGCAGCTTCTCTGGGACAGAAATGCTTTTATGTATGTAATCCAGTTAGGATTGGAACCATTATGGTCTTCAAGTTCTGAATTCCACTCCACTGTGTTTTTATTTACATGGAATAGCTTATACTTTGTTCAAAGGAATAAAACCTTTTTTTTTTTTTCGTTGTCTTTAGCAAAATGAGTTGGCTCCTTTAACCACTTATCTTGAGTTGCTCTTCCAGAGTTGATTTATCTCCTGGAAGGATCACTGAAAAACCATTGCAAAGAAATCACAGGTTTACTCAGCAGAAGCCAGACAGGTGTGATTGGATATTCCTGTATTGCTATCAATAGAGATAACAGAGCAGGAAACAACTAGCAACCTGTTATCAATTTCTGCCGTCCCAACCTTGTTAATCGTTAGAACACAACTTACCTTGTCCTGAGAAAAGAAAATTTGGGATTTTATGTATAAACACATCTTTATCATACTCTTTTGCCACTTTTCTCAAGTGTTTTTTCTAAGCTGTTTGGTTAAAGCCCATCTTGTCATCTTAATTTAACAAGGTTGTTAATCATGTTTACATCAAGATACATCATCAGCATTCTCCAGAAAGCACAGCTATATCTGTACTCTAGCTAGTCTTCATTAGTCATGCTGGCTATTTTATTGCGACAGCCTGTGATTAATTTGTCAGTAAAGATCAGAACCTCACAGTGCCTGCTTGAATGCCGTGAAGTAACCTCCTGCCAACCCATGAAAACTGTCAGCTCTACCTTTTGTTCTCAGATATATAATAATATTGGATATAAAATGACAGTGGGGGAAGCCTTTCTTATGAGAAAAGGACTCCACTGCAGTTCAGAATGTAAATGAAAACTTTGTGGTATTTGTTATCAGGTGGTACAAAGGGTAATCATGTAGAGGATCAGAAATATTTGAGATCTGCACGTTCATCATGCAAATATTTGAAGAAGCACAATGGAAGTAATATATTAATCTCTCTTTTAACTGGTTTCCAACTGAATTCTTGAAAAGCGGAAGTAACTTGTTCTTCATAGATTAGAAAGCTTCAGGAATGATGGTGTAGGACTTCTGTCCAGTGCCCTTAAATGTTCATACTTGGGCATAAAGCCTATTACTGAAAACAATGAGTCTGACTATGAGGTACTTCTGTTTGAAAATAATCCAGGCAACTAAAAATATATCTTCTGAGTAGCTAGGGACTCAAAGACACATTTTAGATGTACATCATTACAGGATTTCTACGTACAGTCACCTTGCTTCCCTATCCATTCTTAATAAACTAAATTTGACACTATTAAGGCTCTTTTACTTCAAGCTAAGACTGTAGGATATCAGGAATATGACTTAAGAAAATCTATCTTGTGGACATTAGGTAGGATTGGAGGGGAAACACAGGACTTGAAGTAATTTAATTTCAACTTCTGCAATACGTGCTTAAGATATTATCCGGTTTGTAGGCTGTTCAATTTTCATTTCATAAGCAGTTCATTTTTCCGTCATGCACTGCGTCTCTTGGAAGGGCACTCCTCAATGTCATTGCCGTAATGTTTATGGCTTTTCTAACTTTCACCTTAAATGATGCACTCTGGGTTTATAGCAACTGCTCTCAAGCCAGAGCTGTCTTTTTCTTTCCTGCCTGATATTTATTGTCTGTTACTATTGCTTGGTGGAAAATTATTTAGAATGAATTTGTTTTGAGGAGAAATCAAGAGAGCCTGGGGATACAAGCCGACCATGACGGCTGCAGTTTGAGACAACTGGCCTGTTTCAGTGATGATGATGGCATGTGCTCTCCTGCACTATGGTAATAACAAAACTCTTCTGAAAGTCTCTGTGGGACTGACTTGCCACGCTCGCCCAGTCTAGATAAGCCATCTTAATGGCTAAAGCTAGCTGGGAGCTAGAAGGAAATCACAGTACGAGTTACTAAAATGTGCAGGTCTCTGTTCAGGCAGGGTCTGTGAAGAGAGGCAGTCTATTTCTTAGGCAGTCCTACGTAGTTGGAGGATGCTCACAAGCTTTTGGCATACAAATCCGTCCTAGACAGAACGGTCAAATGCTCGGTTGATTCAGGAAACCCTTTTGGTTCTTTGTTAGCAGAAGCAGCTGTGGAGGATTTCTTGTCTTTTGAATGAACTGCCCATCAAAATACTGCATTCTGAAATGAGAAAAGAATTACCAGCGAGATACACAGGGCAGCCAGAAGATTTGTGCAGATGTCCAGGCAGGTTTAGGACAGTATACGAAATAGAAATTTACTTCATATAGCTGGTGTCAGAGTTTTGACAAGGAGCAACATGCTAGACTGCACCCAGTGTACAGACAAGGGAAAACTATGTATTACCATCTCCCAAACAAAATTAATTCATACGTTCACAGGGGCAGAAAAAAACAAGCAAGGCAGACCTCTGTGTAGAGACTCTCTCCTGTGAGGAAAAGCAGTGAAAAATTAGCCATGCATGGGTATGGTATGGGAACTAGTTTTCACTCAGTTAATCTGGCCCAGAAGCTCCTACTTGCTTGTGCAGGGATCTTGGAATATCGTGCTATTGTTAGATGCCAGAGAGGCAGTGCTTTAGCAGCTGTTCAGAAGTACGAAGAGGCTTGTATAGTTCTTGCAGCTGCTTCCCTCCCCTTTCCTCCTTGGAACACCCACTGGAGACAGTGCTTCCACCTGTGACAGGGCCAACAGCTAGTCTCTGCAAGTGAACTCTGCCTCCTTCTGGGACAGAGATAACATGTTTAAATACAAAAGATGCCCCTAAAATGTCAACAGATGAAGAGAAAGAAAGATCAAGAAGAAGGTATGATTTTACTGAGTTAAGTTATCGGGACTGATGTATGAAGTTTCTCTCACATGGTACCTGGAAGCAGGTGAAAGACAACTGATAGGTGTCAAGTTTGGTGCTGCTGAAGGAACACTAACAAGCCCACTTGAAAAGAAGTTGCTTTTCAGGTCAGATATCTGAAACATCCTTTGTTTGGCCCACTGGAAGAAGGCAATGGAAGAAACACTGAATGAATTGAAATAAGTCTTGCTTTGCTAATTGTTGTGAAGAATAGTGACAACAAGGACTCCTCAACAGAAGGCTGAATTAGGTAACTTTGTTCAGTTCTTGCTCTCGCAGGAAGACAGGTGGTAGGACAAAGAAAAGAGCTATAATTAAGCTCCACCCATCTTCAAGAGCAGGTGAAGAGATCATAATTCACGCAATAAATCTGTACAATTAGACAATATTTGTACAATTAGAAGCTGAACACTGAATGATTAGTGATTCATGAATAATGAGCTAGTATCCACTCACAAACCTCAGTGAGGAAATCAAATTTATGTTTGCTTTGTGACTCTGATCTTTCTCAAACCTCCATCTGTAACCAGAAAGGAATTTAGGCACCTCATAAGAAAGTGCATGAACATAATTTCTTTTTTATAATTTCCGAGAAATGCCTTTGAAAAAATGTGCAGTACCTTACTTTCATAATCATATGGCAATTTTATGTGGAGATTTTTTGGGTTTTGGTGCTTGGGGTTTTTTGGAGTGTTTTGTTATCGCAGAGTATTAAGTTTACTGTCTGTATTAGGATCCCAAAAGGTTTTGTTTCTTTGAGCTCTTTTTGGAGACTTTGATAATAAAGTATGAATGTCCCTATCCAGTAAGATAAAAGGCCCACTTCTTTCAGGAACCTGTCTTCACCAGCCATTGATAGGTGATGCCAGAGAGAAGAAAAAACATCCTCATGCAACACACTCTGTCTTTACACTCAATCTGTAATCATTACTCTAGGACTTTTTTTTTAAACTCATACAGAGAACACTCAGAACAAAAACCACAACCACCAATAGTTGAGGCTCTAAAAATTTTAAGAAGTAAGAGATGGTGTGTACAGCTCTAATTAACCTTGTATGCCCTCATAGCTGACCCTGATAACAGCAGATGGAGACCTCTTGAGGTCCCTGAAGAGTGTCCAGTGTGTGCTCCCACAAAGACACAAGTGCCAACAGAAGAGGGGTCACCAGAGCTCAAGCAAAACAGGTTGTTTCCACTTCAGGGGAAGGATGTTGTCCACAATGATTTAGCAACAGTGGCTCCTACCAGAGGGGCAGTGGGCATACAGAGTGTGGGCAGACACTGGACGTTTGATACAGGGGGTACTGCATTAAAGCACTGACTTGGGGCTCTGTTTCCTTTCATATTTGCTTCACAAATTGCTCCTCATAAATCCTTTCATAGAATTCTCTTCAGAGCCACCTGTACTTTCTTCTATCCTATTTCCTGGAAAAGGAACATGAGAACAGAGCAACAAATCTTTTCGCTTCTGTTTGTTTTAAATCTTCTCCTTTATTACCCCTGGCATTGTTTCCTTGTACTTTCATGCATTTACCTAATTTTGGCAGTAAACTCCTGGCAGGAATCGTGTTTCCATAAATTTCACTGTATTTATTGAGCTACACGTGTGATCATCTGCAGAACAGATTATTATTATTATGATTGCAACAGCCAGGTCTGCAGGATTAACCAGTTAGAATGAGGAAAGTCAGCTGCTTTTTAAAAAAATATATGTTCTTGACTAATATCAACTGCTTTCCAAGCTCTATAGTGAGTGAATGAGACTGAAAGGAATTTTGAACTTCTAAAACATTCCCATCTCAGTTATGAATGGGCATAGGAATGATTTCTAAAATGGGAAACCTGCTAGACTTTATCTGACTGGTAAGTCAGAATACTTTGTCTCGTAACTAATTTTTGTTTGATTCAGGAAAGTTTTCCGTTTTAGCTCACTTAAGGGAGTTCTGTGTGGAGGGTTTTGGGGGTTGGCTTTTTTAGCTTTTACTTCCTTTTCTGTAATTTCTGGTAATCCTCTGTTCTGTTTGAGGCGGGATTTTGAAAAACGGACAAGAGATTCCAACAGCACAAGCTCTCATGCTCCAGAGTTGTTTAGAGCACTAGGAAAATCCCTGTTCTGTATGTCTTGGTTCTCTGCCTTTGAAATGAGCATAGTAATAGACTATCCCATCAGGGTGATGAGAGCATGAATGAATTTGGTGTTGTGTGATCAGTCACTCTGTTGAGACAAGGTCTGAAGTTTTAAATTACCATGTAATCTACATACAGAGTTCATTATCATGGTTATATTTGTCTTTATTTTTGTCTTATGTATATAGTAGGTTGATGGATCATAAATCAGTAGGCTGATGGATCAAATTCCTGTGATGGAATATCATAAGGTGCTGTTTACTGATTTAGCAGAAACGGATATTTTACCCATAATATTATCACCAAGGCTAGGCAAAAATTTGAGTATGGGCTTCCTTAAAAAAGAGACGACGTGATTGCAAGTGTTCTTTAAACCTAAGAACTGCATCATGCATTATGGAAAACACAGATTAGGAAACTAAACAAGTTTGATTTTGGTGTTAATGCTGTAATGGCTGGTTGCTTTAAGATTGCTGTAATAACACGTTACTTGTGGTTATGAGTAATAATTGTTATTTAAAATATTACAAAACTATTAATGAGTACTAAGCTTGTGTACACTAATTTTGAGATTGAAGCCTGCTACGTGAGGGTAGTGCTTGTGTAAATATTCCATGTAAATATAAAGCAACAGAGCTGAAGATTATTTGGAGAAAGGTATTTTTCTAGTACTCTGATATTACAAAGTAGGAGGTGCCAGACAATAGGTGTCAGCACTGGTTCAGCTATGCACAGCTTCACTGCAAACGTAGATTAAGGCAGCTGGTGTTAAGCACAAGTTTGCCGTGAACTCTACTTTTAGCAAGCTGAAATGCCTGTAAAGAGGTGCTGCAACAGTGTTTGGCACTTGTTATAAAATAGCTTTTCTAGGGTATAGACTGGGAAACAGAATAAATGAGACAGAAGACAAAAGATGGTAAAAATAATGTGTGTATTGTATTCACTGTGAAATGTTTCCACAATACTTGAGGAAAGACTGTTTCTGAAAATTGTAATTTAATTAGGTTTTGTTGTTTCATGAATTATTCAGAGAGGTTCCTGAGAAGAAGACTTTGATATAGTGCTTTCTCAGGGATTGTAAAGAAATAATAAAAAAACCTAATCAAAACTAGTTGAAACTGAAAAAGGAAAGCAAGATCACAAGAATCACAATGGAGCAGACAGGATAAGGTACAGTCCTAGGAAACTTCCGTGAGACTTTGGAACTGTGCTGTTTTGTGGTGGAATTTTAAACTAGGACTAGGGAGTTTAGATATCTTGTTCATGAAACCAGTGCATGTCATGTGCAAGGGCCTGTGGATGATTCTGCAACACTTTTTGGAAAAAAACCAGGAAGACTATGCACAAAATGTGTGGTTGTGTAACGGAGCAGCCAGAAGAAACCACCACCAGGGAAATGGAAGACAAAAAATCCCTGGTTTTCCTCTGTGCTTTGCTGGCAACATGCACCTAGGAACCAAGATGTGAGGATTAAGCCAAAAAAGGTAAGACTAAATGCTTTAAGAGCCCAGTGCAAATATTATGGTCTTAGCACAGCACCTCAAAAGAGGTGCTGGATCAGAGTGCCAGTTTTCTAGAATTGCTTTTATGTGGACAAACACACACCTATTTAAATTATGTCCTCCCAGGTACAGGGTACTGTGGCTTTAAAACTGTGAGGAAAAATAGTGAAACAGTCTTGCAATCAGTCTACCAGCAGATGTGCACGTATCAAACAGTTTTTCAAATAAGCAGGTGCCGTCATTAGAGACCTCTGTGTGGTGAATGCCAGGTGGATGGCTGTGCACAGAGCACGGGAAACAGCTTTTTCTTGTCAATATTTGGTGAGGGATAGCTGGGAGAACCGCCTCCCCCCTCCCTCCCCGAAGTTTGCATTGCATTGCAAAATCCTGTGAATTCCCTGCTAGCAGCCGTGTCAGTGGCACACGGCGAGTGCCACAAGCCTGGCAGGATAATCTAAAGGGAATGCAGCTGAATTGTGATCCACTGCTATATAAAAGGGGGCGGGTCACTCTGCTCGTTCCAGCTCCCTTTCTGTCATTAGGGCTGCAGAAGCACCAACCCAACGCAGCTGGCACGCCTCTTCATTGCCTCTTATATAATATGGGGCTTCGCAGGGCACTGGTGTAAAAGTAAAGTCAAACACTCTCGAGGCAGACTCGTATTGCTTGTGGTGTGGCTGGTGCTGACTTCGCTGTGGGGAGTAGGGCTGCTCTCACGAGGGTGGTCTGTGGCCCTGTTTGAGTGAAGTTTGGGAGGTGTGCAGGATGGCTCCAAACGAGGCAGGGGATGAACTTGTTTTCTTTGTGAATGGTAAAAAGGTAAGGAAGATCCCAGCTTTCTGTCCAGCTTGCTCCTGGATTGTGGCTTGATTACTTACTTTTCTAATTATCTTTTTCCCCCTCCAAAGTTTTCTCATACTAACACAAATTCCATGGCTTTTAAATATGAAATTCTGAAGACTACATATTGCTTTGCTATGTGGCTTTCTCTCTTCTTTGGCTTTACCTTGTGAATTATTCAAAGAGTAACACAATTATATAATGTTCCTTCTAGATTTTAGATTTTTTGGCAATAATTAACTACAATTCTGAGGTAACTACTTTTAAATAAGTGTGCACTGCTTAATACAGGCATTTCTGCTAGAAATAATTTCAGTAATTACATCAGATCTGGAAAATTTAACTCAAACGCAAGCATCCATATGTAATTCATATGTTCAATAAGCAATTCTAACATCTGGTTTTTGAAAGGAATTTAGTAACATGTTTATTCCATTTCCATTTAAGAAGCTAGAAAACTCTTCAGAATCAAAGCCCATTAACTGATACTGATTCCTGATATAACTTAAGAAGTGACTGTGGCTCTAAGGAGGCTGGGGTGCTCGTTGCACATGATGGACACATTTGAACAGTTTGTCCCAGAGCCCCTTTTCCTCACTTTGGACTTTGCCTGGCTATCAATGCAGCCTTCCCTCTTCAAAAGCTTGTAACAAGTCAAAGCTGACTCTTTCTTTGACCAATTGCTACCAAGTTAATTCTGTTTCTGAGCTCAGCTCAGTGCTAATATTGCCCCACCACCTTCTCCTTGCCTAGATACTCAGGCAAAGAAACTTGTGCCAAAGCACCTTCCTGCCGGGAAACCTGGGGAAGGGAGAGAGTTGCATATCCACTCGTGTGGAGCCAAGAGTTTGCAAACCTTCCCTGTGCACTGCTTAGGGGTAAATCCCGTGGTGCACTAAGTTTGTGCTAGACAATTAATTTTTTAATCCCTTGAGGGATCACACAATACTCTCAGTCGGTTGAAAAGCTCTGTGCCCTGCCTTACAGACTGGCACAGCATTACTATCCATTTTGCTTTTGTTGGTCTTTCATGCTAGTTTAATCAAGTGTGAATGTGGATGAGAGTGTGGCTACAAATAGGGGTTTTAGTTATGAATTTGGATCCCGAACTGGATTGGAATTAGAACTTTCCAAGGTACTGGTGGATTTGATATCAGTGTTTTGTTTTATTGAAGTATCAACAGTTTACCGAAGAATGAACTTTATCTAGTATACAGAAAAAGTTAGTCATAGAGCTGTTGAATGTACTACTGATTTAGAGCCCAGGCTTGGTTCTGAGGTTTTATAGAGAAGGGTGACAACTGAAGCTTTGCTCACACAGATTAGTAGTGGTTCATATCTGTTAACTGACGTATCAGCTGTTCATTGTTTCTAGAGGGAGATGAAAGCTTGGAGCTCCAGGTTAATTGTAACTAGATAACTGAGTCTGGTAATTGAAATTATGCCACAGGATAGTCTGTGAATCTTATCTGATGAATTTTCTGCTGCGGTGGGTGCAGGTGGCACACCATTAACTTGTTGTCTTCTTGCTCTGTGAAGTTTTAGTGAGATCCCTCCTCTGCGAACCTCAATTTGTAGTGGGTGAACTTGGAGCTCTTTGGATCTTACAGTAGGAGGTTGCCACAAATGTGTTGGGTGACCCAGATCCTGATACAGGCCGAGCGTCCTGTCTTGTTTGGGTTTTTTTCTGGTATGCCCTAATGGAAGAGAATTGTAGTGCTGGTGCCAGATCAGCTAAGGTTCAAAACCAATATGCCACTCATGGCAGGTATGAAGAGTTTATAAACAAATTCCTACATACAGTTACAAGTGGTGCTTCAGCACTGGCTGATGCTCAGGTATTACAAGAGCACTCTTCTGTGTAAACTGGCAGAAAAGTCCTTCTTCCTGGAGAAAACTTCTGGCTAACACATGAAAATGTTTATTAGTCAAAGCCCAGAGCTGGTCCTGTGGGACTCTCTTTTATGCGTGGGGGGTGAGGCAGAGAAGGGGAGAAAGAGCAGGCAAGGCCCTGAAGGCCATCAGCGGAAAACAACCTGCTCATTTTGGATCTTCTGTCTGTCCTTGCTGTGTCCTGCAGATAATGAACCTGCTGTGAGTGACACTGGCCTTGGTGCATTTCAGCAATTTTTATGGTTCCTGTTTACAAAAGCCATCTCTCAGAGCCGACTGTGTGCATGTGTAAAGGGGGTTTATCACAGTGTGATCTTGGCAGCTTGGCTAAAAAAAACCACCAAGGGAAGATTAATATTACCAATGGTACCAACTCATTTAAATGTCAAAGCTCTCTCAGCATCCTTTCCTACTGCCTCATGGAGCAGGCAGTGCTAGTAAAGGAGCAGGTTTCAATTGCTCTACCCAGAGCCTCCAGTGGCTTTGTTTTTTTATTCCCTTTTTTGGGTGTGTTGCTAAAGTGGCTCGAGTTACAACCCCACCAAATGCCGGTTTAAGAGAGAGAATTGGACAGATGGGGTGATCTGATCTGTGGCAATGAATGTGGAGTTTGTTGGGACATTGCTGCGTATGAAAGGTTATGTTATGGAAGGAGTAGTGGGAAGTGCCTGGGCAATTCTGGAACAACAGGTAGCAAGAGGGAAAGTGGAGAGGCAGGCATTAATATCTTCTCTCTGGTGACCAGTGACAGGACCTGAGGAAACAGCGTGAAGCTGTGTCAGGGGAGGTTTAGGTTGGATATTAGGAAAAGGTTCTTCAGCCAGAGGGTGGTTGGGCACTGGAACAGGCTCCCCAGGGCAATTGTCACAGCACCAAGCCTGACAGAGTTCAGGAAGTACTTGGACAACGCTCTCAGGCACCTGGTGTGATTCTTGGGATGTTCTGTGAAGGCCCAGGAGTTGAGCTTTGATGGTTTTAGTGGGTCCCTTCCAACTCAGTATGTTCTATGATTCTAAGTTAGGATACGGCTCTATCCATCTGGGGCCCTGGCTAAATATTCCAGCTGATTCACTTGCAAAGAATGTGGCAGCATGGCCAGTGGGAAAGGTTCCTGCTGTGTGAATTCACAGCAGCTTGACACTGAGCTGCTGATATTCTGTCACAATACATAACCATGTGATAAGAGGTGGTTTGTAAGACAGGGACATGGACTGCAGCAAATTCTTCTCTCTTGCATTAGCCCAGTCTGCACTGTTGTCAACAAAAGGTCTCCTTGGAACAGCTGAGCATGCTTTACCTTCAGGACTGTTTATTTTAAGCACCTGTTTACTTCACTGGGCATAAAGCTTGGCACACTACTAACACAAAGTTATCTTAATAGTCTGCCTAGACTAGAATGCAGATCAGCATGCTCAATTTAAAGCTAATAGAGGCAATCTTTTTTCCCTCAGCTGACAAGTCTGTCTCAGGAGTATAATTTTAGTTTAGCATGTAATTTTAGTTTAAACACGTGGAGTCAGTATTTCTATTTCTCTTCTGAATGCCAAGGGAGGATCTATGCTGGAAGCCACATCAGACCTCTTATCTCTTCCAAAGTCTGTGAATGTTTGATTGCAGATGGGACCAGCTAAAAGACAGGATTTTTTGAGCTTTGGGACCCTCTGGGTTCTACATAAACTGTGACTTACGAGCTTTCAGTGTGCTGGTCTAAAGCAGAACAAAATGTTCTCATGACCAATAGCAGATTTACATTGTGTGGTTATATTCAATTTGTTCATCTGTGTTCTAATCCTTTTTCCTAGTAAATGAATTTGAAATCTCTCACTGACTTCAGGAATAACACATTCACAGATCTTAAGGTCCTAGGGAACCTTTACATGTGACTGGTCTGACTTGCTGTGTGGCAATCTGGTTAAAACCTTTCACTTTCTCTTCTTGCAACTTATTGAGCGACTGGGGACTAGTGATTGAATGGGAGCTTGTCCTTCTGGAAAGCATCTGCTTCTTATTTATAGGTTCCAACTGCTGTAAAGCTTAGCATGTTGTTTGGTAAACTAGGAAAGTTTCTGTTTTCTCTTTCTTTCTGTTCATCTATTTACTTTGTTCAGCTACTGTTCTTTTAAACTGAAAAATCTCAAACCTTCTGGGAATAATAACTTAAATATGATACTTTATATTGTAAAGGCAAAGTAATCTGAATTAGTGAAAGGCAGGTAGAGAACCCAGAAAACAAAATATTTATTGAGATTGAAGTTTTGTACGTAAAATTATGGGGAGGTAAGCTCGACATCTCTCTAGACTAACCTATGGGCTCTGAAGGTGTAAAGTACTGCTTCAGAACCTGTTCTGTGTGGTCCTTAGTAGCACAAAGAACTGCAGGGCCAGGCTGGGCTCCCTGCTGAGGTGGATCTGAGTATTTAAGATTCCAAGAATCACTAGGCAAATAGACGTGTCGTACAAACACAGCAGTACAGAGCAAATTTGTTGAGAGTCGTTTGACTGTCTGTGCCATCCTAACATTTTCAACAACGTTTCTTTCTGAATTTGATTAATAATTAAGCTACCAAGTGCAGTAAAATCCAGTTTTGAGTCTGTCAAAATGTGGCTGTCAATCTGATATACTTGCAATATGACATTTAATTTAAAAAACCCAAAATAAAACAAAATACCAAATACTAAAAACCAGTAACTTACCAAACAGGAAACATTTCTTTAACTGCAGTATCTAAGTTGTCTGATCCTACAACCACAGAAGGCAATGCGGGGATTTCAGTTTCTTTCTGTACAAGGACACTGGGGGAAGTGAGCAAGAACTGTAATACTGAGCTGTGAATCATATTGTACTGGGCATCAGACAAGACCTGTTATCCCCACCCACAGGGTTTTAAAATATTTTAAGAACAAATCACAGCAGGTGATTGCAAGAAATCACTGGAGGAATGATATGTTGGAGGACAAAACAGCATCAATGACAATGAGCAAAAGGCAAGAACAGCAAAAAAATCTTACTTTGTGCCCAGCAAGAGAGACTCATCAACAAGCATCCTCCCACCAGGAATCCGAAGTGAAGAGAAATGACTCCTTGATCTCCGATGTGTGAGATCTGTGTTAATCCAGAATGTTCTCCAAACTCTTACCCATTATCTCCCTCTGATCCCCAGTCTCTGCCAGAATTGCAGATATACAGCTCCAGTGGAGTAGTTTGAAGTGACTGAAGTAGCAATCCAGGGCTGTTGGCTTGAACAGAGTGAGGGCATGGATTGTTTGGCATGTGGTTGGAGACACTTTCTGATTAAGTTGAGCAAAGCTTTGACTTTGGGACTTTTGGAATGCACTCTTACTTCACTAAAGGTGCATAGAGATGAGTGGTTAAATGAAAACTGAAGGACTAGGCCTGTCTTTTATTTCCTACTTCCTGGAAAGAAGCCAGTGGGCCAAACTTCTAATTGCTTGGTTTGAGTACATAAAAGAGTGCTCCTTGGACTCTTTCAAGAAAACCTCTTGAGACATTTTCTTTGATATAAGCACAGAATAGTCTTTAACTGCTCTGAAGTTTTTTCTCTGTGCCTGGATATCTTGGAAGCTGCTTTGGAAGGGTTTGCAGTGGCCATTGGCACAGACACGAGGAAGAAACTCAGTATGACAGTGACACCGGGAGTTGCTGGGGAAGGCTCTTTGCCTGTGGAATGGCTCTGAAAGGCCATTTGTCCACTCCCATCACAGGGATGTTTGGAATTTCCTACTCAGGTCTGTCTGTTTGCCAAACTGCTGCAAAAGGATGTATGGGCTTACTCTGAACAAGATGGTCATGGAAGAGCCACTGCATGCTCTTATTTGTTTCTGTGCATCCAGGAGGTATGACATTCCCAAACTAGAATGGACTCCTTTTTCCTGTAGATCATAGCCAGTGCAGGAATGAGATGTGCAAAAAGTGACCGGTTGTGTTTTGTAGCAGCAATTTTATCAGTTAGTTCTAAAAAAGTGAACTCAAACAGGAAGTGTGAACCTTGTCTCTTTAGAATAACCCTGTCACGTGTCAAAGGCATAAAACTGAAGCTGTACAGAGGTTGTGAATGTTTTATCAGTTAAAAAAAAAAAAAACCAAACTTGCACAACTGACCCCTGTTTCAATTTGCCCTTCAAACTGGGAGTGATTAATTTAAATAAACTGTAGCTATTGTACTTAGGACTTACATAACATAAGAGCCAAGAACATGATTACATTCTGGCACACAGTGAATTTGGAAAAGTTTCTTGACACTTTATTAATAACAGAAAAAGGGGAAGACAAGCCCTGTGGCCATCTGGAGGCGAGGGCAGAACTTTGGTTTCTGACCACTGAGCAGAAGTTGAAGTAAAATGTCTAATGGTTATTTTATGTCTAATGGATAACTGCTGTGTTGTTTACTAATAGGGTGGAGCTGCCTCAAAATGTGCAGCAAAAATTTCTCCTTGCTTGGAATTTCATATTCCTGCATTTAGGATGGCTACTAATATATATAATACAGATTGAAGTCACTCCTTCCCTTGCAACATTAAATCAAAGAGGATTGGTTCTTGCTGTCCATTCTGCAGCACCCATATTGTCACATTACAGTTTCCACTGCTGGGTTTTTCTCTCTTCAAAGTCTATTACTGATGCTCTTTCTGTCATTCTGTTTATCTGCTCATTTTCTCTGTCTCTTCTAATAGTAAAAGAAAGGACAGAGTTCAGTTATTCAGGGTCAGTAAACATGAGACTCCATTTGGGACATGTGAGGAACCCAAGATTTGAGTAGAAAACACAGTTTTTTCTCTGCTCACTACTAATTCCGTTTGCTATTTTTGGTGAAAGGTTGATTTAGATTTGCCTCAGTGTGCCGTGACTGCAAAACTCTGATGTATGTAATGCATATACTTTCCTCTGACACAATGAATTCAAGGAAACATTGTGTCTGGATACATGACCAACGTTGCTGAAATAATCAGTGATTTTGCTCCCTGCCTTGGAAAAGAGGTTGCAGAAAGACCAAACTTTCCCCTTGCAACTAACTTCTCTGTGTTGTAAAACATTTTGTGTTTAGCAATATCTTTTCCTTCTTGCAGGTGGTGGAAAAAGATGTGGACCCAGAAACAACCCTGCTAACTTATCTACGAAGAAAATGTATCCAGTGTCAGATGAAACTGCAAAAGGCTTTAAATGCCTACAGCATTTCACAATTGTTTACTGTTCTGTCACTTGAGTACTGGGCAGAGCTCTCGCACAGAGTCTGAGAGGGAATGCTTTGCATTGTCTGGTATTTCTTCCTGGCAAAAATTACAGCTGCTATTCCAGGCGTAAACAATAACAAATTTTAAATAATATACTTTAAATGATTTATTAATACTTTAAAGGAAAAACTCGTAATTTCTCAGAACTATAATATGATGGAAAGGAAGCAATAATGAGATGGAAATAAAACTGAAAGAAATTTAAGTTTGTTCCACACAAATTGTAAAGAAATTTTTGGCCAAAACATCACAGCCTCTTGGACAGCTAATATCCCATAACTTGCAAATTCTGTGCTGTTTATCAGATGGCCCAGGGAGGCAGGCTCAGAGGCAGGGGTTCCCCCCACGTACCATGGGCATGTTTACATAAGCAGATTCAAGTGGTCACGTTTCACCCCTGTTTGAAACTGGTCAACACGTAAGTCAGAACAGCTTCAGGAGCCTGGGTAGCTATTACTGTGATGACCAGGCTGGCTGTACCAGGTCTGGTTCCGTAGGTAGTGTCATTCCATGTTTTCCGATATTTTGTCTGGCCAGCTGGGTGTGTACATGTGCCAAACTGTTCACAGCTGTGTTGGTACATCCCTACCATGCTGCTGTGTTCCATTTGTCTGGGAGCTGAAGGAAGTGCAGGGGCATGAATCACACTCCTCTTTGAGGTTTCCAGCAGAACTATCAACAGCTCTATGTATCTGACTATACCATAGATCAATAAAAGTCAAGAGGAAATGTAAGTGGCATGACTCTTGTGCCTAGGTGTGCCTGTCTTACCACCAGAACTTTTATGTCGAAGCTTGTTGATATCTAATGCAAATAGCTTTGTAAAGAGAGAATCTGAGCTCTTCAAAACCTGCTGATCTTCTACATGAACATTCTGGTGAACTTACTTTGTAGATGTCTGGTATTTGTCAGACAAATACTTTGAGAAACATGTTTTATGGGGGCAGGTTAGCACTATTGTCAAGAGAAACACTGGATGGCATAGGAAAGCTGCATTTCTGCTCAAGCAGGCACACGATTGTATGAAAAGCAAAGGTGGCTTTAAGGATGTGGTTTAGTCGTGGACTTGGCAGCATTAGGTTTGCATTAAAGGCATGGCTTAGTGGTGGACTTGGCAGCATTATGTTTATGGTTGGACTTGGTGATCTTAAAGGTCTTTTTCAACCTAAATGATTCTGTGATTTCTGTGATTCTCTAGAAATGGTCAGTTCCATAATGTTTGCAGTGAAGTCGAGGATGAATTGAGTTCCCTCTATCACAGTGCCTGTTGCTTTTCCAAAGGCGCTGTGATATAGGGAAAGGCACTGATTACCTCAACTCGATGTATCCATTGCCAGTGAAATCAGCTGTTTTTAACTCCACCAAAAGTCTCTCAACATTGGCCAATCCTCTTTGCAATACATAATAGTGTCTAATTACCTTCTGACGAGTGAAGGAACCTAAGCAGAAGTGACTCAAGGAATTCTCTCCTGAGCTTCCTTTGCAGAACATTTGATTTAATTCCTGATTGTAAAGCGTGGCCGTGAGCTCAGCAGTCTGTGGAGGAATCTGCTTAGGCCAGGCCATGCGCTCAGTGAGCTGCCAGGTGTCTGTGCAGTGGTTCTGTGCATCTCCACCAGCTCTGGCTCTCAGTGCCTCCCTCCTACGGTTTTATGGGACCCAGGCTCCTGGGGAGTGCACTTGGCTGGTTTTGTCCCTAGCAACTGGCAATCATAAATGGGGTGGCCAGACCATGACTTTTGAGATGAAGGTAGTTCGTGAGCAGTTCAAATGCAGCTCCCAGTCAGTGCTAAACTGTGGAACTTGTAGCCCTGAGTGACTGCCCAGCCTGGGAGCCTTCTGGGTGGTAGGAGTCACCAGGTGTAGGAAGAAGTCAAGCCCCACCAGTGAGAGGTGCTGAGGGTGATGTCACTGTGTGGCTCAGGCATGCCTGAACAGCTCCTGCTTGGCAATTACCAAGTGCTTTATCTCCCTTATGTCATTTCCTTTTCTAAGTAATGGAAAGTGGGAACTGTAGGAATTCAGAATATTTTTTGTTTATTTCTGAGAGTCTATTATAATGTGGGCTGTGTCCTTATGAGGGGTTTGGGTGTTGATCTCAATACTCACATGCCAGCTTTTGAAACTTTGCTTGTGTCAAATTATTAAGCAGAAGAAATGAGTGCTTTGTTTCCAGCAAGAACTTGTCGCTCAGCCTTGACTGACAACTTGAGCAGGGTTCTGCCAACACTTTTCGAGTTTTCCTTAAATTCCTGCTCTCTCAGTGGGCCTATGTGGAACCAAACTAGGCTGTGGAGAAGGTGGATGCGGTGCTTGCACTGTTATGATATCCAAGTATGATCCATTTCGGAAGAAAATCCTGTATCCTTTGCAATCTGAACTCTGCAACTGAGAAATAAAATGGGGACAGATCCAGGTTCTTGACATACCAGACATGGTACTATTTTTAAAAAAAAGTTATATAATGAATGTTTCTGCCAGAACATAGTTTTTCACTTTCAGAACATAAGCTCAGGAAGCTAAGATAAGAAAGTATTTTTCTTAAAGCGTTGCACAGTGCTGATAGGGAACTATTTCTTCATGCCCTGCAATATCTGCACTGATTCTAATGTAACTTTTTCCTGTGAGAATCCAAATAATGATTACTGTGATAAAATCTTTATTGTTATTGTATTGTGACAATAATCTGGTTTCTGTATGCCAGCAGGTATTAACTTTTTTCTCTACTTGTATTGTAACCTTCAGAATTATTCCCTGAGACAAAATTTCCTCCTGTTCTCTAATTAATTGAAAGGGGAAGCAATGGAATCAAACAGAAAGGGGAATGCAGAGAGAGGATGAGACAGAGAGACAGGCCCCAGTTTATTTTTATTGTGGGGAATAGAAAGCACTGAAATTTTTAATATATTTGGAATAATGCTTGAAGATACTTTAACTTGGATCATCTAACTGAGTGGTTCTGCTTAATAGCATGGCCACAAATAGGATATCTTTAGGGACATTATTCTGTCTTGATAGAAATGAGATAAAATAGCTAGTTCTTGTAAGAGTTTTGGCAAAATTATTCTCTTTTATCTTCAGTCTAGACTTTTTCCCCATGTTTACCATCTAGAAACAGCTTTCTAAGTAAAAGGCTGAGAACTCCGGGTTCTTATATAACTTTGCAAGTGTCCAGCTGTACAGCATCTTGGTGTTTGTAGTCTGCCCCTATAAATTACTTATATGGGTTCTGTAGCTTAACGTGCCACAGGGATGTTTAAAGTTGTTATTTCTAGGTGAAATCCTATGGTGTATGCCCATTTCAAACTTCAAGTGAAGCTGATGAGATCTTCGGATGACTGGGTGCTGTGGGGTTTGGCTTGTAACTAATACTTGTATCACATCTATTTAAGTGCTTCTATTGTGTCCACTGCTGTAGCTTCTGAGTAGTCTTTAGTGCTCCTGTTCCCTTTTCCCTTTGCTGAGCAGCACTGTCATATGAAATGACCTTAATTTACTATTTTAGCCACCATACTGCCAATGCTTGTCTCTTCCCTGTCTGTGCCTTGCATCACGTGGCTGTAACTACTGTTGAAGGCATAGGAAACACAAAATCCAGGCTGCACCCAGCCCAGGTAAGCTATTAATACTGGTAACTTTCAAACCCTCTCTGCATGTTTTCTTATGTTAATTAAACCTGTTCCAGGGCACTGGGACCTCCACCATAATGCTAAAGGCACGAGGCTGACTCTCCACATGAGCAGTCCATACTTTGAGGAATGGCTAAGTGACAGAGTCAAACTCCTGGGACAATGCTGCAGCTCCGTTATGCCCCTAAAAGGTTAACTGGTGCTATCCTGGATGAATTGCCAATGCTTTTGTTCCAGAGCTACATGGCTGTATGTGGTCCACATCCTGGTCTGGGAAGGCTGATGTTGTGGGGAAAGCCAATATAATGACCTGGAGCTAGGAAATCTGAGATGAGTTTGGGCTCTCCTATGGCCTTCCACGAATGACCTTGGTTTCTGATCTTGCATAGTTAGGCACCTACCCCGCAGCAGTGAAGTTAGGTTTGGTTCAGCAATGTTTCTGGAGTCTCAAAATATTCTTGGTGAGAAGGAGTGACGGGAATGTGAAGCCTTGCTCTTATAGCCAGGTGTTACAGTGCAGCCTTGCCTCTCTTTGTGTCAGGGACCCTTCTCCCTTAAGGTAAAATGTGATTCATCTCAGTTTGCACAGTGGGTACGACTTGCGCCAGTATCTGAGGCAGTAAACAACAAAGTGAAAAATGAGTTAGATGTGCATGAATGGATGGCAGCCAGTCTGACCTTGGTTTATTTGTCTTCTTTTCCCTCCCCCTGCCTGAAGATTCTGACAGCTAAGTTTTGAAATTCAAACTCAGGTCTAGGCAGGTAGCCCCAACCTTCCTAGCATAGTAAATCTAAAGAACTTCTGAGCTCATTGAAGACTTCTAGTGGCCTTCAGTCACCTTTTGATTTCAAAGCCTAGATGCAAACTTTTCAGGCTACTCTCTTCTTTGAAGTCTGTCTCGAAGATTAATTGACCATCTCGTCAAGGAACATCTGATGATAATGTTAGCTCCTCTGGTGAGATTGCTTTTAATAGAGATGTTACAGAAACAAGCACAACAATGAACTCACCTTGATATTATGGGCTAATGGTGATTTTTACTTTCTCCCAGGAGAGAATAGCAAAAAGTCATGGATCCCAGTGTGGCTTTTGCACTCCAGGCATTGTCATGTCCATGTACACATTGCTTCGGAACAACCCTGAGCCCCACATGGAGGACATCGAAGATGCTTTCCAAGGTAAAACTCACAGCCCTGCAGGGGTGCAACCTGTTCTGCTTTTACTACATCTGCTTCACCCAGTGGGATGGAGGTGCACCTTTATTTAATGTATTTTGTTAAAAATAGCTGATTGTTGTGAGGTTAAGAAGTAGCTTTTCCACTAGGAGACCGGCCAGGTGCTATGAAGTGAACATCATAGTTCATAAGCAGGGGCAAGTGGCCTCAGTCTGGGATTAGGAACCCACTAATCTTAACAACAGAACAAAAGCTGGCCCATCCCCGAGGGGCTTAAAAGAGTGTCCTTGTTTATTCTTTGCTGTCACAAGAGGCTGCAGAGGTGACAGAGAACATGTGGGTCAGGCAACCTCAAGTCAAGGACCGAGAGAGCAACATACAATGATGGAGTGGGGCAGAATCCAACTGTGTAAATCCTGTGAGAGGCTGCTGTTGTTGCTGAGGTTGGAGTCATTACTGTGCTTCCAGCAGTGTTCCGACAGGAATGATGATGCAGGAGAAAGCAATCTCTGTGTAATTCAGGAGGCAGACTAGTTGGTATACTGATAAGACTCACACAATTGAGATAAATGAATACTGAATAAGACAGATTGAATTTGTTCTAAATGAATTTCAATTTAAATTTCAACAAAAAGGAATGGTAGGGTTGTTGCAAGGTTCCTAATGAAATTTTCCTCCTCCCAGTTTTTTCATTAGCTGTATCAAGATTTGACAAGCTTTTGTAAGAAACAATAAAATGTTCTAAAAGAAGAGAAGTTTTTAGCCAAATGACACTAAATCTTTATCTTTTTGCTCTGGCAATGCAGGGAACTTGTGTCGGTGTACAGGCTACAGACCCATTCTGGAAGGATACAGGACATTTGCTAAAGTAAGTGGCTTCAGATGGTGTTTTAAAAAAACCTGGAAGGTTGGCTGTCTTTCTCTCTGTTACTGAAACACACCATGAGCTCAAACGGGATAGAAGGAAATAGATATGCTCCAACTCTTGACCTCTTTGTATGTGATTCATGCATTAATAACCCAGAAAGACCAAATCCTTTACTCACTCCACTTGCTGGGACACTTGAATAAGGTCCACCTGATGGTCTCTTTTTGGATCACATGTAATCAGACTCTGTAACTCTTTTCTGTAAGTCTCACCCTCTCTGCATAATACAGCTTGCAGCTGATCCCTGGTGTGGACAAAGTGTAAAGGTATGGTGCATGGTTAGGGACATGCTGTGGAGGAATCTGGTGAGGAATTTGCTTTTTTGAAGGATCAGCTGCAGAGCAGGAATAACTCTGGAAACAAGTTGAAGTCACTGTTGTATACCTCTTGCCCAAAATTCTTCTGCTGCTTTGGATGAGGTATGAAGCTTTGCCATGAATTTTCTCTAGTCCCTTTGTGCCCGAAAGAGTGCTGGAGGCTGTGAAGAAGAGTAGATCATTATGTACTTCAGTGATTACCAGCCACTTATGGGGATGCACTGGTATTAAATATCAGAGGGAAAGAATTTACAATGATGCCCATTAATTTCATTTTATTATCCGGAATTGCAATCAACAAAAGAGAATACAAGCAGGAGCGAGACCCATTACAAAGGGTTGATAAATCCAGTTGATAAAGGCCTACTTGGATTTCCAACAGGTTTTCCACAGTCTCTCACCAAAGGCTTTAAAAGACAATAAGCAGCTGTGTAGGTTAAGAGGGAAGATCTCTGTATGGGTGAAAGATTAGTCAAAAGACAGGAAATGGCAAATAGGAGAAAATTGTGTATTTTTGCAGCGGAGGGAGGTCACTGCTGGGGAGTTCTGCTGGGACCTGTGGTGGGAAGCAAGGCTGTTGCAGCTATCTCTAAATGTGGTTGAAAAGGGTGTGAGTAGGGATATGAGAAAATAAGCTAACAGATAGCAAGTTAGTCTAGGTAGTGAAGGCAGGAATTGGCTTTGAGTAATTTCTGAAGGACTTTATGAACTTGAGAGACTGGAGAATAGAATTGGATACAAAATTCGGGGCAAATACGTGCAAAGCAATTTCTGAAGTGAAAGGCAGTCATTTCACATTTAAAAGGTAGGCTGTGAACAGGCAAGTTCCCATGCAGGAAGATGGTCTTGGAAGTCTGGGAGACAGTTCCATGGGAACATCAGCTCGGTGCTCACCGGCAATAAGAACAACACTTCAAAGAGTAGAGAACAAAACAGCAAACAATTCCATGGCTCTTCCTACACTTGATTACTCTGTGCAGTTCTGCTCCTCTCATCTCTAGAGGGGTATAGCAGAAGAGGAGAAGATTCAGAGAAGTGGAACAAGGGTCACATCTGTGGCAATGTGACTCCCATACAGGGAAGCACTGAGTGCACCTCAGCCTCGAAAAGAGATGCCAGGGAGAGGAAGGGACTCTGCATAGCACATGCAGTGGTTTCTGCTGACCTCTGATAGAGATCTACAAAACTGTGATTAGCAGGTGGAATGTGAACAGGCAGCTGCTGTTTCCTGCCTCTCCCAGTAAAAGAGTATTTCAAGAAATGAAACCAATAGGAGTCAGATTGAAAACGAAGGCAGATGGTCTGCCTGGTGGTAGAGTACTGGTGTTGTATTGTATGCTTGTCCCTTTCAGTCTTCTCTGGGTATCTCCTCACAGCTCCAGAGGTACTGGTTGAGTGGTCGGAATAGTTCCAAACCAGAATAAGAGGTTTACCAGTAGAGTGGGCATGACCTTGTCATCACACTGCAGGATACTGCCTTCCATTGGCAAGAGAAACACCTACTTGCTTGGCACCTTCCATCTCCCACTTCTGCTTTGGATATAATTAATGTGGGATCAATTTCTCTCAAAAGGGGATCAAGCCTACTTTTTTCCTTGGAATCTACACTTCATTTTCTCAGAACAGTTTTTGTTCCCACAGGACATGAATTGCTGTGGCAGAGTTGCCAATGGCACTGGATGCTGTCGTAGTGGAAGGGAAAATACCATGGTAAACTGAATGTTAAAACCCATAACCTCGATTTTCAGTATAGCATTGGAGCTTTGATGTGTTAGCCACCTCTCTGGCTCTGCTGTGGTGCAGATATTCAGAGCTCTCTGAGCTGTTCTCAGTGTCTGTCTCTTGGAAAATGCTGGGACTGTGTATATCCTGATTAGCATGAACGGCCATCATGACATGGGTTTTAAAACAGTGGTGTTCCTTCTGAGTTTGCAAGGTGCAACCCTCCTGTGAAATAGCATGGTGACAAACTGTAAGCAGTGTGTCACCAGCTTCTGGTGCATTGAAGTGATGCATCTTTCTGTGAAAACAGATCTGAATTCCCCACTATGATCTTCCCAAAACTTTACTGTCCAATGATGAATGAGGTAATTTCCTCTCTGTTCCAAAACTGGACAATTGGAACCTTTCGGAATATCTGGAGGGAAAAAAGTGAATCACATTGTATGTTCCAGTCTAGGTACAAAGCAAATGAAGGAAAGGAAAGAAGAAATTGGTGCATAAGGTAGTGTGAGTATAAAATGAATTTAGTAAACAGAGAATAGAATGAAATTCATTACTAGAAATTTCCAGGGAATTTCTGTGGATTGTTTTTTAGGAAGCATCCAGTGTTGCATGGAATACTCCAGCAATTAAGACTGCTTGGAGTCCTCTCATTCAAGCAGTTTATTAATGAAAAATTGTACTGCAAATTTATGAAATCCAGGGATTGATAAAAGGGGAGGACTATATTCTATAAAAGTTGCCATGTTCTGACTTTGTTTAGAATAGCTGAAGTGTGCTTGTTTCTTCTTCAGAATGGGGGCTGCTGTGGAGGAAAAGCCAATGGTCCGGGCTGCTGTGGAGAAAAAGCCAATGGTCCAGGCTGCTGCATGAATGGGAAAGAAAACAGTGTGGTAAGGTGCCTCTCAACTGTTAGATTTTTCTTTATTTCTGATGTTTTAAAGTCTTAGATCTGGCTTGTTGTATGCCCAAGCCCAGTGCTTTTATTTTAGCAATATTTATGCAAAGCAGTTTAGGCTAATTTATGTTTTATGGTCAGAAGAGCATACCTCAGAACAGGTATCTCTGACATAATTTAACATGCCAGTGTGAAAGGGATGTCACTTTCGATTGACAAAAACCTATTAGTGTGTTCAGGGTTGAGGCTTCTGACAAGAGAAGCAGTGGAATCAGAAAAATATGACTGAAGAACCTTAAATGCTGAATCAGGTGGCATCATTTTGCTGTGTTTGCCATATTTTGCTCTATGAAATGGTAACAGGGATTTGAGGAGAAAGAGGAATGAGTTATGGTTGCATGTGGAGAGCTTTCTCCTCAGTCACTAGCCATTTGCATTTTCTCTGTCACAGACAATTACATCCTCCAGCCTGTTCAATTCTTCTGAGTTCCAGCCACTGGATCCCACACAGGAGCCAATCTTCCCACCAGAGTTAATGGTAAGTTCATTCAAAAAGAAATAGTAGTGATTTGTTGGCTTTGTTGTTCTGTACAAGGTTTGGGTGACTCTGTCCTGAGGAAATGGCAGGGCAAAAATGGCTGCTAATAAAAAAAATGCATGGGCATGAATCCTTCCCTGTTTTATAAAACAGAAAGTGTTTCAGCCAAGGTGGTTTAAAAGAAATATGCAGGCCAGGTGCCTGCTTCAGCTGTCTGGTTTTCCTCTTTGGTTCTCACCATGTGTCTCTGCTCTTGGGTTGCCTTCCTTTCCAGTCACTGCCTGTCTGGGGGTGGAGCAGTTGCTGAAATCCAAATGTCAATTTACTAGGTCAGATGTAAACTTCTACATCAAATACAGATATATCTGAGCTTATCTCCCTGTGTTCCCTTCATAGTGTAGGAAGAGAAGTAGGAACTACAGGATGTAGCTGAATACATGTCTCAAATAGTTGACTTTTCAAAAAACTTCACTCACCGTAGCAGGAGTAAAAGTTGTTTGGCTCATAGTGACATTAAAAGTTAGGTGAGATTAGTTTCTCTCCATGTTTCATTCTTGTCTTTTTTTGGGGATCCTTCCCCCTAAGCAATGTATCCCAGCCAGGAATCTAATCCAGCACATGATGCATTTACAGCTTCCTTCACTTTTAACAACAACTGAAATTCAATCATTAATTCTGCTGAAATGTGTCATGAGCTACAGCATGAGTAGGTTCCCTTAGATCATAGCATAAGATATATTCAGCTTGAGATGAGGCTCCTCTGTTTCTTCTCTAAGATGTTCTCCTGCCCAAGGGTTGATCTCATGTTTTCTTCAGTCACTGGATGAAGTAGTTAAAAAGCAGATCAGAACCTGGCCTACCAGGTAATTGCAATTCATCAGTGCTAAAGACTGACATTTTTGGATTGAGATGAAAATGGAAAACCCACTGAAGCAACTGAAGCCACAGGCATCTGCCAGAACCTTGGTCAGATGGAGCTTGCTGGCACAGACCTTGCTAGGGAGATGTGGCAGCAGGCTGCACCTGGCAGTATCAGAAAGGGAGAACTTCTGTCAGCATGAGAAAGACTTTCATCATTGCTAGCAGAAGGACGGGGAATGGCAAACTGCCAACAACAGTGTGGATATCCCAGCCCCCTGTCAGTAACTGGGCTGAGATGGAGCCCAGTGTGGCACAGGCACGGGCAGCATGTGAGCAGGGATTCTTGGCTTGATGTAGGGGCTGAGCTGTATCTGAATTCCGTTCTGCAGACTCAGAGTAACAAACAGAAGAAGCAGATGTGTTTCAAAGGCGAGCGTGTGATGTGGATCCAGCCCACAACTCTCAACGAACTGGTGTCTCTCAAATCCCAGTACCCCAATGCCAAACTCGTTGTGGGGAACACAGAAGTGGGTAAGAGAAAGAGCTGATGCTTATTATGAACAGTTGGAAAACTTTCCATTAAGTATTTTGTGAGAACAGTGCAAATGTAAACCTCTTTCATGTCACTGCCATTAAAAAGCTATTTAATTTTCGGGTTGTATGTAGGAACAGATTTTCCTGTCAGGTAGATTAATCTCACAGTGAATGTTCTTCCCCATTTTTTGCTGTGTCAGGTGAAAGAAATGCTAATCCAGATCTCCGAGTCTTTGTGCTATTTTGTGGTATTTTGAGAAGAGGGGAGTAACACAGCATAAAATGTCCCCATAATCAAATGAATTCAGTTGTAAAAGCTGCATTTTGAAGGACTTTTCAGTGAGCAAGCTCTCAAGACTTGAAATCTTAGTGCTTTCTCACAACAGATAAATACTGCTGCAAACATAAGTGCTGAGGAGGAAAATTCAGACAATATTTAGTATTTCTGTTGTCCTGAGCAATTAGTTCATGAAATAATTACTAAATGTTGTAGGGTTCGTGGTAATTTTTCTTTCCTGAAGATGTTATGTACAACAGTAGCCATGTTATACAAGTACGAAACAGTGTCTTACTTTTCCTTAAGGTATTGAGATGAGGTTAAAGAACCTGCTGTATCCAGTGATAATAGCACCAGCATGGATCCCTGAAATGAATGCTGTTCAGCACACTGAAACAGGTGAGCAAAAAAGAGGCAGAACACCTGCGAGGTGAGTGGGGACTCCATGGAATAATAAAGAGGGCGTGAAGGAAAATCCTCAGATTAAAGATTGCTTTCTGCATGCATTATAACTTTCCCATGCAGGAAATCAAATGAGTGTTATGTAAAAAAAGTGAGCTGGGGATGTTTAGCCTGGAGAAAAGGAGGCTCAGGGGTGACCTCATCAGTCTCTACAACTCCCTGAAAGGAGGTTGTAGCAAGGTGGGGATCAGTCGTGTCTCCCAGGTAACAAGTGTCGGGACAAGAGGAAACTGCCTCAAGCTGTGCCAGGGGATGTTCAGATTGACATCAGGAAGAACTTCTTCACTGAAAGCATGGTTTAGCATTGGAATGGGCTGCCCATGGAGGTAGTGGAGTCACCACCCCTGGAAGTGTTGAAGAAATGACTGGATGTGGCTTTTAGTGCTATGGTTTAGCTGATGTGGTGGTGTTCAGTCAGAGGCTGGACTCAGGGATCTTGGAGGTCTTTTCCAACCTTAACAATTCTATAATTCCATTGCCTTTAGCTTTGTGATGGAACTGAGTCAAATAGAAGTTACAAATAGAAGTACCTAGGACAATGTAGTGCATGTGGCCCAGTGTCCAGTAGGATATTTAAAGTGTGGAAACTGGAAAGGAATTGGAGTTCATTTCCCAGAGGACAAACTAATACCTATAGGAGGCACTGATGCAGAAGGGTGGTGAGTTACTGTCATGTGGAAGACAGCACCAGCATGAGCTGTGGTTCAAAGGTGAATTTTGTTCTGAGGATGTGGTGTTTACACGCAGTGCATTCTAAATAGTCTGATGTCACTGAAGGTCTAGTTAAACTCAGTGGCATCTAAGCTTTGCAGATATAGCTATAACCATCCTTCTGTACCTCAACATTTTGGAGAACAACAATTCTTTTCCTTTGTTTGTTTATAGGGGTCACCATCGGCGCTGCCTGTACCCTGAAATCAGTAGAGGAGGTGATGAGAAAAGCGGTGGCAGACCTTCCTCCACACAAAACAGAGGTCTTCCAGGCTGTCCTGGAACAGCTGCGGTGGTTTGCAGGGCCACAGATCAGGAATGTTGCTGTAAGTGACTCGGGAGCACCAAGGGCTGTAGTTGAAAGCTCAGTCTGAGGAGCTGCCCTGCCTCATGCAGTGTTGGTGTGCCCTGTGCTTCTCACACGAGAACGTTTGCAAACCTTGGGAAAGAAACCAGCACACAAAAATCAACCCCAGAAACTGGTGGGGTCTCAGCTGGTGTTTGTGCTGCACTGATGTCACACATCCAGCAAGCAAGGGAAACATGGCAGTTGTCCAGGTCTTCCATTGCTTATTATTATCACCAAGTGGGGAGAAACTGTAGTGAGATTTGACTAATTTAACAAAAAAGGTATTTAGAGGGCTGGACAAACTTCAAAGAAGCAGGTGTTTGTATTATTGCCATGACAACTAGGGCAGTCATAGTGTTAATGTATCAGATCTGGAAAATTTTCCTCTAGTTTTAAAGGGGAAGGTGTGTTCAAACTCCACATGCTCTAAGAAAAAAATATCAAGCAAGCAGTTAAACCAACCTACCAAACAAGAACTTTTGTTCCACAAGACACTGTGCCATACATTTGTATTGGAGCCAAAAACCTTGGGTTCCTGATTGGTACTGAAAAGGCACTATGCTATCATGGATCTTCCGTTAATGGCAGCTACAGTCATCGAATTTTGGCATGGTTGTGCGTATGAGGTTTGAGCACAAGGTAGTCTCGATGCATTAACGAAACGCTGTTCTAAATCTGTTTCAGGTAAATGTTAATATTGCCTGGGACAGCAACTGGTTTTGTGGGGTTTAGGTTTTCCCAATTAATTAAAGGCCAAAAATTGCTTAGATTTTTAACATTTATCTGATGCATTATTTTCACTCTAGGCTATTGGTGGGAACATAATGACAGCAAGCCCAATTTCTGACTTAAATCCTGTGTTAATGGCAAGTGGGAGCAAACTGACTTTGGTATCAAAAGGTAGGTTACTTACATTTCCCTGTGGCACTGAGGGGAGTGGGATAGTCAGCAGTCCTCTGCCATGGGTTGTTAGGTCAGGCCAGAACTTGAAAGTGGAAATTAACATTATTAGTCTGAGTCTTCAGTGTTTTCACCCTTTTTGAGGCTAAAGTCCTAAAGCTAGGCCTACGGTTGGGTTGCTAAAGAGTTTTGAACTTCTGTGCCAGATTGAGTATCTGGTACTGCCTATGTACTTGCAGATATGTCCTTGTGAAGAGCTGGTTGAAGATGTGTATTAACGAAAAATAATAGGCATGAAATAGTTTCTGTCACTATCATGCTTTAATCCTTCTGGTTAATTTAGATAAAGACTGAAGCTTGTTTTGTTTTGTTTTTCCATGAAGAAAGCCAAGCATCTCAGGTATTATTTGTTCTCAGGAATATTTTTTTTAAAATAGGATCCTTGAAGTAAGTGGACTGTCTGGTCAGTGAGCTGAGTGCTGGTTTGTGTGTAGGCTATGGAAAGGAGAAAGAGGGGGATTTCACTGGAGTGTTGCAAACTGGCTCACCTGGAAGCTCAGCTTTAATTAAAGAAGGAAGGAGGTCTCTTTGATCAGTTCCTGTGCAAAGAAAATTTAATATATAGGCAGAAGCTGTCACAGATTCCATAAATACCAAAGTAAATCTGAGAGAGTTCCTCCTGATTTGGTGAAAGAAGGTGGAAAAATGAAATCAGATATCATATCAAGCGTGATTTGTGTAGGTTGAAGGCTCTTTCACACATATTATTGCCATTCTTCATTTATTCACCGTTGATGTCTCTTTGCTCTACAGAAGGCAAAAGGACTGTCACGATGGATGAGAAGTTTTTCACTGGGTACAGAAAGACAATAGTTAAGCCCGAAGAAATTCTTCTCTCTGTTGAAATACCCTACAGCAAGAAGGTAAGCTTGTGAGAAGGAACTTCACCGTCCGTGGAGTTAAAATGCTGTTATTTGAGTGTTTTTTTCAAAGTTAGGCACCTTTTTCCTGACTGACCTCCAAATGCTTATGTACTCCCAAGTGGACCAGGAAGCCAATGAATTATTTGGAGAAAATCTAGCAGCACACTATTTTTGACAAGCAAGGCGAGCAGGGCTCTGTGATAAAGTATAGTAAGCCCAAGAATTTTTCTAGTGCGAGAAAGAGATACTTCACTTTATTATCTGAAGCTTTTTCAGTGCATTTGGTAATGACGAAAAGTGTCAAAGTGATGTTCCCAGAGGTAGAAGTTCTGCTTGAAAAGTAGTACAGAAAAGATTTTAGCAGTTCCTGATGCAGAGTGAAGTTAATGTGCCAAAGATTCCTGCTTAATTTCTGTGAGCTGAAACAGGAAAAGAAATGGGGAGAAGTCTGTATAGGTAAAAGGGAAGCTCAGCTTCTGCATTCTTGTCTTGCAAGATATAAACCACAGGGACTGACTATTAGGACATTTTGGCCACGTGGACTTGCAACTTCGAATGAGGCTGCAAAACTTGCTTCGAACAGAGCAATGAGCGCTTCTCTGCTGTAGCAACATAAACCACAACAGAGTATCTAAGAAATAAAACTCTTCTTTTTCCTTTAGGGCTGAGAACATCAGACTGTAATTTCATGCTTGTGATGGTATTTACCTTCTTAGGGCTTGTGGCCCCAAGTCATAAGACGCAAGGATTTGCAGTATAGTGACACATTTTCTTTATCAATGGAAAACACAGGTTTACTTGAAATGCCATTGTATTATGGGACAGAACTAATAAATGCCTTGTCTATCCTCTCAAATTTTTCTATTTAAGTACAAAGGGAACAACTATTAAGGGAACAAAATTATTTTATTTAGGGTGGTTTTCCATCTATTTCTGAGCGATCCTTCTTTGGTCTTGTGATAAAAGCATCACTTTTTGCCAAAATGAGAAACACCCTTGAGGCTGCCAGTGGAAAACACCATATTCCTCCATCCACAGGACAGTCACATTTCACAAAACAAACAGATGTTTACAAGCAGGGGCAGTGGCTTCAACCCTAAGTTATATGCAGCTCGCTGACCTGACAAACTAAAACAACTTTTGAACTCTCAACTGCATGGTTTCTTGGCTGATCTTTGCTCACAAATAAGGAGGCTGAAGTTCTTCAGGGCATGTCTGAAGGTGCTGGCATGTGGCAGACAAAGTTTTCTGCAACTGTGATTTCCTCACGAATGGAAGAAAGGCTGTGTCAGCACACAGCTAAATAGAATTTTTTGGTTTATCTTTGCTCGAAGCTGATGTTATGCCTTGCATTCATGTGACTTGTCACACCAAGGGTAAGACTGGCTGAACAACAGAAAGAATTAACATACTCTGTGGTTTACCAAGAGACCCAGGCAGGCATGTGATGTGATGGTTCACTTACCTACACTCCTAGTGAGGAAAGGTTGTGAGGGCCTTTCCTCCCACAGGACTCTGAATCAAGAAAAATAAGGTGTCTCGTGAGGAGAGAAGGCAAATATTGTCCTCTTGTTGCAATCACGTTATCGGAAATCTCTTGATTACACAGTAAGAGAGGAGGCTGCTTTTTCTCCTCTTTGAAAGCTAATTGTTTTAACAAGCAGGGTGGCAGAATGTCCTCACTGGAAGGATGCTATTGATGCTCCTCTGCTATTATCTGCTGGCTGCTGAGTAATTAATTGAATTCAAGAAATGAAGCACACCCTTCAGTTATATCTCCAGTAACAAGTCCTTGATGCACAAAAGGGGCCTCTTGTGAAACTCTTCTCATTGTCATCAGGAGATAAATTGTTCTGTCCAATAATGAAAGAACTGCTGTCCACTTCAGATTAGAAGCAATTAATGGAGCAGACTGCTGTGCTGTGTGGAGTCACTTGGCTGAGCTATCAGAGAAGAAACTTGTCAGAAAACTCTGCAGAAAGGCAGTGCAAAGACATCAGCTCTGATTCCTCTCTTGGTCTGCAGGGCGCCTGAACAGCAATTTGTCCTAAGCTGCAGTACAGGCAAGGGGACTGACCATGCTGTGACTCCAGGGTGATACTGTTACTTGTGTGTCCTGGTAGAGTGTTAATCTCATATTTACTGCCACTCTTCATAGGAGAGCTGCTGAGTTTTGTGCCCCGTAGTTGCTGGTGCATTTACAAGAATTTCCTTGCTCTGTGGAGACCAGGATAGTAACTGAGAATTCTATTTGCAGTAACAGATTGAATTTTTCTTTTATTAATTAGTATGGTCTACTCTAGAACTGAGAGATATTTGTGATTATTGATTTCAGTTCTTGCAGATTGCAAAGAATTCTGAAGGGAAGGGGTTTAGGATATGGGTTTTACGCATTAGACTTCCAGCTTAGCCGCCTGGGAGGAAGAAAAACTTGCTGAGAAACTGCAATTTTGTTTATGTACAAACGATCTGTCTTGGTTCTTCCTCTCGAGATATGGAAAAATGTGACAGATACGAGCAGATCTCTGTCGAAGCTTGTTTCCCCCACAGTCCTAAGTTGGCTAATAATCGCTGAACTGATACATTAGAATTAATCATTGAATTATGTGAAAGTAAACAGTGCTGCCTGAACAAACATATTCTGCTTGGCCCTGCACAATGAATCAACCAGATACTGTTCCCTGGAATAGCTCCTTCACGTAGAGATAGGTTAACAGCTTGTCCACATTTACACTCCAAAGCATGCCAAGGTAGAGAATAAACAAGTATTTTCTTGTCTTCCAGGGTGAATACTTCTCAGCTTTCAAGCAGGCTTCGCGTCGTGAGGATGACATTGCTATTGTCACCTGTGGGATGAGAGTCCTGTTCCAAGATGGCACAAGCCACGTGGAGGAGATAAAACTCAGCTATGGAGGAATGGCTCCTACCACTGTCCTGGCTCTAAAAACTTGCAAGGAACTCACTGGCAGGTAGGAGTTTTTCTGTGATAAAAAGGCTGTCTAGTGGAACTGTGCTGATTTTTACAGGAGCAGTTTCAATATCTAAAATATCCTAAATCCTCTCCAAAAGTTAAAGGAGAAACGGGAAGAAGTATAGTTATGCTTCTGCAGCAGTGTGTTTTCTGTAATGCCTTGATACCTCCAGTATTCCTTGCCCTCAAAGATCCATGTCATTCTCTCGTTCAGAGAGCCATTTTCTTGCCAATTCTCTCATCTGTTGAAGTGGACAGAAGCTAGATGTGTGCATGACCTACAAAACTGGGTTCATTTCAAACTGGCCAGAAAAATCAGTAATAGCTGATTTATCATATAATAGCTTTGCCACATCTTTAGGAAAGGTAACACGAGCCCAAGATAACAGCAAAGCACACACATGTGCTATGATCGGATAGAACTGATGGCTGTTGCTTGAGAGCTTGTGGCAACAGCATTAAGCTGTGTCAGGGGAGGTTTAGGTTGGATATTAGGAACAGGTTCTTCAGCCAGAGGATGGCTGGGCACTGGAACAGGCTCCCCAGGGCAGTGGTCACAGCACCACACCTGAGAGAGTTCAAGAAGCATTTGGGCAATGCTCTCAGGCACATGGTGTGATTCTTGGGGTGTTCTGGGCAAGGCCAGGAGCTGGACTCCATGATCCTGATGGGCCCCTTCCAACTCAGCTTATTCCATGAGCCTATGTCAGAGGAGTTAGTCTGCCCTGGTGAATTTAGGTCTGAACAAGGGCTTTGTGTCACCTTTGTTCCCTTGCAGAGACTGGAATGAGAAGCTGCTGCAGGATGCCTGCCGCTTACTGTCGGGTGAGATGGATCTGTCTCCTTCTGCTCCCGGTGGGATGGTGGATTTCCGACGCACACTCACCCTCAGCTTCTTCTTCAAGTTCTACCTGACCGTCCTTCAGAAACTGAGCAAGAGTGGCACTGTGAGTGCTCTTTGGGAAGGCAGATTTGGGGAAGGAGAACCTCTTTGTGCTGCCTCGGTGGGGAAGGCACGGGGAGGGTTCAGATTTGAGCAGAGTCACACCTCATAGCAAAATCCATGCTGCAACAGCTGCCAGAGCTACTCTACTGCTTGCATAACAGTGACTTGTGTATCTTCCCACTTGCTTCCTCGTGGCACCCTCACCTTGTGATGCAAGGGTGTTGCTCTGTGGGTTCACACCATGATTCCTGGTTCACAGTCCATGATTCCATGGACTTCTCCCATTTGCTGCATTACAAGAGCTCTTGTGGCTCTGTGGTTATGCTTGGCACAGAGCCTGAGCCTCGTTTGCCTTTAACTCAGTAGATTATGGATTACCTTAAGTGGAAGATGGAGAATGGAAAATATCCTGAGCTACTAGGGAGTGTGAGAAAGGAATTGGAAGGGAAGGTGATTTTCTTTAATATGTCTCTGGCAGAAGAATATGTGTGAGCCTGTCCCTTCAAACTACATCAGTGCTACAGAGCTGTTTCACAAAGATCCCATTGCAAATGCCCAGCTCTTCCAAGTAAGTAGAAACTTTCCCAAGTAAGTAGCAGTGTCAGCATGGCAAAGATGCAGGCTTTTCTGTAGCTCAAACTGTGCTTCTTATCTTCTTATCTAACCCTGAGTATGGTCATCACATAAACTTATATAATACCATGTGTGAAGCTTGTATTTGGGTCTCAGTCCTTTCCTCACTTTAGGATACTATTCTTTTCTATCATTGCCCAAGACCATTGCTGACATGTACAGCTTTATAAAAATCGCTTTTCCTCCTGTAGCCAGCTCTGTATCCAAACTGAAATTCCCCAATTTCAGTCTGCCTTTCCCCAATTAAAGTCTGCCTTTGTTTGCATCTTTCAGTCTTCAGATTCAGGTTGTATCTTCTTTCTTATTTCTCTGTTAGTGACCCATTCTCTTCAGCTTCGGGAGTAGAATCCAGTTTCAGAACCTGAGCCTTCTTATGCAAGCTGTGAAATCAAACCCTTCTTTTCCACGGCAATTTCAAAACCCAAATCCCTTTCACTTCATTCCCTCCAGCTCCCCTCTGTGTAGCTGCATCTTGTGGCATCTTGTTTACCTTCCTTTCCCACAGGACTGAGCCCCCATCCCATTCCCCATTCCCTAGAATGTCTCACAGTGCCTTTTGCTCTCCCATCAATGCTTCCATCCCCTTCCACCCAAGCCGGTAGTAGTCAGCCATGTGTTTCACTCCAGGAAGTGCCCAAGGGGCAGGCCGTGGAAGACATGGTGGGCCGGCCTCTGGTGCACGTTTCAGCAGCCAAACAAGCCAGTGGAGAAGCTGTGTACTGCGATGACATCCCTCACTACGAGAACGAGCTGTACCTAACGCTGGTGACCAGCACCAAGGCCCACGCTAAGATCCTGTAAGTGTCGCTTCTGAGTTCCAGATGTTGGAAGCATCAGGTGCTTGGTGGCTTAGAAAACATCAATCTGTCAGGGTGTGGGTGAGGGAAAGGTTTTTGCTTAGGTGGGAACTCCAGTTCCTTGCACATTGTTACATGGAGGCGAGCTGCGTGTGTGTGACAGCTGCCTTGCAAGTCTGCGTCAGTGGGAATATGAGGGAAGTAACACCAAACTTTGGGCTTTGCTGAAGCACAAAAGCCCTCAGCCTAGGCAAACTTTGTGCATTTCCCATCTCTTATACTCAGGCACGCAGGATTAAAAAGGAGCAGGGTACGAGAGCACCACAGTGGCTGAGGAGATGTCGTTTTAATCACCAACCAGAGCATGCAAAGAAGATTCTCTTTCTGTCTGCCTGAAAAATTAGGTTGTAAGATTCAGTTCTACCAGCACTCCTGCTGGTGAGTCAGCTGGGTGCTCTGGGTTTTCCCTTGTATGGTGCTTGCCTGCACTGGCTGTGACCAAGCCCTCTGCACAACAGTGAGTTGGCTTCAGCTATGAGATGTAGCCCTGTTTGTGTTAGGCTGTAGCAAGGCGGACAGGTCAGGATTTGGAAGTGTAGCTGTGTCAGAAAACATCTTGTCCGTGCAGGGCGTGACTGGTACCTAATTTACAACAATAGTGGCTAACCAACTCTGAAAAGCCAATCCTGGCAGGTAATGCAATCTACATTCTCATTTGAATTTTAATGCTGTCATATTGCAGGACGGACTGTGCTCACAAACCCTAA
Source organism: Rhagologus leucostigma (assembly GCA_013397725.1). Classification (NCBI taxonomy): domain Eukaryota; kingdom Metazoa; phylum Chordata; class Aves; order Passeriformes; genus Rhagologus; species Rhagologus leucostigma. The sequence goes on from VZTD01002136.1 coordinate 697,756, forward strand.
TTTTGTTTACATGGCGGTGTTTCTGCAAGCTCTCATCTGCCCTCAGCTGCTTTGATGGGGAACACTCTGTGTTGCATTGACTCGTGTCATCTTCAACAGCCTTGCAATGTGCTGTTCATTCCTTAGGCAATACTTCCTGCCTAGTTTGGCTTCCTGTCCAGAGGTTTCGCATTATGGCATGGGCAGCATGGTGGTCATGGATGCACGGACATAGTAGTCGACTCCCAGGTTATGAAAGAAACTGCTCTGTCATCATTGTTAATTTTCAGGTGTTGCAATGTGCAGTGCAGACACTCGAGTGTTGTTACTACCACCAGGGCAGATGGGGAGATAAAGAAAGCATCACATCCATGCTTGTGACCACAACATGCAGTGTTTTCTAGAAGTTGCTTTACACATTCTCATGCATTTATGTTGTGTACACGTATTTCAGGCTGGGAGCCTCTAACACTCTGTAGAGGAAGTAGTAGAATATTTAATCAGGGGACAAAAGTATCTCGACCTATGATTTTGGCAGTCAAAATATTGAGTCTGAAAACTTCCACTTCATCTGAGTCAGGTTTTGAACACCAAGTGTAAATCAAACATCATCTGCCTCTGCATATGTAACTAAGGGAAGTGTTAGGGGGTTGTTTCTGAGCTACTGCTGCAGGAACACAGGAAAGAGAACTTTCCAAAGAAAAATAGCACTGTTTTGAGTTCCTGCTGTCTAACGGTTCGTGTTGGAAAAGTTCATTCATACATTTAATGTCTTTTTTAAAAAGTCTGTGGCTCACTGGGATGCATTAACAGCTGCTTTCAGGCACAGTTTATATCAAAGTTTCAGGAATCTGAACAAGTTGCTGAAAAAATTGCAGCAATTTGCAGAAGGCAATAAATCATTCAGTCAGCAAAATCAAAGCCACAGCTCTTCTATTCACAACTGTTTCTCTGTAACGCCAATGTACAGGATATTGCAAAGGAACCTGAAAGTCTTGTGTAATGCATTTTTTATTAAATTCTCCATCTAAAAATTAAATCATTGCCCTTTTTTAATCATTTTGTCTCTGAGTTTTAAATCTATATATGATTCAAGCAAACAAGCATTTTGGTTAGCTATCTCTTGCTGATTACCAAAGAAAGCCTTTCAGGAAGGTTTTTGTCTTTTTGAGCATCGCTTCTTTCGCATCCTCTTAAAAACCTTGAAGCTTCCTTGTGATTGATCCTCAACAATTTTTCCTTGACTCACCCATGGCAGATGATACATGTCTGCACTAAAATTTCTTATTTATGAATAGACAGGGAATTCTTGCCTCCATGGCAGGAATCATGGCAGCTAAGAAGACAGTGGAAGCACAGCATCACTAACACCAACTTGTCATCAAAGAATCTTTTGTACATGTGGCAGTGGGATGAAGTTCGGATATGCCTTAGAGAAAAGATGTATGACACAGTCCAAAGAAGCAGGCTGGTGATAGGTCTCACAGTCAGGATTAACATTTTCATATAGATCTCAAATTATTTTAGTCTAATATGTTTTGCTTTCTGCCATGGTCTCACATGATACTCACGTGGCATAGCCAAACTTGAGGGAATCAGGCCTGAATCTGTATTGGAATCTCATTATAGCTCACACAAAGGAAAAATGAGAAATAACACTCTCTCTCCTTCTTTCCTTAGTTCTGTAGATGCATCTGAAGCTCGGAATGTTCCTGGGTTTGTGTGTTTTGTCTCCGCCAAGGATGTTCCTGGCAGTAACACCACTGGCATCGCTAATGATGAGACTGTCTTTGCTAAGGATGTGGTATGTAGCTCAAAATAGCCTTTTTCAATCATGCTGCTCAGGAGATAACATTTCTCATATTGTCCAGTCAAGCCCTCTACCTTGTACAGAGATAATTCTAACTGCACTGGGGTCAATAGAAATCTTGGTGCCAAATTCAGTAAGGTCCAAGTCCCATTGCCACGTGCCCCTCTCCTCTGTGTTATCTCCATGATTCTTCTCTGAGCTGGAGCCCCCTGGGACAGGCTTACTCACTCAGTTGCTGTCCAAATTTGCTTGGGATTATTTTCCCTGGGCTGATTTTAGATAGACTGGTCTGGACAAACAGATGAAAAACTGCATAAAAGGAATAGATAAAGAAAATTATCATGAGTCTTTCGTTACTGCCTACACACACCCCAAATGATGGTGGGTCCTAATCTTACCCGTAGGTCACCTGTGTGGGTCATATCATCGGTGCAGTCCTTGCAGACACACAGGAACATTCCAGGAGAGCAGCTAAAGCTGTGAAGATTAAGTATGAAGAACTTAAACCTATTGTCACAATTCAGGTAAGATGGCTCAGTTCTGCATCTGCAGTTGGCTTGGGACCCCCTGATGTCTGTTCTGTTCTCACACATGTGGTTACTTAACCCCACATTTTGTTTGTCTTTGTGGGTCCAGCAGGATATGGACAGAAGGAATAATTTGTGTATTTAAATATAAAGAAGGCACATCTTTGATGCCCTACTGATTTAGAGTACATTAACCTTTTCTGCGGTATTTAAAGCTGAAACAAATAAACCAAACTCAGGCAGATATACTGTGCTCAGCAGAAATTTGTTTAAATGAACAAGGTTACTGTGAGTTACATTCTTACCCACAGAGGCTTGCTTTTAATGTTGTCTGGTATGACCCTGCTGGCTTCACTGATACCCATGCCCTCTTCATTCTCTCATTTATAACAAGCAATAATAAGGTGTGAAAATGTCTTTTCTAGCTCTGTCCCTGCACTGCTTCTCTGAGATTTCTGCAGACTGCTTGACTAGTTTCTGAGCTGATGAAATTAATTTTCAGGAGTTCGCTCCCCACTGTGAACTGTATGGACACCGTCTTTAAGTGGCTTTTCTCAAAGCTGAAGAAATTCATGTCAACAGTGTGTGATCATTTCAGGCTTTTCTATTTTTTTAACTAGAAAATTTGTTGACAAGATTTCCTTATGAGACAGTAAAGGCAAAGGATAATATCTACACAGCATTCATATCTAGAAATGAGAAAGAAAAATGTATGGAGCCATTCTTAGTGGATAAATTAGAACCATGGGATTCTAATTAAGTGTTTTAGCAGTCAGTATTTTGTACCACGTATTTTGCAATGTGCATTGTATTCATGCACATACAAAGAGTCTGTGCATGTCTCGTACAGACACTGGTACTGTCATCTGAGGACAGAGATTCTGGGTTGTTTGCGTGATTTGTGGATTCTGAAACAGTGTGTGAGACCTTTGCCTTTTCTGAGGCTTCTACTTGTTTGTTCAACCAGCGAACACGAGAGTGGAGCCAAAAATGTGCTGGTTTTTCGGTTTTTGTTGTTTGATCATTCTGTGGGTTTTTTTTTTTTTTGCATTATGGAAAGCTTCAGTTTTGGCAAAAGGAAAACACCTTTGTAAAACTTCCCTTAGAAAGATGATTGTATGTTAGCTCAGAAGTGAACTACTTCTGCACTTCTTATCTGAGAGATTTAGTTTTCTCTTTCTTTCTCTTTTTCTCTCTCTCTTTTCCCCCTCATTTTCCTTCCTCCCACCTTAGGGGCTACAGACAAGAGTTAATATAAGTTGTAAGTTACACCTCTGGTGGCTACAGGCCTTGATGTTCTGGGTCCACAGTGTAAAATGAGTCACTAGGAGTACCTTAAGATTGTCCAGTTATGGTGTTGGTTGTGAAATTGTTGTGTTGCCAAAAGTTACTTTGAATTGCTTTTAGTCGAGTCTCTTGGCTATTACCATAGTTAGTGTCTGATAAGTTCTTGTGCTTTTTATCTTGGATATTTCTTCTTCTGTCAGAAGAAGCTTTGATTTCATTCCACTTACACAAAAATGTCATTGTGTCATTCTGTTTCCTAGGAAGCTATTGAGAAACAATCCTTCTTTAAGGCTATAAAGAGGATTAATAAGGGAGATGTGAAGAAAGGATTTGAAGAATCTGATCACATTTTGGAAGGTGAGAATAAGCATTAATAATTCTTTTACAATAGGATAGTTTTTGACAAAAGAAGTCAAACTATCACCTTCCTTTTATGCATGTGATACTGAGAGTAAGGCTTGCAGGACTAAATTCATCTCATATATAAAGTTTCAGACCAGTATACAAGTTTTATTGTTTCAAACAGACCTGGATGCTCCCAGCTGTGCCCCAGAAAACACTCTGTCCAGAAAACACTCTTTTCCAATGAAAAAACACATTTTTCTTGAGAAAATATTCTACAAAGTGGTTGTTTTTTTTTTTTTCCTGAAATTTTTCCCTGTCCAGACTAGTCTGGTCTAAATCTTATAGACAGCCAATTTCCCTTAATCTGGTGTATGGCTGTATCTTAGGAAAATGGGACACAATGGACAGATCAGGGCCATGACTGAGAAAGGAGGTTGATTCTGACATTTAATTGTGTGTACCATGACTGGAAATTGTACCCTCAGCACTGCCAGGTAAGATGTCCTGGGAAAGAGCCACATGCAGTGATAGAGAGTTGATTCCCAGTTAGATCATCTTGAGGCATTTTGGGTTTCTATTTTTGTTCTCCTGTTTCGAAATCTATAACCTTGTATTTTATCTACTCAGATAGACCACACTTGATTTATTTCTATTCTTATCTCAGGGATGTTATCAGCGTAGTCTTGAAAAGCACCAAATACTGCATCTTAAGGGATGCTGGATCAATGGCATGGTGTGCACGCCTATTTTTGAAATGCCAGCCACTTGTGTTTTGGAATGAAGATTTCTACAAAGTGGAAAGGAAGCATGTCTGGATTTTTTATTGTGTTTTGTTGTTTTGCTTTGAGTTTATTTTTTGTTGTTTTTTAAACACTGAACCAGAAGTGTCAGGTTTAGAGTTAGTGATACCCAGAGCTGGGCAAAGCAAAGGGTTGCCGGGTAAAACACATACAAAAGGCAGTAGACTGAAGACAATATGTGATGGGAGACACCTTATAACACCAGGGATGCCCTTTCTTTGGGGCATTTCTTTAAATTTTCTAGGAGAGATGTACCTTGGTGGTCAGGAGCATTTCTACCTGGAAACTCACTGTACTTTGGCTGTGCCAAAGGGAGAAGATGGTGAGATGGAACTCTTTGTGTCGACCCAAAACCCAATGAAGACACAGGTACTTCTCATTAACCTGGTGCCTAAAAGGCATTTGTTTCTCAGTTTCAGACTAGATGAATAGTTGTTTTACAGTTGCTCTTATTTTATTCTTCAATTAAAAAAACCACATAGGCTTAGAGTGGGGTATGGGACCTGAAGTCCTTATCCATCCTGCTGGAATCCTGAATCTCCTCTCAGATGACAGAAATGTTTCTGTTTGTCAAGAGGAATAACATGCTTAGCCCTTTCTGGAGAGGGTCCCAGCTGCTCAGGAGACATGTGAATGACACATCAGAAAGAGAGGTGGTGAAACCACTGGCTGTGCACCAACTCTCCCGTTCCATGAGACAGGCTGCTGGAACCATGGGGTGTCCTTGGCCTGTTTACTGGCTCACCAAGACTGTTCAAAGGTCTCTCAGTGCAGTGAGGGTGGCATGAACATCAAAGCCTGTGCTAAAAGAGACCTGAGTCTTGGTAACCTCATCTGGTGTCAGTCTCTTCCTGAATCTAGCCCTGTGTGCGGCAGCACGGTGCCTTTTCCCCTCAGAGATCGAATGCTGGGCCTATTGGCTCCAATTGCACCAAATCCAATTGCACCAAATCCAATATTTGCACTGCTGAAATGGTTTCAGGGAGGCAGAGTGTTGGTATCTAGTTCTTAACACCAGCTGAGCTCCCTACATGTTCTGCTGTTTTGCTTTTCTTTAGGAGTTTGCTGCTAATGCACTGGGAGTGCCTTCAAATCGGGTTGTGGTTCGAGTGAAAAGAATGGGAGGAGGATTTGGAGGAAAAGAGACGAGGAGTACTATTTTGACATCGGTAGTGGCTGTTGCAGCCTTCAAGTAAGTTTGGGTGTGGGGAAGAGGGATTTTTTTCCTTCAGACTGTCCCAGGCTGCCTCTTTCTGGAGCACCATTTGCACTGGAGCACTTTCAATACCCTCCATGTTTTCTTACTGTACAACTTATAGCAAACTTGGAATTTCCCAAGGGAGGTGTCTAATGGGTTCTTAGCTGGTAGGAGGGATTGAACCTGCCCAAAGGGGCTAAGTTCATGCAGGAATGTCAGCTTTCAATAGCAAGGGGGGGAAAAATCTCCTTACTCTTTATTCCTTTGGTGCTCTCTAAAAACTCTTGTAGCTCAAATTATTTACCTCTCCCCCTCACTTCACCCCAAACCATTTCAAAATCCAGCACCAGCCATGTTTATTGTTTTGTTTAATAGAGGTATGAGAATCTCTTCCTTGTTCAGAGCTCTACTACACTAATCTTGCACCATTATTTGTCTGCTCTTCTGCAAATTCCCTCTTTGGATTTTTCCCTAGGAAGGGTAGCAGGCCTTGGAACCCACACTTTTCAAACCCCTAAAATTTCAGGGGGTGAACCTAGGCTGCAACCATTTGTGAAGAGCAGATTGGAAATGTGCTTCTGGTTTCCGAAGTTTTGCTGTGGGCTCATGTTTTACTGCGCAGGTTTGGGGTGAACACGGCCTCTGAGATGACATTTCTGCCCTGCCTGTAACCCTGCCCTGCCCAGTACTGCCCTTACTGGTAGTGCTAGAGGGATCTTGCAGCACAGCAGCAATTTGATACAATACCTTTGGAAGACAACAGCCAAAATGAACCTCTGTTTTTAAATAGACTTCATTTTTTTCTATTCTGAGCAAACAACCTGTTTTCTCTAATTAATCAGTAATGCATTTGCATTCTTTTCTTCTCTTTATCTCTGCCAACCAAACCACTGTTTGACATCCTGGAGGTTACAAAATAACATCTATGATATTCCCTAGATACTTGTACAACCTGAAGACAGGCACTCGGAAGGCAAAATTGTTAGAAAATAAAGAGCAACTCCTACTCTCCCCCTTGTTTTCCTCCTTGGATAATAAATAAGCAAATAAAAACCAGGGTCAAATTGAAGGCTAGTTAGTACTTTACTTTGCATTATTATATAATTCCTATGGCATCCTCTCTTTCAAAGCCAAAAGAGTGCCTTGAGAAATAGTCTGGAAAACAGTGATTGCTCGGCTATTAGCATCTGTCTCTACAAGAAATTATCCTTTTTTAAAATACAATACTCTTTGCAAGAGTTTTCACAAACAGGTCCCAACTTTGGAGATGTTTTTTTTTTACTCAATCTCGCAGTTTTCTTAAGAGGAAGATATATAAACCAAGCAGTTTACCCTTAACTCTCTATTGCCACTCCGGAAAGACAAAGAGAAGAGTCTTGTTCTGCAGGAACCGTGTTGTGCATTTCAGGCTTTGCCTAAAAAGCTGTGTTCTTTAACAGAACTGGCCGTGCAGTGAGGTGCATGCTGGATCGAGATGAGGACATGCTGATAAGTGGTGGGAGGCACCCGTTCCTGGGGAGGTACAAGGTATGCACACACGTGAGAAGAATGCATCTGGTCTCAGTGTTGTCCCCTGAGACATCAGAGAGCAGTAAGATATTGTGAAAAACTTGCTGCTATGGTCATTTCACTGCTGATTCACCTTGCTTAATGGGCCAGGTCAGATGGGCTGTAGCATTTTTCCTGTTAAAGTGCTGCAGAAGTTATTTTGGCTTGCATGGTTCCCTTCCTGTGACCTCAGCATAAATAATTCTGCCTTCCTTGCAACCAAGACTTCGCCCCTGTTGACAATCCCATTGCTCTTAGAGGTTTCCCCATTCCTTTAAAGCATTCTTTACACAGCAATGTGCTTTGCTAACTTCCTTTCTGCTTCAATCCCCATCCAACTGCTGCTGCTTTTGAAAGCAAAAACCTGTTGAGGAAATTGTGGCTGCGATAAGCGGCCAGCACTTAACTTAGAAGAGTTCTCTGGAGCAAGATTGAAACAGGCATGGATCCTTTACTGGGGAACTCCCTCAGCTGCTGCCTCTGCCTGTCCTATGCTGCGCTGGGGAGAGCCAGCCCTCTCTGCCTGTGTGAGATCCATTCAGTTTTTGGAGGGAAGCACAAACCAGAACATTTTGTAGAAAACGGATTACTGAGGAGACTCTCTTGACAGGTTGGTTTCATGAAGAATGGGAAAGTCAAGAGTCTGGAGGTGTCATACTACAGCAATGGGGGCAACTCTATAGACCTCTCTCATGGTGTAAGTAAAATTTTCTGATGGCTGATTAAGCAGGTGTTTTTCTGTGCAACCTTTTGCTCTGCCTTCAGAGAGCTTTTGCCTACAGCATTGCTTGCACATGCAGCTCTTTGACATGACTGAAAACAGATTTTGAAGGGGCTTTGGAGCTTCTACAAATGCTCTCTGAGCCAACTGACCTGCCACATAATTCTTATGGACGCTGTAATACTCGGATTGAGCAAAGGGGTCAAGAATGTTTGCTTTGCATTACAGGGCTGCGATGGAAGAGTAGTTGCACAGCGCAAGATGACTGATAGATCCCCAGCTCTGGGGAAAGATAGCTCCTTGGAAAGAGAAGCATCCCAGTCAATAGGCTGATCAGGGCAGAGGGCCTAAATCAACAAGCTCGTTAAGGACTGGCTAAAGCCAACACTGTACTAACAAGCAGTAAGGACAGAAAATGGGCCTGAGTTCTGAGTTTGCCTCCAAGGAGTTTTGCGCTGATGAGTAAAAAACTCCTTTTCTGTTGTGTGAGTGGCCAACTCAATATCCTAGTGCCACTCAGGTTTATTCTAGCTCACTTTCTCCAGTCCACTGAGTCTTTGATAATTTTCTGCAAAAATGGATCCATTTCAAGAGGAAAGATCTGCAAGAGCTCTCTACCAGAGCCACGTTTGATGCTGGGCAGAGCAGAACGACAGGCGAGTGCCTTTGCATAAGCTAAGGGCCTGGTTGAGAGGACATCTATGTAATTGTCTTTTTGACTGTGTCTGAATCAGGGGACTGGAAAGTGCTCCACGTTGAAATAAGGTTGAGTTGTGTGTAATATCCTCTCTGTGCTGCTGCTGGAAGGGAAATCTGGAAACAAGCTAGAAAGAAGCTCTGGCCCTTTCCCAGTGTGGACAATAAGTGGACAAAGTTCTCAAATCTTGCAGTTCAGACGTAGTTACTGAAAATCTTTATTTCATATGCTCGCCCTTAGTGCCATAGCCCAGTGCCAAGTCACTTGATAGCAGCAAGACTTTTCCAGTAACAGATTACTCAATATAACGAAAAGAAGAGAGTTTCTTTCAGACGGGTAATGGCATTTAGTAACAGTTTGACTCAGCATGAGCCCAGGGCCAAAAAAGGATTTTGAAGCTTAATCTGTTCCAGAGCCATAAGTGTCAACAGAGAAGTGTGCTTATTGTCCTGTCCTTCAGGAAGACACCACTTGACACTCCATTGCACGTGAGAGGCAGCTCTGGCTGCACTTCAGTGCTCATCCAGCTGTGTTGACTGCAGCACTGCAGGGTGCAAGAGAAAGTGCTGATTGTTGTAAATTAGCTTCAGAGCTTTCAGTCTGGTTTTGGCACTAGTGAGAAGTTTGACATCCAATCCATGTAAAATGTGTCCACCTCTATTTCTTCTCTTCACCAGGTTATGGACAGAGCCCTGTTACACTTGGATAACTCCTACAACATCCCCAACTTGAGCAGCGTGGGCATTGTTTGCAAGACCAACTTGCCTTCCAACACAGCCTTCCGTGGCTTTGGAGGGCCCCAGGGAATGATGATTGCTGAGTGCTGGATGAGCGACCTCGCTCAGAAGTGTGGCCTGCCACCTGAGGAGGTACAGACCCACTGACACCTTCCAGGGTGGTGCTGCCTTTGAACGAGCTCTGAGAACTGGATCAGCCACATGAAATTTTTAAGCATAAGAACTTTTGCTTCAATTTTGCTGAGCTCCTAGCAGGATCTCAAACTTGTGCGACAGATACATTCTAGCATGGATTATCTTCTGTTTAGTTAAACTCCTTGGTAGCCTCAATTTTGTAACATCTGGTTTAAGGATAGATATTAAAAAGAAGAAAGTCCAAAGGCACTAGGTAATCTTATGACAATGTGCTTTAAGTCCCGATCTCTGAAAATTCCCAGCCTTAATGGCTTAGTTCGTGTTTTCCCATAAACAGACACATGTTTATTAATTGTTTTGCTCTGTAGAGAGAGCAAAGGAGTAAAATTAGGAAGCAACGCACTTTAGATCTCATCCCTCCTTGTCAAAAGCTTTAAACTTGGCCTGTCCTTTCTATGTTTCTTTGGGAAGGTGCGGAAACTCAATCTCTATCATGAAGGAGACACAACTCATTTTAACCAAAAGCTGGAGGGATTTACTCTAGGGAGATGCTGGGATGAATGTTTGTCCAGCTCCAGCTATCACACCAGGAGGAAACAGATTGAAGAATTCAACAAGTAGGTGCTCTAGAGCTGTCTTGTTACTGGGTGCACCTGTTGCATACTAAATTCTGAAGTTCTCTTAGCAACTCAATTGATGTGAAGTCACACCTTATATTTGCAGAGTGACTTCTAAAAATTTCTCTTTTTGAAATCCCTTCGTGCTCACTGTCAGAGGAAAAGTCTATCAGTGAGCTGGTAGCATAAATAAGGCTGGAATCAGACCTGGCATGATGTGATTTTGTAAGTGAAATGTAGGAAAGAAGAGGGAATGTGTTAAGTCCAGCTAGGAATTTCACATGACTATCAAGGCAATTTGTTTAGGCTTTCCTCTGCCTTATAGTCTTTTTTAGTTGGCTTGTATATACAGCTGAATAGTTAATAGTATGGATAACTGCTTCTATAATGCTTGGGGAAAGCATCTTCAGTTGGAATTTCTTCTTGTTGGAACCCGTAAAGAAAGCTTTCCTTTAATACAAATTAGTGATTAACTCAGTCTATATCACAGTCAGGTACCTAATTTCTATTTGTTACACAGAGGGAAGCACAGTATTGATTTATGATAAAAGGCCTATGGGTATACGAATAATGTTCTTTCCTTGCAGGCAGAACCGCTGGAAAAAGAGAGGGATGTGCATCATTCCTACCAAATTTGGCATCAGTTTCACTGTCCCATTTTTGAACCAGGTCTGTAAATGTCATTTGCCTTTTTGCTAGATAGCTGCATTTATGCTGCCTATTTATACCAAACTGGAGCTTCTTGAAGAAGTAGTAAATTAGTTAAGAAAGAGCACTCATTTTTCAAGCTAAAATGAGCAGCATAACAGTTACCAGTTTACACCACCCAAAAGACACCACAATTAGCTACATTTCCATGGTATTGTGCTAGGTTAACTTCCCTGCCTTCCTTGATAGTAGAAACACTGCTCCAGTGTTTGAGCTGGATCTAATGGACTGTCAGTGGTGTTGGCAAGTTCAGGTGAAAGGTGCGTGTGTATTTCACAGGGGGAGGACTGGATTACTTCACCTGCTTTCTGAGCTGAAAATACTGACTGGGGTTTGTTATGTCATTGGAACCTCTAGTGAGCTGGTGAGACTAACCCAAACTCACCTCAAGTGTAAACAAGTGGCTTTAGTTGCACCAAAGAACAACCTTAGTCTAGTTCTGAATGAATTCTCTCTGTAGTCTGCTAAGAACTTCACTAGTTAATTTCTGATGATTGATGTTCCCTGGTGTAGGCTGGAGCTCTGGTCCATGTGTATACAGATGGCTCTGTGTTACTTACACATGGGGGGACTGAGATGGGTCAAGGACTTCACACCAAAATGATTCAGGTAATAATGGGTTTGGGCTTAACTGAACGAGACATCTTTTCAGGAGATTTACACTCTCCCTACAGTATTGCCTCAGGCAGCTTGACACTTCCTCTGTGTGCATGCAGAGGGTAGCAAATCATGACTAATTCCTCTTCACTGTTTCAGCAGCAGTGCTAGATTTCCAGAGTATCATCACAATGGAATTTTAGAATTAGATTCTACATCATCTTAAGTCTCATTATGTAGATAATGCAGGTTATGCTTACAGTTTATCTTCTCTGGCAATTTCATTTCATCCCATAAAGGTACAGTTTACATCCATTTTATACAAAAATTAGTGGTATTGCAAACATATATATCTGCATATGCTAGTGCCTTTGTAGTTAAAAAGGTTTAAGGAAGCAGGAAAATGAAAGGAAAATCTCATAGGGCTATTGATCTTCTGATTCTTCTAATTGCTGAGAGAAGAATTTAGTCTCACAATATGCACTTTTGCGGCAAAAGTGTGGCATTCAGTCTGTGAAATGCAAACATAACAATGTCCTGGCTAGTTCCCAGTCACTGAAACAACTCAGTCTGCAGGAAAAATGAAGTTTATGGTGGGAGAGGATAGAGGTTTCAGTGTGGGTCCTGGCAGTGCAAGCAATGACTGACAACGCTCATGGATAAGAAGTACTGCTTACCAATTGCTTACCTTTGCTCCACAGGTTGCTAGCAGGTCCCTGGGAGTCCCCACCTCCAAAATTCACATCAGTGAGACCAGCACAAACACTGTCCCAAACACCTCCCCGACAGCTGCTTCAGTCAGCGCGGACATCAATGGAATGGCCGTCCATGTATGGAAGCTGAGTTATTTAAAGCAGTGTGTTACAAGAGGGGGCTCCAGAGCATGAAAAGCTGTCCTGTATTTATTTGTTGCTTAAGGAAAACTATCAAAAGGCAGTTCCAGTCTAAGGCTGCCTCATCACTTCTTTACCTTTTATAGCTACCAGTGGCATTAGATTGTGAATGACTTTATTTTTTTCAAGTTATTCAAAACTCTCCTTCAGTCTTTCGGTAGTTCTAAAAATAGAGTATTTGGGATTGCTCAAAATGAGCAGAAAAAAGCATCCATTTAAATAGCCAGCTTCTAAGTAATTAATGCAGCCTAATTTATAACAAATGTATTTTGCTGCATGTGTTAATAGCAAATGGTTTGAGAGTTGTACTCCACAAGCTCTAAGTGTTGATCAGCTCACAGAAAACATTCTGCTGTAGCAATAGCATGGTCGTGGCTGTCTGTAATGGCAGAATTACCAATTAATATATTTGCTGGGTATGTGGCTTTTCCTTTTTAAATTAAGAACTTAGTACTGGCCATTCTCAGTTTAATAGAAAAAAAGAAGTGAAACCTGGAAAGTAAAATCATCAGGCTGTTTCTATTTTCTGCACAGTTTACCTGAGTAAGTTGAATTTTGGGAAGAATTTTTTTTTTTTCAGTGTTAAAGGATCATCTTGTAAACTATGCTGAGCTATCCTGTACAGACTTGGTACAGATAAAATTAATGTATAAATGAGTGGACTTCTTATATTTTGTGTCATGGTCCAGAAAGTTCTGTGCTGAATTTGGGATTCCTTTCTGCTATCAGCACAGCCAATCTCCTTTAAAATCCTTTTCAGGCAACATTTCTTCCTATGTAGCAAGACATTTGTTAGTGAACTTTGCTTCTTTGTATGATTTGCCAAAGTCCTAAAGGCAATATTGATTTAAATAGAAGGTTCTTTGAAACTCTTACAGGGCTCTTAATACCATAAGCTGGCTATTCAAATCTTACAATATTTCTTCTCTCTCTCTTTGTTTCTAGAATGCGTGTCAGACTATCTTAAAAAGACTTGAGCCAATCAAGCAGGCTAATCCCAAAGGATCCTGGGAAGACTGGGTAAGCTGTTTGTATCTGTCATGAGACAAGTGGACATTTTCAGAGATGGTTTTAATTGGCAAACCATGTGTGCAGGTGTGTCCTCCAAGCCTTCTGCATCTTGCTAGCATAGATTTGAGCACAGACAGAAACCTGGCACTGATTTCCAAGTAATTAAAGCTTGCAAGAGGCATCCCCAAGACATCCGTTATTACTTTAATCCTGAGATTTCTCCAAATTTTGGGGCCTGCCTAGGACAAACTTCATCAAACAAAAGTCTTGAGTGGCTATATGTATCTTTCTAGTCAGGCTACACTCTCGGACAGAAGGAAACCTGATTTTTAATGAAGGGATTCTGTAGCATAGACAACTGTTGTTGAGCTGCCATTCAGCCCCCGTAGTGCTCCTTGGCTGCAATATCTCTGTACCCTCAATGAGAAGGCATGGGTGGGCTGTAAGGCTCTCTTCAGATCCAAGCTCTGCTCTTTATCAGAGGAGTTTTGACTTTGTGAAGTCGGGATAGAATTTCCCTCACTGAAAGGATGACCTGTCAATTTAACCTTTGTCTCTGAGGCTAAAAGTCTAACCTGTAGCTGAGAGATGAACAAACAAAAGCAGGTCTCATCCACTGCCAGTGATTCAAGTTCTGCCCTCAGTAGCTGCTGACGGGGCTATTTGGGGGAGCAGCTGCAATCATGCTGTTTCGCAGTGCTGGAGTCGGGTAGTGTGACAGCTGTCTGTCACTGGACATTTTCTACTTGAGGCCTCCTGGAAATGTTTTTGTGCAGTTATTTTGAAGGGCCTGGTTGTACAATCACTGTTTTCAAACTCTTGTTCACTTTGCCAGATTAAAACTGCCTACGAGAGCTGTGTCAGCCTGTCAGCCACGGGGTTTTATAGGTGAGTGAAAATTCACACTGCAGAGGCACTGACTCGATTGCATGGATTGTATCCAAGGAAACTCTGGGAGGATGTACAGCCCCCAGCCCCTTGTCACTGCTCTAAATTAAAGCTGCATTCCCTTTCCTACCTACAAGTGGTAAGCTGAAGTTAGCAGTTTCCTGGCTGGGGAGAATCGATTCCTGATGGAGCACAGCTCTGAGGACGAGTAAACCTGGAGTAGATCTAACTTCAAGCTGACCTTGGTCTGAAGAGGCATAAATGAAATCAGAGCTTCGCCTGGGGCTCTGCTCTGTGTCAGCCTTGTGACCTAGTTTTGCACTAGAATCATCATGTGGGATAAGAGGGGACAAGGGTTGTCCTTGAGGAAAATGCTGTCTCTTATGGCATGAGCAGATACCAGTGTTTCCAGCTTTGTTCTCCCGCTTCAGACTCCTGCTGGACCCCGTGAAGCTCTGAAATGAGGCACTTCTCTTAGTCAGCTCTACTGCTGGAGGAAAGCAGAGATCCATCATCTTTAAGGCAGAGGGGCTGACATTAATAAATAAACACAGTGTTGAGAAGAACTTGTTTAGGACTAAAATACACTATGAGTTCATTTCTTTTGCATCTCTGAAATGTATTTTTTCTCTTAACAAAGTGACTTGTCAGTATTTTAATAAACCAGTTTTCAGATAAGGTATAAGTAGCCAGATAGAAAGTTTGCAATGAACTGTGCTTCAAATCAGTTCTTAGCTTAATGCAGTTTCTGCTTCAGCGTGACTATGTTCTGAAATTTAATGGCCCTAAAGAAAGGTTCAACTGTACTCTAAAAGCAATGAATTTGCTACAGGATTGGTGAGAATGAGTTTATAATAGTCATCACAAGCCCTAGATTCATGGGAAGATAAAGACAGCTAAAATAGTTTGACAGTTTCAATCAAGTTTTGGAATACAGAGCAGATTTAGCAAATTTCTATTTATAGTTGTTTACAAAGTAAATAAGGATTTGGATAAGTTGCAATGCAGTTGTATTCATTTTGTTCACGGAATGAAATGTGTGGTTTTGTTTCTCTTTGTATCAAGAATTCCTGATGTTGGCTACAACTTTGAAAAGAACGAAGGGAAACCATTCTCCTACTTCAGTTACGGCGTTGCTTGCTCTGAGGTTGAGATAGATTGCCTGACAGGTGACCACAAGGTGAGGGGTCAGCAGTGAAACAGCTCTCTGTGTTTTGGTGAAGGGAACATGCATGGGGAGTTAGAGCAAATACTGGGTGTCAGCCACTTCCTGGCTCTGTCATTGGTCTGGTGTGACCTTCAGCAAATTTCTTAACTCCTCTGTTCCACAGTGCAGCAACCCGTAAAGTGTAATAAAACAATAATTATCTACCCTGCGGGGATTTGGGGCTTAATGAATGATTGCAAAAGTTATTGGATTTGCTTGAGTAAGAGATAGCAGCACTGTGTTGGCACAAAAGTACAGAAACATCCTGGAATTGAGTTAATCATTAAAAATAATACTGAAGACTTCTGGAAAGAAAGAAAGAAAGAAAGAAAAAGAAAGCAAGCAAGCCAGAAAAAAAAAGTCATCAGAATCTGACCTAGTTGATTATGCTCAGGTACAGACCACTGATACCAGCATCTTGGAATTAATATTAACTGGGTCCACTGGACCTCTGGGAAAAACTGCAGTGAGTTCCTCTGATTTACTTTTGGGGTGAACTCAGATTAAAAGTCAATATGAGGAGTTCAGCTGAGCGATTTTTGAACACTGTCCAAGCATGGGATAGTGTTTGGATAATGCTCCTCACAGAAGACCATGGTGTACCAGTTTCAGTGGTCTGTGCTGATTTACCCTTTATTCCTGTCTTTTAGAACATTCGCACAGACATTGTTATGGATGTTGGTACCAGTCTGAACCCAGCCATAGATATAGGACAGGTAAGTGAAAAAGTGTTGCTATTCCCATAATGTTAAAGCAATCACACTGCTCTCAGGCTTTTCTATTTATTATCCCTCTCCAGGCTGTGTCTTTGCAAACACAACCTTTTAAACTTGGCGCAGAATTACATAGGGAAATACTCTGTTAGGGTTTGGAGTTTTTTGGCTTGGATAGTAAGACTACAGGATAGCGTCCAGTTACCAACCCACTGATGTTTTTCGGGCTAAATCCCACACTTGATATTTCTACTCCTATCTGTCAATATTAAGTTTATTTAATTTAGTGAAAATTCTCCTGTGACTAAAGAGTGTGGCAGGTTCTGTCCTCCAGCTGCTGCTGTGTAGAGTTCTCAACAGGAAGCTGGACCAGTCACTTATCTTGCAAAGTCCTTAGGCAGGCACAAGATTACTTCAAAATTTTGTGCAGTAATAATTACAATCTCTCTTAGGAGATAAAGGTAATAAGCACAGGGTTGTTTGACAGACCAAGAGATGAATTGTTAGACATATGCTTATCTAGCCATCTTAGCTCCCTGGCTAACTCTAGATGTTGATACAATGTAACTGCGATGAAACTGCTGCAGGACTTGGGGTGACAGGAGAGCAGGAGTTGCAGAGCTCTGCTATAGCTAACATGAAACTTCCTTGAAGTTGCAGTTTTTCTGAAAGAGATTTTTGGAAGTGTCCAAGGGGAGAAAGAGATTTTCTGTCTTTGCAGCCCGTCACTTTAGGTCCGGGAGTTGAGAGATGGGCTAAATGGAGCCTGTCAAAGGGGTCTTAAATTCCTTCCAGGAATTAAATGTCCTTCCATGAATTGCTGCAGAGGATCTGGGGGCATAAAAGAGAAAGGATGTGGCATGAGTGCAGGAACACAAGTACACAGAGATGGGTCAGTGAGTACTTGTGCCAAATCTTTAGACTGGTCTGGCTGTCAGATACCTCAGTGGGCAGAGAGAGCAGAGCTCCTTTGTGCAGCACTGTTCAAGCACATCCTGCTCTTATAATCTTTTTTCTCCTAAAATTCACAGCACAAAAAGTATGTAAAGAAGTTTTTTAGTACTTAAATGGATATGGGAGTGTTTTTGCAGGTGTCTGTGCTGGCGACCTGATAATACTTAGCAGCGCTTCGGAAAGCATTTATACTGAAATAGAAAGCATAAAATAGTTTATCTTCAGATGTTTCATCTTTAGTCCTTTTAGTCTACTTGTCCTTTGAATTATCAGCAAGTTCAGCTCATTCAGTGTTCACCTGCCTGGGAAGAAATCAATATTTTATCATTGATTTTATTTTTTTTTCTGTTGCTTCATCAGAAAATTCCTGTCCTGCGTTTACAGAAAATCTGTTTGCATGCATTTGTAAAGTGCTTCACCTGCCAGGGAAATGCAGCCACATTTATGTGGGAACACAGGGATTGTGCCAAGATTGTACCCAGCAGAAGGGACAAGGGTTTAGAGATAAAAAGTGGGATCTGAGCCAGGTGGGGAGGGTTGAAAACCCTGGTGGATGTTGTCACTGTTTGTCCTTGTGCAGGGAAGAACAACAACAACAAAGGGAATGTAACCTTGTCTGGATGTGTTTGTAGATAGAAGGAGCGTTCGTCCAGGGCATTGGGCTCTTCACCATGGAGGAGCTGCGCTACTCTCCTGAAGGGAACTTGTACACTCGAGGGCCTGGCATGTACAAAATCCCAGCATTTGGAGACATCCCAACAGAATTCTATGTGTCTCTTCTCCGGGACTGCCCCAATAGCAAGGCAGTTTACTCATCCAAGGTACGCCTGTGAGGTCTGTGGGCCTCTTAACAGCCCATAACACTCTGAAGCTGAGTGGGATAAAGTAATGATTCTGTGTGTCTAAACAGTTCATCTCATTATGCTGTGGTTACTCTGAGGGCAGGATGTTTTTCTGTTTCTTATCAGAAATGTGTGTCATCACCTTTCTAGTTAGGAAGAACTGAAATAACCTGCACGTTGCTGCCCTGATTGTCCGTTTGACAGAACTGAAGTGGCTTTGCTGTGTCAGAAAGCTTGTGTTTTCTTCCTGTTTCTTCTTTAAATGGACTGAGGGTTGTTTTAGCTCAGTCTTTCCTCACTGATCCCACCTGGCACACTGGAGGCTGTTTTAGCTTCATGTTTCCTCACTGAGCACATCTAGTAAACTGAGGTTCCCATCCGGAAGGCAAAGCCTCACTCTTGCTTGTTCTCTGTCTAGGCTGTGGGAGAGCCACCTCTGTTCCTGTCTGCCTCAGTGTTTTATGCCATTAAAGATGCCATCTACTCAGCGAGGAAGGACTCTGGCCTGACAGAGGTGTTCAGGCTGGACAGCCCTGCCACCCCAGAGAGGATCCGCAATGCTTGTGTGGACATCTTCACCAAAATGGTAACAGCTCCTGGTCTCAGTCTGCTCCCTGGCCAGCCCTACCCCATGGGAAATGTGCCTGGAAGTCACAGGGGGCCGGGGCTGGGATTAGGGCAGGATGGGGAGGCTGTGTCCCTGCTTCAGTAGATGGCTTTTGTTTCATGGGTGTTATCCTTCATTTAACGGGTCATCAGCTGAGAGCCAAATCCACAGCCCAGCGCTGCTAGGGGTCCCACTGCAGGAAGGGCAGGTGTACAGTACCTTTGAAGTTCAGTCCATTCCATTCTCCAAGTGTTGTCTGTGGAACAAAGGCACTGACTGCTTGTCCTGATGCTCCTGACTATCGTCTCTCAGAGAATCACATATGGTGAGGGCTGTGCTGTGATTCACTGGTGTCCCTCAGCAAGAGAGGGAGAGGAGAGTGTTACTGAAAATACTCCCTTCTCTTCAATGCTATTGCCACAGGAGTCTCCTTAGGGGCTGTGGACTCGATCTGAAGGAGTGCAGGAGTTATCCCTGTCACTGGCTCCTCATGGGCTCCACCTCTGTCATAGTGCTGTCACAGGGCTCTGTAGGAGTCGACCATCAGGCCTCTATCAGAAGTGCCATGAGACAGACATCTCTGCGTTTGGAAAAACTGGGATAGGAGCTCCTATCATCACACGTACAAAGTCACCCACCTCAAAAGCAGCATGGTGGGACATGCTGAACCCTGAACAGGGCCCTCACTTGTTGCTAATTCAATTATTTTTTTCTCTTTACAGTGCCCTTCTGCTGAGCCAGGCACCTTTAAGCCATGGTGTGTGCGTGTGTAAGAGGAAAGTTTGAGGAGCAAACTCTGCTGAAACTGAGCTTACACCAGAGGAACCACAAGGCAGTAGGACTATAATGGAGAGAAAAAAGAATACCTGTGTTCATGTGGCTCACCCACTGATTCATGGAGCTTTCACATTTAACTGTCCAATCATTATTTTCTCTACGAGAGGGAATTGCTGCCAGATTATAGCTGTGATGTAAATTCAAATGAAGAGTAAGCAGAAGGTGATGTTATCCAGGTGTAATTGAAAAATCTTACAGGTTTCAAATAAAATTGCTGCAAGGATGCTTCTTACCAGCCAATGTGAAATAGCAGGGTGGTTGTTTCTTCTTTTCCCTGCTATGGGGAAAAGATGTATCACCTTGTGATGCTATGCTAAGAAGGACTGAAATGTGTTGAGCCCAGACTCCACGTCTATCTCTAGCTGAGATGGGGGAAGGTGTAAGAGGTGCTGAGGGCTGGACCCTGCTGTGTCCCCTCTGCACACAAAGCCAGCTATATCCTAGAGGGAGATGAGCAGGACTTTTGATGTTGGCTAATGAAGATGGTCTTACCTGTGTAACAAAAGTGTTTCAGAGGAAAAAGCTAAAATGTGACCAATAACTGATTTACCCCAAGTTCAGTGACTGTTGCTTTGTCTGCACCTGGGCTTTAATGAGATCTTAGTTCAAGTGCTACCTTGTCTTCTCTCATTAAAGATAAAAACTAAATATACCAAGAGGACTTCCAGCAAGATGCTGCTTTGTTTGACACCAGCTTTTCCCATCCCACGCCTTCACATCTTTCCCCATCCTTTACATAGAAAAGGACATCAGAAACCTTGGAGTAACAGAGAAATTTGCTCATCGCTGTTCCCAAGGCAATTTATACCAGCCTAAGCAAGGGGCACGAGGAGGATGGACAGAGCTGGGGATTAGCTGGCTGTGGGTGCCCTCTAGGGTCAATCCCTTGCTGTCATGGCCTTGCCTTCTTTCCAAGAGAACTCTTAGTTTCGCTGAATGCAAGAGAATGGGTACATTTTGCTACAGGGACTGCTTGTCTAGAAAATGTGCTGACTGTGTGATGACCTGGTGTCATCTGGATTGAATATATTTTTCATGTTGGATTTAGCACTGGGCATCCATCCTGAAAGGTTTTGTCACTGTCAGAATCAACACTGGAGCACCATGTTATCTCTAGATGGTGTCAGCCACATACTGTGCTTGCTTATCATTTGCAAACTTTTATCTGTTTCTCTGGCCCATAGCTTTATGAAAATGTCCTTTTTCTCTTTTTGCACCCAGGGCCATCAAAAAAAAATGGTGCAAGAGGATGTAACTCCTTATATAAAATTTTGCTCACATACAAACTTCTTAAAATTGGCCTCCATCTTAGGACTGGACAATGTATGCTCAGTGTCAAATATTTTTTTAAGCACTCCAGGGTATGTTGCTTGGAAAGGTGTAGGTTTATTTCTCAACTTGAAATATTATGGATCTACCATCTAGAAGAAGGGAATTTATATATGTGAGTTGCAAGAAGTATTTTGTGCCTGTTGGGCTTGCTGTGTAATTGTTTTACTAATTGAAATACAATATTGGTGTTTCTTAAGCTCTGAGGTACTGGGCGAGAACACGTTTTTGTTTTCTCCTGAAAGTTGGTAATATGTAAAAAACCTCTCAGAGAAGAAAACGTGGTAATTTATGTGCAAGAACAGCTATTGGAGCCTGCGTATCCACATTCTTGGGTGTCCGGGGAGGGATGCAAAATATGAAGTCTGTAAGGTAGATCGGTATCAGCTCTGTTTCTGTGAATTCCACCTCGTGGGATTGCTGGACATGCTCATTCAGACCAGGATGAGAAATACAAAGGAAATGTGTGTTAATGCAGAGCATGGGGAGACTCCGAGTGGGATATCAAGGAGCTCCCAGTGTCATCCCAGGAGAAAGCTGCAATTGTTCACGATAGACTTGCTGCCTGTCAGGGTCCTGGGACATGGTAGGATGTCACCAGCAGGAAGAGTAGGTGCTCTTTCTCCCCCCGGTTTTGGAATTTTCATAATTTCAGGATGGGTTTGTGAGCGTCTCACGCAGTCGCCGTGGCTGCCTGGTCAGGTGAAATTTTTTAAAAAATTAGATGTATCAAGTCTCTGTTTCGCTATTTGCTTTGTGAGTTAATTGGAAGCGTATTTGCCAAGTTGTGTGTACGTGCAGTGGTCAGAGCAGGCTGTTCTGAGCAGACCTGTGGAGCCAGTTTTGCTGCAGCATCAGTGAGCCACTCTCTCTCAGGCACCAGCCCCGGCCCTCACGCCCAGCCCAGCTTGGGGCCCTCTTGATTCCCTTGCCCAGCTGATGGATGGAGGAAACACCTCCCTTTTGGGGTGCACTGGAATTGAATGTTAATTATATCAAACAACCGGGGAGAGGGCAATGGTATAAAATCAGGGTAGCAAAGTAAGGACAGAAACTGGTTTTGAGGGTGTAGGGAAAACGGAAGCTTGGAGGCTAATAGGAATTTACAGAGGGATCACTGTAATACCTGCCTGTGCTGTGGGACTCTAAGGAACATGAAGCTGAGGTTTTCGTTTTACCTCTCGATGTCTGAACATTTCATACATTTATTTTCTGTGGAACTAAGTGCCAGGCACCTTAGGAAAGGACTGGGACCCACTGGGGAGGCTGGCAGGAAGAGAAGATCCCCGACTTGAGGTGTTCTCGGACTACAAAGCTGTGGGGGAGCAGCTCTCCTGCCCTGAGTGCACAGCACTGTCCCCTGCCATGTGCTGTGTCCCACCTCCTCACACACGTGTCGCTGTGTGGGGTCTCAGCTCGCCGCCACTGGAGGGAAAGCTACTCCTGAAGAGAAGAATGTTCCTTTTCTAGTACCTTCCAGTGAAATAGAGCATGGATGCAAGACTCTAATTGAATGACATATAATTGGAAATTTGCTGCTTTTCTTCTTCCAGAAGTCTATCCTCAGAAGAGGAACTATGCCATCTTGCTACACTGTAAAGTACTGCGCACAGTAACGGCACTTAAATAGTAATTACTGCAGCTGGAGGGTTTGTGGGAGTGTGAAAGGAGCCCAGCTGATCTGATGTCTTAATGCTATTAATTGCATGGCCTTCTGTGAGAGAGGGAGACCAAGATTTCAGTAATTGTTTTAGGTCAGTTCTAATCAACAGTTTTCACTATCATTCTTTAATAAGCGTTGTCAAATTGGTATCATGAATGTATATGGAATTCTCTGCATGTCACAACATCGCAAAATAAAGCTGCTAAATACTCCAGAAACAAGTATGCTATCGTCAGAGTCTGTCACGATTTGAAATCTAGACAAATTCAGCTCATCCTTGGTGTTTGTTTGACAACGATGGGCCCTTCCCAGGGGCTCTGAGTCAGATCAGCTCAGTGACCAAAGCTGGGAGAGGGCGGGTGGTTGCTCTGGGCTGCCCAGCTGGATGAAGCAGTGAGCCAGCTGGAGAGACTGGGCCTCTGTCTGGCCACGCTGGCAGCCAAGTCCAAAAGAAAGCAGAGTCGGTCCTCGCGCCTCTCCGCCAGCAGGAGCTCGTAGTAGCCACATCCTGTTTTCCACAGCAGCACAGTGATGCATTCTGATGCTTCCAGCCATCTCCACAGGGCCCAGCAGTGGCTGACACAAGGTGGAAGGCAGTCTGTCTGATGCTGTGGCTGGTACCTGGTGCACACTGACACATCCTCAGGGCTAGAGCACCGAGCTGAAAGCTGGCCTTGGCCCATGGGAGTCAGCCCTGGAAGGAGGGGAGCCAAACTCAAAACCTGTGAATGGAGCAAGCATCGGGTCCCATTGCCAGGGCCCACTTGAGCCCAAACACGTAGGAGATGAGGCTGTAAACCAGGAGCAGCTCACATAACAAATAAGACCAAACGATGGGCCAAGCCTGACCTTCCCTGAGCATGAAAGATTGGGAACACTGCCAGTGGTTCCCCAGGAGGGTGTGCCACCCTGTGTCAGATCTCAGCCTCCGGGTGACACGCTCCTTTGGGAGCACTTCTTGTACCTGCGTGGGGAGATTTGTTGTGAAGAAGCCATTGCCAAACCTCTTGGCCCAACAGGGAGCCCAGAATCGGAAATGTCAGTGCGGGCACAGCATGTGCGATGCTGCTGTGGTTTGCAGCAGGTCCAAACCACCCCACCCCAAACCACTCAGTTTACCCCATCACAGTTCAGTTCATGCGGTTTTCCCAGTGCCACAAGTTTCCCTAGTGCCTGCTCTCGTTGTGTTTAAACACAACTCAACCGCGTTGATCCCCCATCCCTGGCAGTGGTCTGTCTCAGCTCTCTGACGAGTCTTTTGGACTGTGACATGGAAAACCTCACTGCAAGCAGCTGGGAAGCAAAGGCCTGTCAGTATCTTGAAGCACTTGC
This sequence comes from Rhagologus leucostigma, assembly GCA_013397725.1. NCBI lineage: Eukaryota > Metazoa > Chordata > Aves > Passeriformes > Rhagologus > Rhagologus leucostigma. Next base: position 721,738 of record VZTD01002136.1, read on the forward strand.
TTTTGGATTAACACTCCCTGAAACAGTTCCTCCATGCAGGCTATTTCTCCCAGTCTCTGCAGTACTGGGGCGCTCTGACAGGAAACTGCTAGAAAATGGGAAAGCTGCAAGGTCCCAGCGGTAGAAACGAGACAGCTGCTTCTTCTGCTGGGCAGACAGCTCGCTGAACATCTGCTCTGACAACCACCTGTAAGTCCACTGCACTTGGCTGTCGGAGAGCTGGGGGGGGAGGCTGCCCACAGGCAGCCCAGCCCGGCGCAGCAGGTGGCCCAGCTCCTGCCTGAGGAAGCCAAACATCACCACGTAGTCATACTGGATGAGGCAGGGCCTGCACAGGCTGACCAGTGGTTGCCAAGCCACGCTGCCATGGTGCATTCCACTGTCTAGGACTTCCTGGACGAAGCTGCTGAAGGATGGGCTGATGCCCATGCCTTGCAGGAACGTGGCAATCAGCCTGTGGAAAGGGTCCCTGACAAAGAGCACTTTGGTGTAAGACCCCAGCATGGCCTTTATCTCTGTCTGGTTGAACTTGCTCAGCCGCGTCTCCTTAGTGTGTAGCCGGCGGTAGGGAAGTGGCGCTGGCAGAGTCACATTTGCCTCCTCTAGCTTCTCCAGAAGCTGCTGCCACTCCTCCACCCCTGTCGATGGCACTTGGCAGTACAGGAGGTCCAGCTTGGTGTTCACCCTCAGACTCGGGAGCAGGGAGGCTCTCTCGTCCTGGCTGCTCGGCAGCGTGGTGACTTTGCCTGCTCGGCTGCAGAAAGCTCTCAGTCTCCTCTTCCTGAGCTGCTGGACGTGAAGGAAGGTGTCCAGTGTCAAAGTGAAGCCCTCCTCTGCCTTGGGAGCCAGGTCACCTGGGAAGCACCATTTGGAGATGGGGATGAGCAAAGAACACAGTGCCCCGAGCCAGACCCCCGGCACAGGCTCTTCTCCAGTTATCCCAGTGTGGAAAGGATTCAGCGTGGACAAAGATGGGTAGGAGAGAGGAGACCAGCCCTGTCTGGCAAAGAGCTTGGCTTTGCTGGGAAATGGGTTTCTATCCCCATGAAAACGTGAGATTATGGACACCCAGACCCCCCCTTTCCCCAAATCACCATGTCTGAGGACTGATCTCAACCACAGATTTTTTCCACAGGCCCCGATCTCGACTAAATCCTAATTTTTGCTTTTAACTCCTTGCTTGCAACTGAATATCTCAGAGGTGAGTGTACCAAAAAGGAAAAAATATTTTGAGACCAGGCAGTAGTAAATTGGTTTGTAACTACAAATACACGATGTCCTGCAAACCCTTTTGCATCTGTTAATGGGTTGACATCAGCTATCAAATGTATCTGAAAGTAAGGGGTGATTCTTGATGGCTCGGGGTGATTTAGGGATCCAAATGACATCACTTCTTGCATCACTCCCATATGTAAATTTTTTCACTTGTAGATAAAAAGGCAAAACCAAATAAAAAGCAGAAAGCAACTAGAAGAGAGACGACAACAAAGCAAATATAAAAGGCAAAAGCAAACGCAAAGACTATATGAGAGTCTGTTTAATTTCTCAAATTCCAGCTTTGCTTTTTTCTGTCTTCTTATTTTTGATGTGAAAAGGCCATAGTGTGTTTGAATGTGGAAGATTAATGCCTGCCTTTTTAGTTTATTTTCTTTAGCAGCAGCACATCTGCCTCATCTGCTCAGTGCAGGCATTTGGCAGCCCTGGGGAGACAGTTTGATGGTTTGTTCTGGGTCCTCGGGAAGTTAAATATTTGGGGAGGCTCTTGTACAGGGCAGAGGAGCACAGTTAAAATTAAGCAAAGGACATCAGGAACACAGGAAGAAACACAGTGGTGCCTGAAGCTATCCTGAGCTGCTCTTTAACTCACCCATCCCCAGAATGACAACGTCTGCAAGATCTAGTGATGACTGTGCCCTGGAATGATGGGAACTGGAGGCGAGGGGTGCGTTTTTTAGGCAAGAAATGCAATAATCACCAGTGCCCCTGCCCCTGCTCCCTCCTGCAGAGCCAACAGCATTTCACTGTCCTAGAAAAGATTTGGGAGCTACCTCCAGCAGCCTGACACCAGTTTCCCCACCACACCTGACATCAAGGACCCCACTAAGGACGTAAAGCTGCAGGGCCCCACAGCGAAGGCTTTCTCCACAAACACTGTGCAAAGGGTGCTTTCTGTCCTGTAGGCGTTTGCCCAAGAGCCTCTGGAAGAAGCTCCAGGTCACTTCCCCCATGGCACAGAACTGCCGTGGTGGCCAGGCCTTACCTCCTTGGCTGTGGGCTGGGGTCTGAAGCAGCCTCCAACTCAGGAAGGCGACGATGGCCAGGGCAGCCGAGAGGCCGAGGCGGGGAAGGAAGCGCATTTCTGGGGTGTGCTGGGTGCCGAGTGCTGGTGAGCAGCTTGGGACCCGAAGGAAGGGTGTTGGGGAACCTCCTGTGTTTATTTAAACACACCCAGCCAGAGCTGGGTTAAAGTACTGTTTGGGCAGCAGCTCGGCTTGGGGCCGGGGAATGGCCTGAGGCACAGCAGGTGCCTCCTGCCTGCGCTTACAGCGTGAGATTTTCAGGCAGAATCTGCCCTTTTTATTCAGTGTTTGTGCCATGCCAGGTGACAGAGTGCTCCCTGTGAGGGACAAGTCCTGCGTCCCCACTCCTGTGCAGGGTCCTGCAGAGCCACGTGGGGAAAGATGTCCGTGGTCCCCTGATACTCCCTGTTCTCCGCTGGTTTTGGCACTCAGAGAGGCACTGCTCAGGGGAACGCTGCTGTGGGGAGCAGCCGGGACTGGGACTGGGGCTGAACAAGCAAGTGCTGGGCCACGGGTCCTGCCTCTGTGCTGCTGGGAGGTCTTTTAAGCTAGAAGCTGTGGCAGGGGAGGTGACAGGGTGACAGGGCACAGCCAGTGTCATGTGGCAGGTCCACGGGAAGCGCTGAACTGCTGCTTGTGTCCTTTTGCTGTTTAAAATCTGCCACTGCTGCAGCGACACCAGGCAGCGCAGACGCCCCACAATACAAAAAGATTGGGGTGTGCTCCCATGCAGGCAGACAGATATGCTGCTCCTCCCCTTCCCCAGGGAGCCACCCCGGGTGACGGAAACCCACCTCCCTGGAGTTCTTGAGGGCTGTGCCACGGGCTGGATTTGCTGTCCTCTGGACAACCGTGGCTTTCCCAGCAGAGGGTGCTGTGTGCCCGAGGAAGCCCTGCCCACCGCTGGTGGAGGCGAGGGATGTGGGCTCTGTCAGCCCTTCCCCGCCGCGGCCCAGGGGATGAACTTCACAGCTGCCGTGGCCTCATCTGTGCCTTTCAAAGCCTTTCTACAGCGAGGAGGAGATGTTTCCTCCAGGTCTTGTGGCTAGACCCTGCTGCATGTGTCCCTGCAACTTTGCCCCCCAAACCTGGGAGAAGCCCGGTACAGCCAGAGGTTGGGATGTGTGGGGGACAGGAGTGAATGGCCACGCTTTGCTTCCCTTCCCAGCAAGAAGCCTCTCGTTTTCCTTTGAGCTGCAGTGCTAACCTTGCTCCTCCCAGCCCGACAGGTCTTAGGGTGACCAAATTGGTGCTCAGCAGTGCTTCTCCTCCACAGCTCCCAGAGCTGCTCTTGGGCAGCACCACCTGCGGCCTGGGCACACGCCTGAGCAGCAGAGCCGTGCGGGGGCTGCAGCCAAAGCCCACCCAGCTGCCAGCAGACCCAGCTCCAGTGCAAGGAAGTCCTTTTGATCAAGAGACTGCAGTGGGATTAACAAATAGAAGGGCAGAAGGAGCTCTGCAAGCGCTCTTGGTTGAGCAGGTGGCAGCAGCACTAAAATATAGTTCAGCAGGGGCTCTCCCAACCACAACCCCAGCGAGCCGAAGTGCGACTGCAATGGGTAGGGAGAAATGCAGCTGATCTTTATTGTACAGTCATAAAGTGAAAGCAAAGAGACATTCTCTGTCTGAGGGGCAGAAGGAAACAGTAGAAAACCCCCTTCGCTTTGCATTGGAAGGAAACAGAACTTACCAAGTTACATCGGGGTTTCATCTCTCCTTCCTCTAACTTGTATCTGCCATTTAAATGGTGATTTTTCTAATTAATTTTTTCTTTCACCCTGGGATTTCTGTTTAATTTTTTTTTTTGGTGCTGAAAAGTTTTCTGAAGTGTCTATAGATACTTTCTGAAACTCACTGCTGGGCTTCCCCTGTTTGCCTTCCATTCACCACTTAGCAACAGCCAGCAAGGCTGAGACTGCAGTTCTTGGACTGAAAGGCTTCCTGCTATACACTTGTAGGGAGCCAGCAGCCTTTTTGGGCACAGAGGCTGAGTCAGGTGTGGAAATGCATTCGCATCCTACTATTTAATGCAATTGCACAAGGGAATTAGTTGAGTAATTCATATGAAGCTTCCCATAATTTAGGAAAACCCTCACTGCCATGAATGTGAGAAAAAGCCCTTCTCTTTCTCTTTACAACAGCAGTAGGATTGCCTGAATAAGGATTTCCAGATTTTTCCCCACCAATATCTTGAAAAACATTGCCTTGGGCTCCGTTTTTCTCCTCACAGGACGCAAACCCTTTGGAGATATTCTTGCATGTTAATAAACATCCTCCTCTTCAGCCTTCCCACATTCCTCCCACTTCCAAATTTTGCAAAGTATTGTCTCGTGTGACCATGACCCGCGGGCACTGATGTGATGGTTCCCCCCCTTGTTCCTCCTTGTGCCTGCCTTGTGGGAATGTGAACTTTGCAAAGTGATGGCAAACACTGCCTCATTTGGCGAGGGATGTTTTTACATTGTGAGGAAAGGAAGAGCGGAGAGGAAGCCTTCTTATCCCTCTTCTTGTTTGGAAACTTGCACGTGACATCTGTGTTTCACAAGCCAATTTGGGCCCATCTCTCAGCAGAAACGTGGGAGCAGTTGGAGGAAGAACAAGCTTCCCTGCTCCCAGAGCATCTTACAACGTGGAAAGTCTCTGGTCTTTGGGAAGGATGGTCCTGAGAGCAGGGCTGCCAGGCTGCTGGCTGGGGATGCATTGCACTGAGTGGAAGAGGATTCTTTGAAATCAACCCAAAAAGTCAAGGGTGTGAGCGGGTATTTGTGGATAAGATGGGGGTTCTGCATCACATCCCTGGATTCCCAGAGTTCCTCTCTGTCTGCCTGTGGAGAACCTTGGCTGCCCAGCTTGCTTTGAGGGTTGGGCACACACTCCATCACCCACCCACAGGGCTACCTTACTCTCAGGGCTGAGGTTTAGCACTTTAGTGAGTGAGCTGGAGCCTGTGTGTAAGCATCAGCTCCTTCAGTCTCATGGTCATTTCCAAATTGGGCTAACTCAGCTGCTTTCTGGTAGGATTTGGGATTTTCTTCACTCTAGCTCCTGCCAGATGTGGGTGAGCCAATATGCCCAGCACCCTGAGTCCATCTCCATCTCCTCCAGTGCTTGCATTCAGTGCTGCCACTGTCAGCAGTGGGTTTGGAAGGTGGACGTTTTTCCTTGTGCATTGGACAGGGAGCACCAGGCTGGCTTTGGGCAGGCAGGGAGAAGCCAGGGGCCGCAGAGACCGCCCCACTCAGCAGCATCCTGGGACTGAGCAGCACTGGAGCAGAAATAGTTATGCAATGCGGATAGGAAAGGAAAGAAAAGCAAGTTCCCATTGCACCCAAGGAGTGGAGCAGGTAGGACAATGTTTGGAGTGGCTGTACAACTCTGGTGCTTCCTGTTTTCCCGAGGGCAGGAGCTGTGATTGTCACTTCTTATTCAGCCCCCCATCCTGGGAGGAAGACAGTATTGGGCTGTCCAGGGGCAGCAGGATGTTTATGTGGCAGGCTGAGTCAAGGTGCTGCTTTTAATACGCCCCGGAGCAGAGTCATTGGGGGAAACGTACATTTTAGATTTCTTTTTTTTCTTTAAAAAAAAAACAAAACAACTCATGAACATCCAAAGTGCTTTGCAATTGCCATCGAGCTGTGTGGCCGAATGCCAGCGCTGAGTGTCATTGTTTTCTAAGGCTATTACACGAGGATTTTACAGGGTGCTGTGAACTACTGGTAATTTAGGGAGGATTCGTCTAATTAGTGATGCTGTATTGAGAGGCTTTGCTTAATTACTCCATAAGCTGCTAAACTTTGTATTGTCTCAGCCAGGCCCACACCAACCGGAGCACCTAACGGTGGTGGGGAGAGGATGAGGCAGCCATGCAGCCTCTGCCATGTGCCCATCCAGAGGATCCCTCTCTCCCTGCTATATTAAGGATAAGGGCATTTTCCTGAAAGGGAGAACCAAGGGACTCAGTGAGACTCAATTTTTTAAAAAATATGGGGATTACAGCCTCTGCAGTAGCAGATGGGAATCCCATGGAGAAAAATAGCATGTGTCTGGATCTCTGTGAGCAGGGGAAGGATGCTCATGGGGCTAGTGGCATCCATCCCATCACCTGCCATGGGACCAGCAGCCATCCATCCCATCCCCTCCATCCCATCACCTCCATCCCATCACCTGCCATGGGACCGGCAGCCATCGCCTCCATCCCAGCATCTCCTCATGGAGCTTTGTGGTGCCACCTGAACAGCACAGGACCTTCTGCCACTGAGTGTTTCTCCAACCAGATCTCAGTCTTGCTTCGTGTCCCAGGCTCGTCCTGGCCTTCCTCTCTCTTTAGTGCTGCATCAGACAAACCCAAAGTGCTCCCGGACAAACCAGGCAATGCCCATGCATGTGTGGTAATTTGGACAATCTAGTCCGTCACCTTTTCTCTCTCATTTATTTTTTAATGTGGATTTTGTTTCATGCAGACACTTCTGGTCTTTGAACTGTTCTTTCCTTTGGGGCCTGAGTAAGAGAGGGATCCTAAAAGAGCCCTCAGGAGCCACTTCTCCACCCCCCAACATGGGGACAAAGCCTGTGCTCGGCCCCCAGTGTCACAGAGATGGGAAGGTTTTTTACTTGGGTGGCCAGAGCAGCATTGCTGGGGACAGCACAGAGGAGATTGGGATCTGAAACATCTCAAAATCTCCTGAAAAAGAGCTGCTGGTGGTGAAAAACGGGATGGTGGGAAGAAAACCTCTGTTGTAAAACATCACTCATTGGAACTAGACTTTGATCTCCTGCTGCAGTCCCTGATGGGAGGGGGAGGTGTGGGTTGGGAGGAGATGGGCAAAGGAAGAAGGGATCTCATGGGATTTGGGCTTGTGTCTCCTGTGGGTCCTCTTTTCCTGAGCCTCAACTCTCTCACTGCAAAATGGCTTCCCCAGGCTTCACACCCTGTGCCTGCCCTGTTTTTTGGGGGAGAAGCACTTTTGCTTTGTTTACAGCAGCATTTTCCCCTTTCTGTGTAATTTTTTTGTGCCGCTGCCTGGTCAGGTGAGGAAAGCTCTCACACGTGTCTGTTGCTGGACATGGGGGGATGGATTGTCAGGCAGATTTTGACCCAGGGACTGGCTTTTGCTGATGCTCCCGAAAGCTGAACTTGTCTGAGGGTGCACGCAGACATCTGCCCACTGTTCCTGGCCTCTCCCAAGGGAGCGCTGCCCCATGGCACTGCAGGCTATCATGTTTTCTTGGTTGCTGGTTGCTTCCATTATTCATACAGCAACTCTTGAAATATTCAGAGATCTCTTGACTGGTTTTTCAGCGACTTGTGGAGGAGGAGGTGGCAGCGTGGCTCGCTGGGGCTACCTCCACACCTGGTTTAGTAGGATGCTATTTCTGATGAGCGATGTTTTCGGGAACTCTGGAGCCTACGGCCCTGACTCTGTACCAGAAGTGGCAGGGGGAAAAGGGTTTAAGATCTGTTTGTTTTACTTTTTTGTCCAGACAATAAGCCGGCAAATACTCCCAGGTTGTTTATATTTGGATAAGGCCGCTCGTGTCCTGTGAAAGGAAAATGACACATCTACTAGTTCTCCTGGGGAGAGATGGTGTGGGACAAATGGACTCCTGACGTGGCTGCCAGAAGCCTCTTGATGCCACTTCTGGGATGTGTGGGATGGCCTTGGCACTGTGGTCCAGATGGAGAGGGCATGGCAGGAGCACAAATGCCTGGTTTTTCTCTGTTGGTGGCATTAGGTTGGGACCAGATGCACAGGAAGGGCAGAGCTTGGTCCCCAGTGCCAGCCCCACATTGCTGCCTCCTTCTCTCCCCCGGGACGTGCGGCTGTGGGCACTGAGAGGTAGCCTCATCAGACTTCCCATCCAACAAGTTGTTTTTGGAGTCAGCGGGATGTGGACCACAAGCTGAAATTCTGCTTTCCTGTGTTTTTCCCCGAAGCTCAGCCCTTCCTGGCATGGCACTGCATGGGGGAAGGACAGGAGGCACGGGGGTTTGGCTGCAGGGCTTTGGGCTGGCTCTGCTCAGCTCCCACCATCCCTAACCAGGGCATCTGGTGCCCGACCCCCCCCAGGGACACCCAGCTGGTCGTACCTGTGTCCCCCCGACCTGTTCTGGCTCCCTCACACCTCCCTGCAACGAATGGTATTTAGCAGCTGCAAACAGGACCGGCAGCAACTCCGGGGCTGCGCCAGTGAGGATCAGTGTCCAGCCCCATCCTGGGACTGGCAGAGCCCCCTGCCTCAACACGAGCCTTGTCTGAGCACAAGTGAGCACAGGATTCATTTGGGCTACACCACACACAGCATCCCCCTTGTCCTGAGGCCGGGTCTCGTGGGTTTTGGAGCCTCCTGCCGTTGTCCAGCTGCACGGACCTGAGGGATGCTCTGCCCGCAACTCCTCTGTTCCAACCCTCTCTTGCAAACCAAACGCATACCTGAGGTGTTTTCACAGGAGCCGGGCAGCCCATCATGGCAAGTCACAACATGAAGGTTCCAGAAACTACCCCAAAACAGTTTTCTTCTTTTTTAAAAAATTTATTTGTTAAATCACTCGCTTGCAGAAAGCACCACCTGCTTGTCCCACAGGGAAAGGTCAGGCAGCGGGAAGAACAAGTGAACTCAAGGCACTACGGCGCTGCAACAGGTCAGGGAAGAGGAATTTTCTTGGCTCACAGAGCCTTGGCAGCTCCTGGGGTGGCTCTGCTGGCTTCACCCTGGGGCAGGTGCTGTGAGAAAGCGCCAGGAACTCGCAGCTCCACTGCAGTCTGTAACTCCAGCTGGGTCCAACACCCCCTTTCTTGATGTCAAAATTGGTCAGAATTTTTTTTAAATTTTCTCAGGGTTATTTTTACCTAAAAGCGAAGAAAAGAGAAACTTCTCTTCCTATTGTTCTTTTTCCCCAGAGCTTTTGGAAGAAGTAAGAGGGGAAGTGGCTTTCCTCCTTCATTCAAAGTTGGCAAATGCAGCCAAAAATTGCCTCCTCCTCCCATTATTTTACTCTATTAGTAAATCTTGCCTGTCTGTAAATTGGGCATTTCTGCATGTATTTTCATTCTGTGGAAATAACCAGCCCCCAGCCTCTCCTCTCTGATGTTTGCCTCCCCATACATGCTAAGGTCCATTTGATTTAAATATTTCCAAACAGGCCGGAGACAAGGGAAGCAGCTTCTTGTCACCTGCAGCACCACATTTCTGCAGAGCAAAAACATGATGTTATGAATGCAAAGGCCTGCAAACACTGAAAAACCACTTGAGAAGAAAAAATTTGCGAATGAGAAAATCACCACCATTTCACACAGCAGCAAAAGAAGAAGCAGCAAATCTGGGAGTTGAGGCAGTTTTGGTCTGAAAAAGCCCAAAGGATTTCATCTGCACGTCCTAATCCAGGGCTTAAAATGCAGCAGCTGTTAAAAGTCATGCTCTGGTGCTCCACCTGCCCTGAGTGCTGCATTCAAAAGCAGGCAATGAAACTCTGAGCTGACAGGCCAGGAAAGCCATGAAATGGAGGACTCGGGACCTCTGTGCCTGAAGGAAAGACCCCGGAGGGGTGAACAGCTCTTTCACTCCTGCAGCCCTCTGACTCTACAAGCCTTCATCTTACCCTACACCTATTTCCTCTGAATGCAGGGTGTAGGAACAAATTGCATTTGGGGAGCTCTTTGGAAACAGATTTCAGATGCACCATTGCTAACTGTTACCTAAGACCTTGCAGCAGGTTTTGCCTTTGGGAGCTTGTGACCTCATCTGGTTGTTTCATCCTGGATGAGCATGCTCAGCTCATTCTTCTGGTGAAGGTGAAGAAGGAGAAAATGAAAAATGATGGAAAGGTGACTCCCTTGGGAAAAACACCCTCAGGCAGGCATCCACCACTTGCTTCAGCCTCTGAGGGAGGGCAAGCCAGCAGGGAAGAGGAGGGAAGGTGCTGTAAAATCCATGCTGTGTAGATGTGACCCTTAGGGACATGGCTTAGTGGTGGCCTTGGCAGTGGCAGATTAATTGTAGGACTCAATGATCCTAGAGGTCTTTTTCAACATAGATGATTCAACAATACTTTCACCAGCTGCTGAGTGCTGGGATCAGTGTGGGAGTGGTGCCCCAGCCCATGGGGTTTAACTGGAGCAGAGAACTGAAATCCCCCTGAGACCTGGCTCTTGGGTACTTCTGAGGCTTTTTTTGGAGTCTTGGCAGGTGGTTTGGTGTTGCTGCAGCACATTCCCACTCTCTTACTGCTTCTCCAGCAGCCCCTTTGCAGAAGACCATGCTGATGTCCCCAGAGAGCTGCCAGTGCCAGCTGCCTCTAAAAATACCCCTGGTATAAATTCAGAGAGCTCCATCCCTGGCAGGCTCAGTCCTGCCTCCGATCACTGTGTTGTAGGGTACTGGGCTGGAAACTCACAGGCTGTAGAGCACTGCCACAAGAGAAACAGCTGTTAATGCCTTGTTAGAAGGCTTACATTTCCCTTTTCAATTGATTAATGAAAGTGATGCAGTGGCAGCTCTGTGGTAGTTCAACATTTCCATTCCTTTGGTCTTATATAAGTCAAATATTTCAACTTTTGTACCAGGACAAATCATTTTTAGAAAGCCAACTAAGCCCTGTGTGCACGCCAAAGTGCTGCAGGCTCCGTGGCAATGAGCCTGGGAGCTGGGCCGAGATGTCCATGTGCAGGTCAGACCTGTGGTCACACTTTCCCTGTTTCATGGAGGAGTCAGCGTGAAGCTTCCCGTGGTTGCAGAACACATCCTCCCATTCTGAAGACTCGAGTTTCCCCAGAGAAGACAGCCCTTGCCCCCTGCCCTGGGCAATAGCAGCAGTGGTATTCCTTAGGCTGACCTAAAGGGACATTTCTTAACTGGGCTGTCCTTGCCCAGACTGCTTTTCTGAGTCTTTTCACATGGTGAGGTCGAGTCCCTGGGAACAGCCCTGTTGGATCCAAACCCGTGTGAGGAGGAGGAGGGAAACCTCTCCGGCCTGTGCCTCTCTGACAGCTCCCTGCAATGTTAAAGGGTGTCTTGGGGATGGGCTGCAGCCAGAGCTGCTTTCAGTCCTGGGAGCCACATTTTCGACATCCACAGCCCCACTGAGAGAATCAAGATTTATTCTTAAAAGGAAAAGAATATGCACTTTTCCTTTTTTCAAGGAAAACTCTCACTCCCATTTGCTCTCTTGCCAAGAGGAACGGCTTGCTGGGGGTTGAGGGAAACTTCTGCTCAGCACCAGGCAAATGCATGAATTCCTTTTCATGTTCCTCTTGGCACAAATCCTTTTAGCACTTGAGGACTTTTTCCCTGGTCACAGAGAAAAGCAGGCAAGGAGAAAATAAGAGCTGGTGGGCAGCAGAGCCCTTGCCAGTGCTCTTCCTGTCATAAATGGTGCTAGTGGTCCTGGTGGCTTTGGAATTAGTTTTTGGTGTGTGAATCCCCCCCCCCCCCACCAGGACAGACACAGCTAAGAAGAGTGATACCTTTGCATTACAGGAGACTGGCAATTATTGGCATTTGGGCTTGAAACAGCCTGTCCTGAAATTGCGACAGAGCACAGGCAGAGGTGGGGAGCAGCCCCTCGAGACAGGTCCACACGTGCTGCTCCTCCCTGCAGCTCCAGGGGCTGTCGGGGAGCATGGGTGTGCTGGGCAATGTGGGAGCTGTGTCATGGGGGAGTTGGAACGGTGGGAGGAATGACTGTTCTGTGCTTATATTTATCTCCCGGTTGATGACCAGGCTCACAAAGCAGGATATGCCTCCCTGGAGCCCGGCAAACTGACAAAAATCTACCTGGGAAGGATGCAATCCCAAACCCCCCTACTAAAAATATGCAGGCAAATAGAGATTTTCCAAAACAAGAGTTCTGGAATGCTAAACTTGGTGGTGATTCATCGAAGGAGGGGGGCACAGCCGCTTTATTTTTTTCCCTGAAGGCGAGCAGGAACAATGTAAATCCCGAACGTTATCCACCCTACCCCCTCAGCTGGGCTGCTGTGCTTTGAAGCGCCCATCCATAACCCCACAGGCACCGGCTTCCCAAGAAGGCAGACCTGCCACAAAAACAGGAATCCCTTATCGGGCAGCAGGAAATCCTATTTTTACGTGAAGTTCAGAATAAAAATAAAAGGGAAATATATGCTCTGTGGGTGCAGGCTAAAATTAAACCTGGAGCTTCTCCCCTAATGGCTGGCTCCTGCCGCTCCATGGATTGAGAATCCGACGGTGAACAAGAAGGATCCTGCTGTCCTTGGCTGCTCTCAGTGGGATCTGCTCTGCTGTGGGGCTTTTCTCCTCTCAGTGAGCTCTGTAAGTGTGGCATTAAATCAATCGCCTTGGATCAGTGCTGTGGCCAAGGCCTGTGCCCTGGGCAAGCAGGAAAAGGTTCCTTTACATCTTCTTCATGTGGCTCCTTAGCATATTTCTGAGCCAAATTCTTCAGTTTCTGACTGCCCTGTCAGCTTCACTGACCTTTGTCTAGCCCAGGCCTCTCTCTGACCAAAATTTCTGCATCCAGGTGCTACCACAAGATGCACTGATGCATCATGAGGGTCTGTCTTGCCCGAGTTTCCAGCTTTGGGTCTGCTCCCCCACAGGGGATGAACTGGCACATGTGGTCCAGATTTGAGCATTGCCTTACAAAGTTCTCTGGGATCTGTAGTAATGAAACAAGCCCTAAGCCACAATCCCCAAACCTCTTCCTTTCCTGCAGTCCAACACTGAAAAGCAACTGCCAAAAGAGGGCTGTGGCTGTGTGTTTTCATTACCACTTTGATTTGTAGAACAAATGCAGCCCATTTGCAGCCATGCTTATGTTCTTCGACATCTCAGGCCTTTGCCAGCTGAAGCCATGCTCAGGGCTTTCCTCTGAGCTGCACCAGCTTCACCAGCTCTGTGGGGCAGGGTGCCACTGAGACAAATCCCACAGGGATAGTGAAAGTGGCCCTGATGGCACTTTGTCAGCATTTCTGTCAGGCAGCTCATTTCAGACTTATCTGTGTTGGACCTTGGACAAAAAGGCTTTTTGCTTGGCTTCCAAAGAGCGATTAAACTGGATCCAGAAAAGTCACCACGTAAGATGAATCCTGAGGTGCAGATCTCTTGGCTGACCACACTGACATTTTATATATGTGTATGTAAAATGTGTTCAACCTACTTGCTGTCTGCTTTTTTTTTCTGCAACAAAGCTTCACTCTGAGCCTTTTGCTGCAAAATTTATTTTAAAAGTTTGCTTGCTTGGAATAAGTATTTGAGGGCATTTTCAACCTCCATCAGGAAAGCAAATCCCAGTAAATATTGAGCAGAGCAGCCTGAGTTAGCCAGACCCCTGCAGATGCTTAGCAGGGCCTTGGCTTGTCAGGTGCACAGGAGTTTGAGAGCAGAATTTCCTTCACCTGAGCTGGTCTCCTCCTACTTAGTGAAATTACAGGAAGGTTTGAAAGGGTGGATAGAGAATGGTGGCATTGGGTTGCTGCTGAGAGCCAGGTTGTCTAGAGGGAACAGCCCGTGGAGTACAGGTAGGGAAATTGGGAAAGGAGAGGGAGGGTGAATGAAGAGAAAGCATTTGGTGATGGTTTTGGATACTCTTGAGTATCTAGGGCTAGAGGGGGCTGCCTGGGTTGTCTCAGCTGTGGTGTCATTTTTAGAAGATGGCTTTTTGGTTTTGGGAGAAGGTAGACTTGCAGCATTCACCACTGCTCCTGTTTGTGGCTGGCCTGGACAGTTGCATGTCTTGAAATTTAATGTCCTAGCATTGTTTCAATTCTTTCTTGTGCACTGAAGTGGATGTGTGTGGAGAGCTCCTCTCAGCCTTGCCAGCTAATGTGGGCAAGCAATTAAATTGTTCTGGGCAGCCCTGCATGTGAATGACTGCATGTGGCTTGCATGCAGTGGAAAGTGAATGTCTGAAAGCCCCCCAGAAATGCAGGTCTGTGATGTCTGCTCTGTTGTGTAAGTGCTTCTCACTTCTGCCGTTTACCGTAAGATAAAGTGATGAAATTTGGCTTAAAGGAGAAGTGATGTGCCCAGTCTGATTTGGAAAAAAACCCTGGCTCCTCTTCCTCCACGAGGTGCAATCTACTTTGAACTTCACCATGTAAAATTATCTTGCTTATGCTTAGAAGATTTTGTCCTGTAAAACATCACCTTGCTGTTTTGCCCCTTCGCAATCCCTGTAAAAACTGTCCAGGCTGCTCCTGTTCTGGAGAAGCTGGGGGGCTCTGGCCTGACCCTTGTCCTTCCTGGGGGTAGGGGCTACATACTAGAGGACAAATAGAGCATTTAAAATTATTTTTATTTCATTTTCTGGAGTGGACTAAATTTGCCAGCTGTTCCTCTTTCAATGAGAGGTGATTTTTGGGGATTAAATGTTAAAATCCTGTGTGGTGCTGCGGTGCTCCAGGGGGATTTCGTGTATCCGTGCTTGATGTTGGATCAAGCCTGTGCAATGATTTTTCTCTTATCTCTGAAAAAGAGAGGCACGTGGGGCCAGTGAAAACAGAGGTACATGTGCACACCTTTGGGTTGGGATTGGGAGGGGTATGTGAGTGAATCCTCTGCCAAAACCCTTTGGGTAAGAGGCTTCCTGAGTAAGGACAGCACCTACAGGGAAGGGGTAAAAGAGAGGTATTCCTTTATTTGATACAGTCTGTTCGGCCCAGATATTGAACCTATGGTCTGACCCCAGAAATTGGGAACAAATGGTCCAGGAGGTGCACTGAGGTGAGGAAAGGAGTGGGCTTCCTGTGGAGGCCATCGGGACCCCTGGGCTGCTGCAAACACAGGCTGCTACCAACACAACGTGTCAGGAGAGCTCGCTGGGGACTTTGGGGTTTCAGATGCAAACCTGTGTCCGAGTTCCCCCACGTGACACAGGATGGGCAGCCATAAGCAGAACGAGCTGCCCATCTGGTCACTCTTCTCAGGCGTGCACAGGTGCCCAGAGGTGACAGGGGTCATGGCACCACAGTAAGAGGGGTGAATACAGAGCTCGTGTCCCTGGAGATTTCGGGGTTTTTTTGCCTTTGATAGAAACTGTGAGTATTGCCAGAGTGCAAAATGCAGAACTTGAGAGGCGAGAGCGCAAGGCAGGACTAAAGGTGGGCTCCAAGACCAGTCCATCATCCTGAGCTGGGGAAAGACTCCACGTGCTTCTCTCACCTGCTGTCTCAGCTGGTGCACTTGAGTTTCTTGAACCTGGTCCCCATTTCACATTCAGCAAAAGAGAGCAAATTTCACAACACAACATGTTTAGGGGAGGAGGGCGAAAAAAACCTCTGTCAGTCCTTCCTTTCTGAAATGTTTTGAGAGTCAAATCTTTATCAGAGGAAAAAAAAACCCAACCCAAGACTCAAAACAGGAAACTCTTATCAGCTTGCCAGGAAGCTCTATTGCTTTGTGGAAGTGTTACCCTACGGTCATTGCTACTTTCAGTAGCTGTTTGCGAGTAATTTATGGCTTTAAGATGGGCGTCAATCTTCCATGCAAGCAGGGGAGAGGCCCTAAAGCTGGAAGGAGTAGTGGTAGGAATAGAGGGTGGAGGGGAAATACCAAGGAACAGGATTTGTATTATCTCACTACATATATTTACAATGATAAGATTTTTCATTGTCTTCTATGGTAAATTATGATCCTGTTTTTGTTCTGTATTTGGATCAGGAAAAAGCAAACCCGTGTCTTCAAAAAATGCACAGGCTTAGTGTTCAGTGGCTGTTATTCAGCAGAAGTAATCGAGGGACTTGGGATAATACGTAACTTCTTGGCAGGGGAATTGCTAAATTAGTGCTTATGGAGTTCTGTGTGCCTGAATTCTAAATGTGTGCAGGTGTCTTTGTGTGAATCATATATAAATTTCTCTAAAAGATATTAAAACCTGTCAGAGGGGGTTGTCCGGTTCTCTTTTGTGTCCCAGTTTTGGTGTGCCCATCTCTAACGCAGAGCACTTGTTCACATCCAGAATAATTTCTTTAAAAACAATTTTCCTACAAAGTGTCTTTGGATTTAAAAATACAGAAAACAGTGTTATGCAATGTAGTAAGGTGTACCTGAAAACTCTGTGTTTATCTGTGTCTGTGTGTGTGGACTTTACGCAGAGAGATTGGGAGCTTGTATCCCAAACCTGCCAGGTAGTTGTGTTGAACAGTTCTGGCTCCTGGCCCACTGATTCTTTTTATTTTGCCTTTTTGTGCCCTGGTGTGTCTGTTCTAGGGCACTGTGGATTGCTGTCACTCCTGTAGTCACCCAGCACAATGGGGATCTTTCCACCAGAGGCATTTTGTGTCCCCCAAGCTGTATGGAGCAGGCTTGATGTGGAGAAGGAAGTGCAATGCTGCTGCCAGGTTATCGTGTTTGTCACGTTGACTGCTGACTAAAGTGCTTATTTATCTCTTAGTTTGTGCTGGCAAATCTCTTTTGCTTAAAAATATGCATTAAACTTTAGTCTGGAAAGCTGGGCTTCTGGGCCATGAAGAGAAAAGATGATTTCTGAGTGTGTAATCCATGACCAAATTCTTAAAGGCATTTTGGCAGTGGGGCTGTGCAGAGGAGCTGGGACATGTCCTGGGTAAGCTCACTGTGCACAACCAGTGATGCAGAGCTCATTTCCCTGGGCTCTGGCCTTGCATTTAGAAATATATCATGGTGTGGCCAGGCTTTGGGAGTACGGGGACTGATGCTTTTTTGTGGGAGCAGTGCATTTCTTGGCATGTCTTGGGCTGCCTTGTGGCTGGAGGAGTCCCTGTGAAACCAACGTCAGGGAGGTGAGTCGTCTCCATCGTTCCATCTCATCACAGACAGTGAGTGCACTTTGAAACCTGGCAGTGCCTACTGGCTTTTGGGCTGACATCCCTCTCTTGAACAGATCTTTTAAATACAAAGATTCACCTTTTTTGTTTTTTTACACTCCAGTTTTTAAATGATGTTCTTAAACCCGGAGCACTCTGTGTCCCACACTTCTGGGAAATGAGGTTGTTCTGTGACAGCTTGAAGTCTTTGGCCAGGCATTGTAGATACACAGAGGTACAGCATACTGACTGCAGGGGTGTGTGAACCCACTTTTCTCCTTTAATATGCACTTATCTTTCTAATAGGGCGTTGGAAAACATTTCTCTGAAACCCAGTAACCAGTGGCCTTTCTTACTCGTTGGACTACATTCAGTGTTTGCACTAGCACTTCATTAGGAAGTAAATAGCTATTTGCTGGGGCTGTAAAAAACCACTCTTCCTCTCCTTGTACCTTAGCTCCTCTTCCTGGACAAAAGTCAAGAGCCTCTTTCCCCCCGCCCCTTCCCTCTTGGATATACAATTGAATACAAATGATCCAAGGAGTATGATATGCCAGGTATTTTGCACACTCATCTCTGGGGAGCTGATAACAGCAGCCTGTCTCTCTGGAAACAGCCTCTTGGCTGCTCCCTCCTGCTGGAGTCAGCAGCTTCTTGCGGGGCTAGGAGGTGCTCGCCTGCCTCGTCCTTCCACTGGAGGACTTTGGGGCAGGCGATGAGGTTGCATCTGATGCCTTGAGGTGCCTCCAGAATAATTAATGCTGTAAGCTCATTGACGTGTTTGGTGGTGGAATTGCAAACCTCCAACCAGGGTGGAAGGGTCCTTGAAAGGCATTTCCTTAGCTAGAGGGGGAAAAACGGACTGCTTCTGACCAGCTCTGGAGATGGTAGGAAGCCAGGTGGGAAGATGGTCGGAACATCCTCTTTTCCCAGGGGGTCTCCCAGCGGCCAAGGTGAGCCCACCAGCCCTGCATTGTCCCAGCTTTGGCAGCCTTTCCATGTAAATCACAGTTCTGACATTCACATCTGCAGTGAGAAGCTGGACCAGTAAATTCCCTTCAGGGACAAGGGAAAGGGCTGGAGCTGGCGCGTGCCTCTCGGGCTGTCACGATGGCCCATGGCTCTCGGCAGGACTGCGCCAGCTTTTGTTCCCCTCTGTCCTTCTGAAAGGAAGTGGTGAAAGGCCGCCAGGCCGCCTTTATTTCTGTGAAATGGAGTGAAATGAGTGAGGCGACCCATCGGAAACGGATTGTTAGAAATATTAGTGACCTTAAGTGATCTCTCCAGGGCTGGGAGAGAAGCACGTGGAAAGGACAACGTGTCCTCGTTTGTCACGTTAGCAGTTTATCATCCACTGCTCTGCTGGGCTTGTTTGTCTCCCTTGTGAAGGAGGCATCCATGCTTCCTGCGGTGGGAGAGCAGCTTCTCCAGGAGGGTTGGACAGGCCCTCCACAGAGGCACGGCCTGGTTGCAACAAGCTCTAGTTGCACCAGCCTGCCCTGGCTGTATGGACACGGCACCTTGGCCAACTTCTAGCAGGTTTCCCATGTTTCCCAGTCCCACCTCTCAACCCCTGGGACCCTCTTTGTGCCTTTGGCAGCTTCTGTTGAGGGCTGTGCTGGGAAGCCACCTCTGCTGTGTTGCTGGGACCTTGCATGGACTGGCTTTTTCCAGAGGCTACAGAACAAGCAACAACACTCTTGCCCGTCTAGGAAGGGTTTTGGGCTGTCAGAATAAGCACTTTTCTTCCCCCCTCCCACGGTGCAGGTTGGATGAAGATCTGTACTTCCCCAAAGCCCTTGTGGGAGAGGAAGGACAGAGAGTGGCCTTGAGAAGTGGAGTATCTGAGAAAAGCCACAACCAAAGCCCAAGACTGCTCCTTCCAGGTTCTCAAGAGAGATGTGAAACTGTGCCCCTGGGTCCGTACTGACATGCTACCAAGCCTGAGATGATGTGCTGCTTCTGGGGTTTGTCTCAGCTGTGTAGAGGATGGAGGGAGGGGAAAAAGCTGTTCAAACCTCAGCTTTGCCACTTCATAGGCAGCATGTGGTCTCTTTTCTGTGCTGTTCTGCCGAAGCGTTGTGCTTGAAGCTTGGCAGAGTCCTCTCTCCTCACAGATAGGGGGAACAGAGCTTTTAAGGCTGGGAAAATACTGCAGGGAAAGGGCTGGAGCAATTCAATCAGCAGAGCTTAAGGGAACGTATTGCTGCCAAACCTCACTGCCTCATCAGTCTCCATTCCTGTTAAGTGTTTGCAGGGGGAAAAAATAACCGAAACCCCTGCAAAAACCCCACCACCAAAAGGGTCGCATGGTTGCACAGACAGCTGTGGGACTGTCACATCCATGGGCTATGGTTTGGTTGCTGTGGGCCTGGATGTTTGAGGCGTTCAATCCCTTGTGTTGCACAGCACTGCAACACATAGAGTGCCTTCACTGAATGTGATTGCTACAGCTGATAAGGCAGAGTACATGTCCAGAGAGCTGACTGCTGGGTATGCCACGTACGGCCTGCCTCGGGCTGAAGCAGGTTTGAACTAGGCCCTAAAAACCAGGTCCCAATGTGTCACCAGTACTTGACCCACATGGATTTTCTGATTAATGCTTCCTGTGAGACTTGGGGTTGACGCTCACTGCTTGCATAACTCTTTTTCTGTAATGATCTCTGCTCCTGTACATGCGACACGTCTCTGGGCAGTAAAACTTCCTTCTTAATTGTTCTTCCAGTCACTGGATTTTCTATTGCCCCTGAGCAGCCTATAAAGCTCTAGAATAGCATTAAATGGCAACCACTAGATCACCTCCTTTCCCCTTGCAAGGCTGCTTAATTTCAGAAGGAAGAGTGAAGCCTTGCTTAGCTGAGAAGGAAGAAGGGCTTTAGGTGTGCTTTGTTATTTTATGTTGGCGGCTGCTGGTGAGACCTGGGAAAAATGCCACCAGTTCTTTTTATAGTTTAGTTTGCAAGCTGTAATTTCTTGGCAGAGAAGATGATCATTGGTGTGTTTTTATCCCTTTGGCATGATGAGTCATCAAAGATGATATTAATTAGAGAACTAATCTCCCTTGGTGGCAAATGGTGCAAGTTCTCTAGTTTGCCAAGTGTTTGTTCCATGCTAGAACTGGATTGAGGGGTGCCAGTTAGTTGTTATGGAAGCTTAAGCTGTTTATGACCTTTCTGTGCATGCAGAAGAATTGAAATTCCCAACTGGGCGTATGAAGGAACTCTTTACTGAGGGACCAGATATTTAAATCCCAACTGAGGAGCAATTCTGCTTCTGAAAACCTAACATACCTGTGAGCTGCCAGCTTGGACTGCAGCTTCACAGTTCTGATACAACTGGAGGTGCTGTGCTGTGGGCCATGGAAGCTTTAAAGATGATAGGATGCAGGGAATTCTTCCTAGTCTGTCTCGGGAATGGCTTAAATGTGGTAGCCAGACAGGCAGCAAACTCTTCATTTTGATCCCTTTCCACTGTCTTTAAGAAAAACGCTGCTGAAACTGTGCCTTGAAAACTCATGGTTAAAGGAGGTCAGAAAACGGCCAGAGAGCTTTCTCTGGGAGCTGTGCTTCCTACTGGTCTCTGTGCTGCCATCACCTTATAAGGAGCTTCTGTGATCCTCATCTTGCTGATAAATGTGTGGGGTGGTGGGTAAAAGCTGTTCAGAGAGAGCTGGCATTGGCTTGCAGCGAACTTGTGTGGCGTAAGGAGAGGAATTCCACGCACACGCCCTTTGTTTGCGCAATGGCCCAGGCAAGGAGGGCGATCTAATCCAAGGCCTATAAATATCTCCCACGCTCACGTCTTCTGCAGACATTAATGGAGGCCTCACTGACGGCTGTTTACAGGACACGTAAGCAGCTGGAGAGGAGCTCATTTTAAACCTAGCAACTCGTGCAGTGTTTGACAGCGAAGGGCTCAGTGGAACGGGCACGCCGTGGACGGTGTGTGCTGTACTCAGCAGGGATTTCTCTCCCTTCAGGCACCGAGGAATTGTTTCAAAGGCCTGCTTTAAATACTGGGTTTGTTACCCTATCAGCAGTGCCCAAAGGAGCTGGAAAGTCAGTCACACTGTGATTGACTTGCCTGCACTAGCCTTGAACTTCTTAGCATGTTGAGATGCCGAACTAAGCCTTGTTTTTCCCCCACCCTTGGACAGACTGGGAAGAGGAGGGAAAGGCACATAAGCACAAGGAAGGAAAGGGAAAGACCAGAAAATAATAGATGCTATGCTATGTTATGAAAACTCCACAAAAATAACTTGGATGTTACTAGTCAAGCTGCTCCTCTGGAATAATTCAGTGCTGTTCTCCATGGGTATTCCCACCTATCTGTCAGGCTTCGAAGGACTTGAGGATTTCTGCATCTAGGAAGAGCTTAAATAGTCAGGTCCCCTGATTTACCAAAGCCTGAATGTGGAGCCCCAGCTTCTCTCTATAATAAAAGAAACATGAGATAAACAATAGCAGAGGTGGAAACTATCAATGATGTAAGAGGTATAGCGTGATCTGAGGTGAATTCTGGAGGACCTTGTCCACAGTTCCAGCTGGGCTTGTAGGAACACTGTCCCTCTCTGTAAGGTCAAACAACCCGTAACTTTTGCTCCCTAACCAAAGGCTGCTGTCATATGGACAAAGCATTAAGGCATAATAAGGAGAACAACTTAAAAGAACAGTTTCCAGTCTTAAATCTGAATTTCATTGTTGTATGAAGTTTGTGTTGGAACTTAACGTGATGGAAAAACTGATTCTAACCTTTTCTGTTTGATTAAAAATCCTGCTGAACCTCAGCATGCTGGCTAAATTCCAGCTCCCAGAAGTAACTGCCTTTTGCTAAGCTACACGCCTCCTGTGTAACCTTATTCAGGGAACTTAGTGTAATTATTATCCTTCCCTTCAAATAAATAGTTGTAGAGCACTGTTGATCTAATCTGCCTGTCATGTTCCACAGCAGAGAGAATTTAATTTTCAAGAGGCTCATATATTAGCCCATATAGCATGTAGGTACAGCTGTTTCTGCCCTGGATCCTTCCCAGAGAGAAGACCAAATGCAGTTCCTACTTGGAGGGGTAAAAAACAACAAAAAAAGGACCTTTTTGTTCTTCTGACCTTGTGAAAGCTCTTCTGTGTGAGGATGGGTAGAGAAGGACATGAGAGGATCAGAGAAGTGAGTGGTAGTGGTATATTCACATGATAAAATCCCCCACCCACAGACAGAGCAAATGAATCGGTTCCTCTGTATAACCTCCTGGGGAAATCTTGTTCAGTAATTGAGAACTGCTCTTGGAAAAAGGAAGCACTGTTGGACACAGATAACTGCCTTTGGAGCGTGGCTCTGGGAACTGGCGGGAACATGCACTGGCTGGAGGCCTGTGTGCAGTGCCTGGAGTCCTGGTGGGCTTGGGAAATCACATCCTTCCACAGATGTGGGAAACAATACAGGTGGCTGGGATTGCCCAGGGAGTCGTAACTTGGAAGGGAAAAGGAAAAAAAAAGGGTGTGTGTGCATGTGCAGCTGCTGTCTGGGAAGGGGACGGAGGAATATATGCACCTTCTCATGGCCGTAGTGGAGAGACAGCATTTCATGTGGTTTTGTATGGACAGCCTCACGGTGTTTAAGGTTTGATGTGGGTTTTTGGTGTTTTAGTGGGCTTTTGTTCGATTGTTGTTGGTTTTTTTAACTTCCTGAAGAGCCTAGCAAAAACGAAACGTGCTGGATAGTTATCTGACTAAAGAGGACTGTTCGTAACGTGCCTCTCTGGAAACACAGCCTCCCTAGCAGCTGTCCTGTTCCCTCTGTAGCAGGGTTGCTTCGTCTCCTGCCCTGCTGGCAGACCCCGGTGCAATCCTATTAAGTAATGATGTGTTTGTCAGTCAAGTGCTGGTGCTGTTTTTTCCTCTCTCTCCCCAACACGAGTGGGGAAGCTGCGCTCTGACAGCGCCAAGTGGTTCCTGAGCAGTGCTGAAAGCAAACTCCACCCGGCACTGCTGCGGCGGCGCCTCGCGCGCTGACCTGTGCGGGCAGAGCTCTCTGTGCCGCTGTCCTGCTGGAACATCCCGAGAGGCTGGCACAGGGACGAGGGGAACACGACATGTGGAGCAGGCAGGAGCTGTGGAATGTGCTGGCATCCCCCAGCCATGGTGTGGGGGTAACTGCTGCTACCAGCAACACAGGAAATCTGTTTCCTGTGTAACAGTGGGCCCTTCTTTGAGATTAGTCTGAAGCACAGCTGCGGTCAGGCACTGGTAACTAACCCACTACATGTGCTTTGACAATAGGCCAGGGGTTTGGTTTGTGAATGCACAATCAATCAGGCACAAATGTGCCCTGAAAGCTGTTTGATTGCTGTTACAATGAATTTTTCGCTATGTGAGCACTTTGCTGGAGTGTACAGGGAAGAAAAGACTGATAGACATCACCTTCTCCCATCCCCTTTGAGAAAACCAGTAATGTTCTGCCTTTTAAGGAGTTAAATTTCATATGATTGGCACAAGCAATGTGCTGTATGTGCGTCTATCAGACAGTTGTACCCACACAGAGGTAGGACTGATTCAGGGTGCCCTGTTCAGCCTCAGCTGGAGCCCAGTGGATGCAAATTCCTCAGGAAGACGTGGGACAGCCTCAGCAGATGATGACAGTTAAACTGGGGGTTACTGAGCAGCTGAACTGGAATGACACAGTTTGCTGACTTTTCCCTCAATTTGCATTTATTGCTTTCGCTCTCCACCCTATGGTTTCCTCTCACCCCTCTCTCATCCTGTACAGATGCTAAATGGAAACTCGGCCAACTAGTACAGCTCACACCCTTTTTCCGAGTGCTTCCCCAGGACTATCCTAACTGCTCTCCCTGTCTTACTCGGTGCCTCTCACTGTCCCACTCTGGGGATAACTATCACTGTCATGAACATGTACAGAAAAGAAAGGACAATGAAAACAGAAGTAGAATTAGTAAGATTTAAGACTGAGGTTTTCTGCATCCTTTCCAGACCTTGATATATTTGCAGCATTCTCATCTGTGACTGGCAGGAAGAAACTCCTTCAATATACTCCTTTTTCTACTGAAATTTGGTTGTTACCTCTCCCCTACACTGAACAAGGCGAATCACGGGTACAATTTCTGTTGCTTTGGCAAGTATGGAGGTTGTGATTAGACTGCCAAAGAGAAAGATGTTGCAGGTGTCAACCAGTCATTCAGCAGCGCACACCCGAGTCCAGCTGGGCTGATCTGTACATGTACATTTGGGAATGTGCATAAGGATAATCTCCTCCCTCTGTTGCACTTAGAAATAAGCTTTTTTTTCTTTTCAGCTGCATTTCATTTTGCTATGTAAAGAAGTAGACATATCTGGCCTTTCTTTTTTAATAATGTCTTAGGACCAGGGTACAAAAAAGGTTAATGCATTAATTTTTAAGACAAGTGATAAATGTACTGCAATAAGCACATCCTACATACACAGAATATATTTCTCTATATAATATGAACACAAGAGATATAAAATAAGTTATACTTATCTTGGTTTTTCATCACAGTAGGAGCTCAGCTTATATAAAGTGACAACAGGATTGGAACAACACACTGCTCCAAAGCAACAACAAAAACCAGAAGAGTGTGCGCGCACGTGTGTGTTTAGGCAATGAAATAGGAAATTGAGGGACTTCTGCTAAAATCGGGTCTTGAAAACAAAAATTTCATAGAGCATGAAAGAAGTGGGGAAGGTCTCTTGGCTTGGGGTAGAAGTTCTGGAGGGGATCAAGTGTTACTGTGTGTGAAGGCTGACATCTCGGCTAGGTTTGTGGAGGCACAGAGCACAGCAAGCTCTGCCCAGTGCCCCTGTGTGTTCGGCCCTCGTGATGGATCCACCTGACAGCGTGGGGTTTGTATCTGTACAGTGAGAATGGGGCCTCAGAGCTTTCACTGTGCACGATGAGAGCAAACACGTCACTTCACAGGGATCACAGACACCACCACTGTTCAAAGAGCAAACACTACCCACTGGTTGTGAAATGTTGGGTGAGCCTGGAAGCGATGTTCTTCCCTTCCAACCCACCTGATGTCCCCCTCTAGGGCCCCCTCCCTCTGCTTCCCTTGGAGGTTGGTTCTCTTGGCCATGCCTGCAGAACGAATCTCCCCTGGGGACTGAATGGGAGGTAGCGATGATTGGGAACTCTGAGTGCCTGTCCCACAGTGAACAATGAGGAACTCCAGCTGCCCAGTTCAGAGCTCTTTCAGATTTTATTAATGGATTTTTCTTTCAGGACAGGGGAACGTTTGTAAAATTTGCATCTAACGGTGAATCAAGGTTCCTAAAGTTCTGAACTCTGGGGTTTAGTATCTAGTACTTTAGTGTGGGCTTATATTAATTAGGAAATGCTCTTTATTTTGGCCAATAGCTTGAAGACCTTGTGGTTTCTCTTTGCTATCGAGATCTCAGTCTCCTGAAGTTTGCAAGACCCATTAAAAGGCAGAAGGTGCAGCCAAAGCTCAGGAGTGATACTGGCAGTTAGCAGATTTCTATTAGTGCCTATTCCACTCTCCAAAAATGCAGCCCACTTCAGGTTTTCTTCTACTCCTGCTTAAGAGAGTCTCCTAGTTTGCAACATCCTTTCTTTACCTTCATATTTACAGACTACACATTAGAAAGCAGGGACAGTACACTGGAAGAGTTAACTGCATATTATTGTGAAGGACTGGACTTTTTTGTTCTGCTTTAGATTTTGTTCTTCATACAGCAAAGTAGGTATAAATCCAAACGTGATCTCACATCTAAAGGTATAATTTAAGTAAACATGTTTTTCTAGATCTTTTATTTTCCCCTTCCCTCTCCCCTGTAACCTTCCTTTCACTCTGTTATTTTCCTTTTGGATGGAGGGAGGAGATGGGAAGGGAGCTCATTTGGCAGCTCATGACCCTCCAACTTGACTTTAATGAGATGATTCGCCAAGGCAAACTCCTCATCATCCAGCATGCCATCTTTGTCGATGTCAGCCAGTTTCCATATCTTGCCCAGCACGGTGTTGGGCAGCTTAGACCTTACCATCTCCTTCTTGGCATTGGCACCAGTTATTTTACCATCGACAGGCGAGAGTGTGTAGAAGATCTCGTCATACATGGGCTTGTCCCTGGCCACCACCCACTCTGCGTCGTCGATCCCTTCTCCGGCGCCTTCTCCGTAGCCGTGGCCGAAGGGACCGTGCAAGGTGCCCTCGAAGGCTCCTCCCTTCACCATCTGGGTTGGCCGCTGGGACTCCTCCTGGCGGACGAGCACCATGAGCTGGGCGATGTCGTTGGCCAGCATGTCTTCCACCGTCTCCAGCAGCTTGCTCTTCAGAGGCTGGAACTTGCTAAAATCCTGGGCTTGCAACTGATCCTTAAAATGGGACAACACAGCAAGAAGTGAGCGACATGGCTGTGCATGGTGGAGTAGTGGTGTACAGGAGGATGCCTGCCTGCTGCTTGGCTCACAAAACACTGCTACTGCAGAGGAGTGGGGAGCTTGGCATTCCTTCCTCTGACAGCCCTGCTTTCAGCATGGGATGGGGTCTCCTTGGCTGGCCTTGCTCTTACTTAAATCCTCTCTTAAGTCCTACAAAAAATGACCAAATAGTTCAAGGCAAACTGCTTGTACGGCTCTTGCTACATCCTCCAGCCAGTGCTCTACATTCCCTCCCCCTTCTGCAGTCTGGGAAGGAGATGCCACCTGGCAAAAGACCACTGTACTCATCACCATGCAGTGCATCTTTCAGATGCCATGAAGGCAGTAGCACATCTTTAAGAGATGATGAGCATGTCTCTACAGCATGGCTCAGATTCTGTAATTTCACAGCTAAGCAAAAGTGCTTTGAGTAGGGCCTGCAGAGATCTCTCCTCTAGCTGCAAAATGACCTACAGCTTTATCTTTCACCCTCTACTCATTAAATCCACACTATTCACTCCTACTGGACTGATACAGTTTTTTTCAAACACACATTTTAACAAGCAGTGAACGAGATCTCCTACTGAATACACTCCACAGATCTCATTCCCAACAACTGAGGGAAAATATATTTTCAAAAAGAAAAAAAAATAGGCAAATGCTGTTTTCCATAGGTAAGCAGCAGCAACCTCAACAGCTAGAACTCAGAACAGGTTTCTGCTTGGACTGAAGCCACGCAGCAATGCAGCAGTGTCCAGCACTGCTTGAATGTACAATACAAGGCTCTGATCCAAGGTCCTTTGAAGTTTTTGACTTGCATGAGCACTGGGCTAGGTCTCAGGTCTGCAGAACAGAAAACCTGCTTCTCTGCTTAAAACAGAAAAGGGGCTTTAAGTTTTCACACCTTCCTTTCTCTCTTTCTAGAAACAAAGAGTGAAGTAGAAGACAAATATAGGTCTTGAGGAATGTGGCATGTGTAGCCTTTTCAGGACACAGCTTTCCTTTTAATATAAATTAACAGTATGCTTAGGCCTGAAAAATCTGCAAATGGAACCTGGAATTAAAAATAAAGAAAACCAGAAGAAATCATTTGCTGTAAAGTGCTATTTAGGCAAAGATATGAGAAAAGATGTGAAGCTGTAATGCTTCACATGAGCTCTATGTGTAAGAAGTGTTCATGCCCAAATATAGCCCGCACATATTTTAAGGCACATTTCAACATTACAGCAGGCTTTTCCCACAGGTGGCAACAATCAATGTCTGCATGGCTCTGCTGTATTCCCTGCAATTACTCTAATGCTCTTTCCTTGGATTTTTGCCAAGATGTCACTGCTTACCTGCATCTTTCTCAGATTAGGGAAGTCTCCTGGTGAGATCTGATGCTCCCGTTCAATCCGGGCATAAATATCTCCCAAGTTGTTAACAAGCTCTTTCTTTTTATTGTCTTTCCCAAACATTGAGGGCATTTCCTTCTTTAGGGAACTGATGATGTAGGCATGGACCTGAAGGGAATTAAATTATATGGAATGAAGGCAAATGTTAAATAGCACATCAGAAAATTCTTCTCAGCAGAGTACCTGTGCCTAGGACTTGACTGCATCTTGTCCCACCCTGAAGAGCAAGCTCAGCTCCTCAGCTTGCCTGCACCTATGCATTGTTATTCCAGTGCTAAATATTCCTCAGCTGTGTTCTCTGGCTATGCTGAGACAATGTGAAAACAAGGTGTAGTCCTGAGCATAAAGACAGTGACATTCATATGCACTTTCTGGAGGGAGTGGTGGGGTTTTTTTCTTCCACTGGGCATGGCCTTCAAGGGAACAGTCCCTTTCCAGTCCAAACATACAGGTTTAGTATTTTAGTATGAATACCAGTCCTTAACTTAAGCAACATCCTTTTTTTTTTTTATGGTGAACCAAGCATTTCTTCTTGAAATGAAGACCCTTGCACTGAAAGCTTTTGAGGGATCTTTTGCTATCTTTTCTCAATTGATGTGGGGTTCTTTCATGTATTTTTAGGGCTTCTTTCAGCTCATTTCTAATACTCAGGGATACTGCAGGCTTATTTATGGTTTGTGTGAGTCTCCACCTCCTCTGTATCCATCTAAGCCAGGTATCTCTCTTGGCTAAGAATGTTTAAAGCAAAAGACCTAGAGCTTATCACTTCCCTTGGTGCATGATTCTGATATACTGAATTGGTCCTAATTCTCAAGTTGCTACCACAGAGCAACTGCTTTCCAGATCCCTTCAAGTGCTACCTGCTTTGACCTGTAGTTATCATCCTCACTCTGGCCTGCCATGATTGACATACCAAGCAAAGGAGGTGTTTTCTTCCCATATTGGCATAGGGCTCATATGCTGGGCCTGAGTTAAATGGGATGGAAAAGGATCAGGATCCACCAGCTCTGCAAGCTGAACTGGCCAAACCCACTTCTCCACAGGCTGCATGCTGCAGACAGCCCAAACCGAATGCTTGAGGGTTCTATGCCAACACCCACCTTGGCCAGCCGTGCTCGCTTGATGAGATCATTCAGCTTCCTGAGGGCTGCATTGCGGGGCAGGCTCTGGATATCCCTGAACAGGTCCTGCTCCTCTGCCTCAAACAACTTGCGGTTGTCGGGGATGAGCAAGGGGTGGGACCAGAAGGAGCCGATGTAGACTCTGATGACCTCGGGAGTGTTGACGATCTTTCCCAGGGACCACATGAGGGCACCGTACACCCGCATCAGCTGCTGAGTCTCTATCTGGTCGGCCTTGTTGAGAACAACTCTCATCTTGTCCTCGTGGTTCTTCAGGGCCTTGATGACCTCAGAGAATTCATCGGAGATGTCCAGCTTGTGAGCATCAAAGAGGAGAATGATGCGGTCAACCCGCTCTGCGAACCACTCCAGTACAGCAGCGAAGTCATAACCTGCAAGGGGGGGAGGAAGAGCAGAGATGCAGCAAACATGGGAGTAGAGAGCCTACGTGCTGTACTCTAACTGTATCTGTAGCTAATAGAGGGTAAGCTTACAAGAAAGCAGCTTTCCCACTGAACCAGGCAGCTTGATAAGGAGATGAGGCACTGTCCTTCACGTGGAAATGCCCACGAGGCACACAGTTAAGGACAGCTCTTGTCCTCTCCATGTTACAGGATCACCCAAAGAAGTCTTGAACTTGTGCTCCAGATCTTCATTCAAATGCACATCAAGGAGCAACTGCTGTCTTCAAACACCTACTGCAGAAGTCTTGTGTGTGGCAACAAGAGAGGTCTGGTTTGTGAATGACTGGCCATCAGCATAGCCTACAAAGGCTGTAGAAAGCTGGGTAATTGCAGAACTTGCACCTAGACTGGTTTGAGATGCATATCTCCACTGCTTAATAAATCTCAGGTCTTGTCTAGTTGTGCAAGACTAACTTTGTCCCATTCAGTTCAAATCCCAGGATGCAAATAACGTTCCTTACCAGAATAATCATCCTGTCATACCTGCTGCATGTGCACAAAGCTAAATGATTTGTGTTCACTTAGCCAAGAGTTTGGTGCTTAGCAGACAGCATTGCTGGGAACACCAGAGGCAGACACAGGCCAGCAACAGTGGGTTAAAATTTCACGTGCTTCAGGTCAATGGATTCGGTGTCAGACTGGGTCCACCTCTAAGCAGTACAGGGCATGATAAATAGTGTGTGAGGACAAGTCCCTAAAACAATAGTAATGACAGCAACAAAATTACTTTTTTTCCTAGCTCTGTGGTGGTTTTTTAACCTTCTTTAAAGTCTTGGTGACAGACTGGTTGGCTCTCTCCCCCTGCTCTGTCAGGCTCTCCTATGCTGTGTCAGGCTCTCCTATGCTGTGCAACATTTGGGGTTATCTGAGTCACCAGAGTGCTGCACTTTGTTAAGGGAAATCAGGACAGAGCAAATGCTATTTGCATTCAAATCCTTTAATATACTATTTTAAACTTGGCTTCCATGAATAAATGCATGATAATTAGTTCAGTGCTTTTTCCTCCTTCTCCCCTTTCTTTTTCTTCCTTTTATTCCTTCTGTCCCCTCTAAAACCTAGAGGGCAACCACTGCAACCCAATCACTAGACTGGAACCAGAGAAGGGAGGATAGCTGAGCTCTG
This sequence comes from Rhagologus leucostigma, assembly GCA_013397725.1. NCBI lineage: Eukaryota > Metazoa > Chordata > Aves > Passeriformes > Rhagologus > Rhagologus leucostigma. The sequence continues at coordinate 752,308 of VZTD01002136.1, forward strand.
ATCTTGCTTTTTGACACTGGCCTTTTCTTCCATATGACTAAGCAAACTGGAGCGAAATCCTGGCTCTCCTGTCAGGAGTAAAGCCTGTGTGAACTTTCTCTATAGCTGGATAAATTGGTATTAACTTTTTGCCATTGAGAACTTTTATACAACTTCAAAGTATTATTACTGGGCAGTTCTGCTTTGGCCAATTACAGTTTGCCCCGTACAGGAAAAGGGGGTGTGGCAGAGTGTGGGCGTGCGAGGTGTGCGCTCCTGGATGTGGACACTTTGCCCTGCTCTCTTCCATGGGATCTACAGAAATCAAAAGCAAAAGACAGATGTTTGTCCCACCAGTGTCCTTCTGCTCCCTAGGACACGAGTGTCTCCTCTAACAAGAGCAAGCAATGCTGGGCCCTGGCTCTTTGCTCAGCTATGCTTGATGCTGAGAACTTCAGAGAATTCAGAATTAGTATTAGCTTTGACAAAGACCTGCTGAGCATTCAATATATTATATTGATAGCTGTGTATCTTGCTCAGTCCACGTGTTTGACCTCAAACACAGTCACAAGTCAGTCTTTTAAAACTGATTTAAACTTGGTCCTGCTTGCTTTCATGAATTAACAGCCTTTTTTAACCTTAGGTATTAACCTCAGCTTTTTAACCTTAGGTGTTCTGGCTGCAGGGAGCTCTACTCCACTGCTCTAATTGCAAATCTGCTGCAAAGATCAGTGTGCTGACTCCTTCCTAACCTGTGCTGGGGGCGGTGGCAGCAGGACAAAGTCGATGCTGATACCTCATTTCACTTGGCCAGGGTTCAGGCTGTCAGCTGTTGCTCTGCAAGCAGATCAATGCATGTGCAAACAGGGACCTCCCATGCCCCCTCACACTTTGCTAAAGAGAGGATACACAGACTTTATGTTCAGTTCTGCCACGGCTGGAAGTCATCTCGCATGGCAGGACAGTTTATTCTTCATACGCAGAGCTACACAGCTTGCTTTTTCATCATGGAAGCAGTGAGTCAGGGTGACTTTATTTGGAGATGTTTGTGCATTTAATCTTGTCAAATCTCATGGACTGGGATGTTTTCCTGTCAAGCTGGCACATGTTTGAATCGTACCATAACGACTTTGTCCAGTCTTTTTCTTGGGAGAATCAAGGGGAAAACAAACAGTCATGCTCTCTAGGCTACCTTGTAATGCTACAGTGATGTCCTGTCACAGAGCATGTGGATGGTTTCCCTCTGACAGCAGAGGAACAGTGACTGTTATGCTCTCTGTTGTGTTAATAGGGGCTGGGATGAGTTGGGGATAGTGTCTCCACCCAACACTCAGGCCACCTTTTAGTGATTCAGTAAAAGTGGGAACTGATTATTTAAAAGAAGGGAGGTATAGAAAAAAAGTGTAACTGTAGTTTTGGTATTAACTGAGGACTAGGAAGACTGATCTTAGCCCTGCGATCTGCCTGGGTCTCAAGGTTTGTTCAAAAGTATCTTTAGGTTCTTAGCTCTCATGATTTCTATCCTGTATCAAGCCTGCATCCAAGTAGCACTTAGAAGGTATCTATTTCCTGAACCTCTCTTTCCTATTAACAAAAATAAATGTTGCTCTACCCAGCAAGAAAAGGAAATTAATTTCTGCTCGGACCCTTCGTGTATTCTCAGCTGCTACAGAAACATACAATGAGTCTTGAATGTCCCTGTGGACTTCATTACATGTCTAGATTGATTAGCAGACTTTCTTTCCTGGCTTCTTTGCCTGTTCAGAGATATTCTCCTGACAGCTGTCCTGCAGATCTCCATTAAAGAGAGAACAAAGCCCTGGAGAGTAACACTGCTCTGAAACATCACCATGGACTCATTTGCGTCCCATGCTGGCACAAAAGCCCAACCCACACCCTGCCCTCGTATGTCCCACTTGCTCTGGCGCTTAGGGAACCTCTCCTGTTGGTGCCCAGCTGAGCAAGAAACATGTCTTGTGTGTGTGTGCAGTGCTCCTGATCACAGCTGCATTCCTCTGTATGGAGGTACATGGCAGGAAAAACAAGGTGTAAGTGTACGTGTTCTGCTCTTAAGTGATAGAGCACTACAGAGGGAAAGAGGGGAAAATGATCCCAAGTGCTGTATAGCTCCTTAACACCCAGCACGACGTGGGACAGACCTCTGTTTACAACTGTCTGCTTGGAGTCACTGACCGTGGTGGTGTTTTTGCACAGAGTGCCGAGAGAATTGCTACAGATGTGATTCATGGTGTTGACTTTTTAGTCTTGCTTTTAGTGTATAATAGAGTAGATTGTTACTAAAGCATGTGGATAGCAGGATGACAGTGTAAAATGCTACGGGCAAGCTATTAATAAAGGTGTTTAAAAATAAGGTCTTAGATTAATATTTTAATGTTTAGTTTGGAGCTTTCATTTTTGGAGGGCTCTTCAATGGCATAGAGAACTTAGGGCATTTTGCCTGGCTCCAGCCAGAGCTGGAGGTGTTCAACACCTGAAAACATGAGGCTGATTCTGTAACTAAATTTAAGCACTACAGCCTTGCTTTGGTTTCTTCCCTCCTGCCCCTTTTTCGTTTCACAGATGCACTGGGCCTGCCTCTTTCTTCTGGCAGTTTATTACTGTGTGAGCTTAGACCAAGAACTGATCTTCATCTACAGTCAAATTAGGAGTTTTCATAGTGTCCCTTGCTCATTCCACTGCAAATGCGTTATGTCTCCCTACGCCTCCCTGTGTTGTAGGGCGTTGCTAAGGCCTCTCACAAAAGCAGGCAGGCACTATCTCTGCTTTGGCAGTGTTTCAGGGATGGGTGAAGCTGTCCACGGAACACAGCACGGTTTTATTGTGAACTTACAGGGTGGTAGGGAAGCCATCTGCTTGCCAAAGCTGCATTAATGCAAAACCATTACTACAGGGATGTTCAGACAGAATTGTAAAGGGAAGAATTTTCTGTTCAGTAATTCCTGTCTATTCTACTTGCATCCCTGTTGAAAAATATGCTGCATATTTAAACATTCTCTAACATCACTGATGCAGCTTCTTTCACAACCTCCAGATAAGGTGAACGTGAAGAGAAAATGAATCCAAATCATACAGTACTAGGAGGACAAGATGAACATGATAACAATTTTATTCCATCAGACGTGTTTTCATGGGACAGGTTTCCTTTTGACAGCATGAAAAAGACTCAACAGACTTAACACAAAGCTGACAAGTCAGCAGGAGTGTCAGTGGGCTCACCCTGCAGAGAAAATTATCTTCTTTCAGACTCCCTGCCACCTAGACTCCATAAGGCAGGCTGGCCTAATGAATACTTGTCTGTGCACCACTGGAATATCTGGCACCATGCATTTCACCAAGATCTGGCAGGATTATGCAATTACATTCTGTCAAGTCAGATCAGGCATGATACAGTCTTTATGCTGACTGTGGGAAGATGGATGATACCTGACCCAGCATAAAATCTGCCTGGCTGAAAGATTTTAAAGCCAATTTAAACTAGCAAGGAGTGGGCATGCACTGGTTCAGCATTTCTCACCATGTAGCTACACCGATTGTTGGTTTGGCTTTGTTTTGTTTGTTTGTGCTATTTTTTTTACTGGTAGCAAGCATACTACTGATTTCCTGTCTTGTGGAACCATAGCCACATGTCCTGTGGTAGTGGAGGTCAGGCAGGGTTGAATGGAAAGAGTGAGATCAAGAAGTGCTGAAAACCCCAAAGCTGCTGCTTTGCACCAGATACCTCACAGCCTGCTGTTACTACATGTAAACTAAATGTAACTAAATGTAAATTGTGCTGCTGCTTTCAGCAAATCACCTCCTTCCTGCTGAATTTTAGTCACTGGGAGCTTCCTTCTCATCTTTCTAAAGCTGGTGTTATCCAGAGATGAAATATTTACCAGATTGTGCCACTCTATAAGGCAGAGTTTTATGGCAGTGTCCCTGTTTGTCAAGTGGGAGACAGGCTCTGATTGTCTGAGGACAACATCACAAGATGGGACAGCTGACACAGGGAACACTGACTACCTAGAGAGGGAACAGCTCTCGGGAGATGAAATGAAACGAATGCTGATTCCAGGGAGCTTATGACTTAAATTTTTATAATTGAATAAGAGGGTTTTGAGGCTTAGCCTAACTGGTCACAGTCATGTCCTGCCTGAAAGCCCTTCAAAGTCCAGGGAAGAAGACTTATGTCACTGCAAAACAAGCAGGCAGCCCACACTGGAGGGGGAGAATGTGCCAGGAGGGGCAGGTGTTACCCAAATGTGACAGATGGCTGTGAGCAAAGGAGAAGGAAGGTCACCCGATGGTTGGACAAAGAAAATGAGGGGAGGGAGGAGGATGTGACACATCCCTTTGAGGACACACAAAGTGAGTGGGAAGCTGGGTTGGGTGGCTGTTATGAGACCCAGAGAGTAATGGTGTCCTAGAGAGAGAAGGGTGCTGGGTAAGAGTATGAGAGAGGAAACAGCTCGGACTGGGTGGAAGAACAGTTATTGCAGCAAGTTTCTCTCAAGGTGAGGAGCTGGTGGTGCCAGCAAGGAGAGGACAGAAGGGATGATGAAAAGCAAAGGATGGGTATTGGATACACCTCATTGCAGCTCACCCTAAAGCACCTTTGTAAAAAGCTGCCATACTCCCCTCTGGAAGAGGCTGCCTTCCAAGGGAATATAATGAGATTCCTGTAATGCGTATCCGTGGGTGTGTTGGGAAGTAGACAGAAGTCCTTTGGGATGAAAAGATTTCTTTGAATGTTGCATGCCCTAATTTCTAGAGCAGGCCCCAGCTTGCCAATCACTTCTGCTTGTGCCTATACTCAAAGAAATAATCTGTCCTGGAGCTGCTGATTCAGAGCACTGGGAGCTACATCCTCCTGCCAGTGCTCCACATTTCCTTCTCCGTACTAAGAACTAATGGAAACATTAAATACGTTTTGGAGGCTTTAAGGTTTCCAAAGCAAAGGCAAAAGGACTCAAAAGCACAGCAGATCTCTGTTCTCAGCTAGCAACAATGCTAACATTTACATTAACCAGTACTTGGAGTGCCGGACTGTGTGGCCTTTTGCTTTCATGTTGTTTACTGCAAGGGCTTCAGGGTAGGGAAGAGACTGGGAGCCTGATGGGGCTCTTGCTTTATGTCACTGGGAAGTGAACGAAACCTCACTAGGCACATTCAAATCAGGTGGAGTAAAACTGAGCAGAGCATTGTCCAGAGCTAAGTTTCCCTACAGCAGCCTGTTCAGCTCCTATGAACACACAGCAGAACTTGTCCCATCTACAAGTTTATATCTTTTCCACTTGTGACAGACCGGGCCTGAGCCTTACCTGGTACTTGGGCCAATTCTGAAAACAGTTTCTAGCCAGATTTTGAGACCTCAGAAGGCACCTGAATGCAGGCCAAGTTTTCCAGAGAAGTCAGTGCATAGCAGCGTTGATGTGTAGCTGGGATTCTAAGGAAGTTTTTTTACTATAGCATCTAAACACAAACTGAATTCTCCTGTACTCATACTTTAAATTTTGGGAGAAATCATGTTTGAAAAGCTGGCCTGAATTGGCCACCAGTAACTGATAGCTCCCAGTGACCAGGAAACACATTCCTTCTCCATTGTTACTCAGGAAGCTGAAAGAATGCATGATGGGCATAAATAATGCAAACTGATGAGATGCTGATGGCATGACCATCTTCCCTCAATGCAATAGATACTTAGAATATTTCTGGAGTGCACAATGCACAACAAATGGACAAGCTGCACAGCTGTTCTAAAAATCAGACTTGTTTACCAACACAAATTAAATGCTTGCTGTATGTTAACAGGAATAGAAAAAAGTACACCCCTTTCTATCTGTGCAGCCATCTAATCTTGTTCTTTTGTGTCACTTTTTTTTGCTCTGCCAGTTAAACTGCAAAATATACCAGTATTTCCAACCCAAATCATGGAGACAGTCCCTCCCTCCTTCAACACCAAACAAAATAATGGTTTGGTTTTCCCAAATCCCAAATATAATCTTGACCTTTTGTTTGCATGCTGCTTTCAGGTCAGAAGAGTTAGGCTCATGGCTTCACATATTTCTAGAAATAAAACTGAGAACTGTGCAGGTTTTCTGCTCATTTTTGTGTTGCATCTAAGAGGAAGTGCAGACCAGTGCGCCTGTAAGAGCTGAGCATTTCAGTGGAACAGTGTGTGTTAAGTGAGACTGTGATAAAATCAGGCAGGTTGGCAGAGCAGCTGTAACGGCAGTGAACTGGAAAGTCAAAACTAACCAGTGCACTTTCACCCTCCCAGGCAGAGTGAAATACAGAATATAAGCAAACATCACCAGTGGGGAGTATTATAGCAAATATTTGAAATGCCTCCCTTTTAGAGGCTTTCAGGGTGGATGCCTTTAGTTTGTATCATGCTGTTGCTAGCACACGTGACAAAGCTCCTCAGAAAAAATATTTTTTGTTGCCATTGTACCCTAAACAGCATTGCATGAAGTGGAAGAACATCAATTCCCTCGGTGTTTGCCTTTCCCTTCCAAGCATGGCTATTTGAGACACAGCCAGGCTGAGAGCTCTGCACTGCCCAAGACTGTTGCTATTAGCATTTTTCTTCTTGCTGTCAGGATGGTGAGTGACTAAGTGTCCCTGGTGCTGAAGCTGCTGGTCATCTGGGAATTCTGCTTTCCCTGGAGAAGGGCGAGGCTGGTGGGTAGGGTTTTTTTCCTTGGTTATGGGATGTTTAGGCTGCACTGAAACCAGCAGAATGGAACTGGGTGGAAGGCTGGGAAAATGCTGGAATAGTGTATACTGGAAAGAGAGCCAGTGGGGAATGACACTGCCAGTCCTCACCTCCTGGCTAGGACCTTGTGGTCACTGCTAATGCAGGAAAGGGAGAAGGCAGCAGAGAGAGGGTAAAGGTGAAGTTAAGTGTTCAGGATATATCCAAGAAGTACTACCCCAAAACAGGGATCAAATACAACTTGGCCAAGGTGTCACTGAACTTGGCACACTTGGATCTGCTCAGCTCAGGGCAGATGTAGGTCGAGACAGGTGGGCAGCAGAGCATGTAGGGCTCAGCCCCCAGGGACGGCACTGCCACTGAAGCGCACGAGTTCCTGTTGCCAGGTGGCTCCATTAGCAGGGCAGACTGCACGAGGTGATGAATTATGAGGAAGTCCTCACTCCTGTCCTGGCTCTGCTGTACTGCATGACCTGATCTGTGGTCCTCCCCTCTGTCCTCATTAACTTCGGTACAGTCATCCCCTCCTCATTTTCCCTCCCAGCAGGCTGGCCTGAACTCATTATGTGACACCAGAACAGTGCTTTACAAGTGGATGGCATTTCTATCATTATCAAATTGTCAAAGGAGATAAGATTGTGCTGCTTTGGTACAAACACCTCCCTTATGGGCATCTCCGCAGCCTCATGCTTCCCTAGAAACAATTAAAAAAAAAAAAGGACACAGGGCAAGGGACAAGGCAATGCAATCATTTGTTCTTTAAACGTGGACACAGATTCATGCCCCAGTCTGTAAAAAAGATCAGAAGAGAAATGGCTGCCTTCCAGGCAAGGATAATACAGAAGCAGTGAAAGACAAGATGCTCTGGGCCAGGACATCCTGGAAACATTTCCCACAAAGCCTGTAAATGACACCTGTGTATCCTAGGGAGTCTAGCTACCACACCTGTGACACCGTGGGTGCCCACCACAAAGTAGTGCATGAGTCAGGAGCTCAGTAGGTCAGATCAGGGCAGGCAGCTCCTTGGTTACACTTTTTACGAGAGCCTGAGAGCAGCAGCAGCTGCTGTGTCAGTGCTGGTGATGTCACTGCAGGTCAAAGGGACGTGCACTTCAGCTATGACAGACTGCATCACCCTCAACTGCTTGCTAGGCCTAAACCTGCAGCTCTGCTACTGGGAAACTACATGGGCTGCTCTGTGGGGGAAGGGGGCTCTTTATGGTCATGCAGTCCTGGAAGAGAGCCAGCGCAGAGCTTTGTTTCCTGGGATTATACAGCATTCCTTGGAGCAAAGCTTGGTAGCCATTTGCAAAGCCCTGCTGCTGGCACTAACGCCAGCACCCTGTGCTCGTGCACACACTGGCTGTGAGGGGGAAGGGACTGTCAGATCTATCATCTTTAACAGCAAAAGGCAGCGAATTTAATTCTGAGCTGAGTTCAGACAAATGAAAAGCTTCAGAACCTGGACTTGGCCCCTGAACCAATCCTTTAAACCCCGTTCCCTTGCTCCTGCTCTTTGAAACATGGATGCAATAACAGGAACAGCTACTGCTTTGAAATTCAGGGGTATAAGGTGGCTCTCATGGCTTGCTAAGCTTTGACAGCATGGTATTCTGCTAAGATGACACTGTATAGATTAGCTAATGATCTTGACTTCTAATGGGGAAGGAGACGGACTTGTGATGTTCCCACTGAGAGGAATTTCCTATTTTTAGAAATGCTGCTGGTTCTCATGGGATGGGCAGGCTGGGAAAGCCTGCTGCCTCTTTTACATCTTTACTTTCCCCCTCAAATTTATGACAGAATGCTGCTTCACTATCTACTCTCTTCCCCGACCTTGCATCACAGGTACCCCAATCTGAGGGTCTTAGAACCTACTACTAGCAATGGGGGTAAGAAAAGCATTCCTGTTCCGAGCAGTTAAGAAACTTCAAAGTCTCTTGGAAAACCTCTGTAAGACTCCCTCAGGTATTGCTTCACTCCCAAGTGAAATCTGAGCAGGGTGGGAAGGTACAGAAGGAGCAGAAGAATTTTGTTGTGTCAGCAGTTTTTAGGTCTGTCTTGTTTTCTGCCTAGAAACCATGTCACTGCTCTATCTGCCTCCAAAACCAACTTGCTAATGAGGTCAGCTGGCTTGTAAGCTTGGTGGCAAAGGTGCCAGCCTCACCACTTTTTCCTATTCCTCTTCCATGGGAGCTGGGAGGTGAGCACTCCCTTTCAAACACCTTGAGATAAGCTCAAGCCAATACCTGGCAGCAGCCCTTCCTAAACACAGGCACCTCAGCACTCTCGTGACTCTTCCTGCTCCCTATAGACAGGAATTGCTGGAGCTGTCCCAGCCTCAACAAAGCCATGTTCATCTAAAGCAGATGAGTATCTTGTCCTGTAGCTATTGCAAGGTCATCTGGCCTGGCCCACATGACCAGTTTCAGCCTGTCCTGGATGTAAATGGTGACAAAGCGGGATCTCACCTACGCTGTACTTTTAACTGTTGTAATTAGATCAGTTGACAGGTTTGACAGCCCCCTTGTCTGGCTGGAGATACAGCAGAGCAAATTCCTGGGATGGCAGGCTGATCAGGAAATGGCTGTGCTCTACTGAGAGTTGCGTCCTGGAAAGAGGGTCGAATGACCACACAGTGTAGTCACAGGGTCAGCGTGCCAATTTTCTGCCCTAAGTGCACTTAACTGCACTAGGGGCAGAAAAACTGTCCAGGAAGAACCTGTTCCACACGCTGAGACAGGCCTCCAGTTCTACAAACAGGCATAGCGTGCAAAAATGTACAGAACTGGGACTCCCCTTTAGCCTCCTCAGCTGTTTCCAAATGTTTGCAGAGGCATTACTGGCTTGGGTTAAAGTTACACCAGTGACCTTCCTAACAGTGCACAGCTGTGCATCAGCGTGTTCTGGCATTGCTGGCATTTATTAGAGTAGCTGCAGGAAGCATAGAATTGTTTAGGTTAGAAAAGATCTTTAAGATCACTGAATCCAACCATAAACCCAGCACTGGCCTCAGCCCATTGATCTGTCCCGTCGACTCAGATCCCTCTACAGATTCCTCTGCAGAGCCTTCCTACTCTCCAGCAGACCAACACTCCAGCCCAGCTTGGTGCCATCTGCAAACTGACTGAGGGTGCTCTCAACTCCCTTGTCCAGATCATGGATAAAGATATTAAACACGCCTGGTCCAGTGCTGAGCCCTGGGGAGCACAGCTTGTGACTGGCTGCCAACTGGATTTAACCCCATTCACCACCACTCTCGGCCTGGCCATCCTGACAGTTCTTCACCCAAAGAAGGGTACACCCATCCAAGCCATGAGCAGCCAGTTTCTCCACAGGAAACAAGGTCATAGGCTTTACTAAAGTTTGGATAGGCAATATCCTCAGCCTTCCCCCATCCAGGAAATGGGTCACCTTGTCATAGAAGGAGATCGGGGTGGTCAAGCAGGACCTGCCTTTCATAAGCTTGTGTTGCCTGGCCTGATCCATGATGATGATCAGTTCCATGACCTTTGCCAGCACCAAGGTCAGACTGACAGGCTCCAGAATGGGACACCAAGAGCCACTGGAAAGCTGACTGGGAAATTTTTGCAGAAAGAGTGGCAAGAAGTGCCAGTGTATTTTGCAGGAGGGTATTTTTAGTTCTGTAAACAGATGAAAAGTAGGAAAATCTTGCAAAATATGTCAGGATTTTAATTAGTGAGATTTGGAAAAGGGGCTTGAAATGGGTCCATTTTGACTCACCTACACCTTCTTTTTATTTTTTTTAATATCAAAAATAATTCCTCCTAAGCAAGTTTCCTTCACTGTGATAGTTTCACAGGAGAACTGGTTGCTTTCAGTGGCATTTTTTGACTGGAAAATGTCTACACCACATCATACAAATTTTTTTTTTATCTCCATAACCTTCTGCTGAGGGGAGGAATGCTTGCACAGCATATTTTTCAACCTTCTCATGAAGGCTGGCACAGCTTGGAATTTCTGGTCCCCTAGCAGGGCAGAAGCCCACAGTGAAAAAGGTTAATCTGAGTTTTCAACCAACTGTAGCTGTGCTTTATTGACACTTCTTTGCTAGCTAAGGTTCCTGTGGTGGAAAACCCCAGCAAAACACACAAGACCTGGCTTCGTGCAAGGTGGCTGCTCAACTAAAAGAAAAAAGGAAGTTTCCAAGAAAAACTTCAATGCAAAAGTGTCATAAAACTTGGAAAGTCATGAGTCATCTGAAATCTTATGGGACAGAACATGGCAATATGGGAAAGGCCCCAGCACTTTGGGGTAGAGCCTGTGCTGCCGAAACTCAACTGTGCACTGTTAATAGGCAGTGTGAATGAGAACGGATCTCAAACTTGAATGCTGAGATTACTGCTCTTGGCTTTCTTCCAATGAAATGATGCATCGCTCCCAGCTTTATCTAAGGAACCTTCTAGAAATGCAAGCTATGCCACCATCACCTTACAGAGCAAGAAAGTGACCACAGATGTTAGGTTTAAAGCATAAAGATGTTGCCCACTTCAGAGGGTGAGTCTGAGAGTGACCTCAGAAGTTCACGAAGAGACTCTGTGCTATTCATTAGCTCTATTTACAAGGGTCTGTAGTGACAGGACAAGGGGGAAGGGCTTTAAACTGAAGAAGAATAGGCTTACATTGGATATTGAGAAGAAATTCTTTACTGTGAGGGTGGTGTGACACTGGCACAGGTTGCCCAGAGAAGCTGTGGATGCCCCATCCCTGGAAGTGTTCAAGGCCAGGTTGGATGGGGCTTTGAGCAACCTAGTGTAGTGGAAGATGCCCCTATCTATGGCAGGGGGTTGAAACCAGAGCATCTTTAATGTCCCTTCAAACCCAAACTACTCTAGGATTTTATGATTTAGTGTTCACCGGCTTTCCAGATTCCCCACTGCCATGAGCAACTTGGGTGCCAACGGCTCTTAAACCCAATCCAGTCCTGCACTAAATTTAGGAAGTCTGGACAGTGCAAGAAACCAGGCTGATTACAATGGGAGCCTTGGCTATGGATCATCAGTAAGCCAATGAAAACATGTGTTTGTCCAAAGCAGATAGGTATTACTTGACTCTGACAGAAATCTCTTCCATGGGGAAATACTGTGCCACAGGTACTGCTGACCTTGTCAGCAGCCTTCCCTGAAAACATTTAAATTCTCTGCAGATTAACAATGTCCCTTTGGTCTCCACTTGCAAAGTCGTGTTGTAGCTCTGAGAGGCTCCTACTACTGCTTTTATCCACAGCTTGTCTAGTTGGAAGTGAAGCTCATATACAGTTCCTTTGGTTTTCGTTACTGTCATTTAAAAGAGAACTGAAATTGGAACTTACCTCTGCTAATTCTCTGCTTTTCTCCAGAAAGGATTCCTGGTGTATCAATGACACTGATGCTTTCTAATACGGGATTAGGTAGCTGGGCACAGACAAACCTGTGTGGAAAATAAGTAGGTTAAAAAAAAGACAAAACATATGATGTGCTGAACATCACAGGCAACATGGGACAAGCCAGACTCTGATCTCTCAAGTCTTTGGTTGGAGCTTGGAGCCACTGTTATTTAAAGACATGAGAAAGAAATTAGAACTAAGCACTTTTCTCTATTTTGCTGCCTCTGGAACATGGGTCTCAGTCATAACCTATGACAGGTTTTTTATATGGGCCCCCAAACTGTGAATTATGAAAACATTTGGGTTTTCATTTATGTGCTGTTTAGATTTTAACAAGAAGTGGTATTTGTTTTTCTTTGCTTAAGCATTCTCCTGTAGAGTCCTGAACTCAAGTGAACTGAAATAACTTGGTTTAAAAAAAAAATCAGCAATGCTGTAGGACTTTTAATCTCTTTCAAATCTGGTCTTAAACAGGCAAAAAGTGTGCTATTATTGCACCATGGAAGTACTAAAGCATAGGCAGCATGAGATCTCAAGAGGTTGTTTAGTCTATCATCCTGCCTCAAGGCAGGATCAATCAGGTTGTCTAAAGCGTTCTTCAAATCCGTAACAATGCAGACTCACCAACATTTGCTGGGAATCTACTCCATTACTTAATAATCTTTGCAGTAAACCCTCTTTTTTTAATGTCTAATGTAAATTTTGTATGCTACAAAGCCACTCAGTCACACACACAGTAGATGTGGAAAATTATTTATTTTTCCCCTCTCGTCACAATGTACACTATTGTCATCCTGCTCCTCTCAGTCTTTCCTCTGTAGAAAACAGTTCGGTGGTTGCTTTTTTCTTTTTCCTATCTCTTCCAGTTCTCTCTAGCTGCCTTTCCAGCTCATTTCTAAATCCCTGAAGACCCTTGCAGCCTTCCTTTGGGTCCTCTCAAACTGCTCCACATATTTCTTCAGGCATGATGCCACAAGCTGACGTACTCCAGCCATGGCCCTGCTAGTGGTGAGCAGAGTGGATGGATTGCTCCTTATCTCTTACAGATGACAGTCCTGTTTACATATCTCAGTGACATGTTTGCTTTTTTAACAGCAGTATGACACTGTTAACTCACATTCAGTTTGTAATTCACTGCTCCCCCCTCTGCAGCTCCATTTATGTGTAATTGGTCTTTAGCTAGTTGTTCCCCATCCTGTATCTATGCAAATCACTGCCTAAGAAGAGTCACTTGTGCTTTGTGGCTGCAGCTCATCTATTTCAGTTGCTAGTCACAGCACAGTAAAAGCCTATCTGCTTCCTGGTAGCATTTCATGGATAGCCTTTTTGTGATGGCATTCCAGGCAGCTCTAAGTGTGTGTGTGTGTGTGTGTACATATGCATATTAATAGGGTGGTGTGACATCCAGGCACAAAAAACACGTCCCTGTGGGAGGAGGCAGAACCACAAAGGATGGGGGCTGGCACAAGGACCACTCAGTGCAGTCAAGGCAGATGGGGCCCTGCAGTGCTCTGATGAGTGTCTGGTTCTGCAGAAGCCTCTGCACCTCTGAACTCCTCTAGGCTATGCTACAACCCCACCCCAATTGTTCCGCCTGTATGACTCCAAGGAGATCCTGACAAGAGTGAATCCTCATGGGTTAAAGACTGTCTCCTCCCCTAAGCTGTTAGCTATTTCAGACCACATATTACAGCTTCCACACATCCCCAGCTTGGCAGGTGGCAACAGGGAGCATTTCTGAATGTGTTATACCTCATATCAAAGAGGGGGACTGGCTTTATTATCCTGTTGAGTGCCAGGCACAGCAGCAGAGAACAAAAGGCTGAGGAGGTCATGTTATTCCCTTGTCCTGCCAACCCAGGTTTGCTCTCCATTGTTACAGCCCTGAGTATTCCTTGTACCGTAATATCAAATGGGGCAGGGGGATTTTCCATCGGTTTCTCTAGGGAAAGTACTCCACAGATTTCAGATGCAAGGTCAGAGGCCAGCATGAGTGAGTGCATTCTGGCTCTGTTGGCAAAGTTAAGGCTGCTGCCTTCCTGTTGTCCCAGCAAAACTGCAGGACCTCAGGGAGCATGACCTAATTCTGTTTGGGGCCATATGAAGGGAAGAACGTGGTGCCAAACTAGAGTTTCACTACCTCTACAGGAAAAGCATAGGGCTGAAGGAGCAACCTGTTATCCACCTCTCCTGCTGTTCACAACACAAAACCAGGACTGACTCCACCTTAGCTTCCCAAAACAGACTTTGGGGATGGGGGAATTCTTGCAACCTAGTCAATGTGATATGAAAGTAATGGGTGAGATTCCTGATTTTGCTCCAGGCCCTTGGTGCCAAATAAGTCTTCCTGATAACGAGGTGCAACCTCTAATCTCTCTGGAATCTTCCCAGAAGTGGAGTTTGGCCAGCTGAGTTAGAGAAAGGAAAACAAGCCCTTCTCTCAATGCCCAGGAACAACCTGAGGCAGGAAGAGCAGACAAGAGACAGGATTCTGCAGATCTGCTATCCTCCTTTCAGCCCTGGCCAGCTCTACCTCCCAAGTACGGGCAGGTGCACCATCTCCTGGGAATGGAGGGAGGGAGGATACAGGCTCTGAGCAGCACAATTTGGTTGTGTCCCACCCAAATCCTGACTGTACCAGTCTTCCCTTGCTTCCTGGAAAGCAGCAGATCCCAGTTTCTGCTGGGGGGGGAGTCCCAGCTAAGGGTGGATGCTCACTTCTGGACCAGCAGGCTCTTGCACCCCACAGGACAGACTGCTGTAGGCTGCCACCTCTCAGCCAAGACCAGCTTGGCCTGTGTGAATGCTACTGCCTCATGCTCCTTTTCACCGATGCTCACAGTCAAGTGTTACCTTTAACCATCCATGGGCAAAGCAGACTTGCCCATGGCCACTCTTATCTCAGCTTAGAGGTGTGGCTCCTGGAGATTAGCTCCCTTCTGCAAATTTCTTGCTCACAGCCTCCTAGCTAAAGTCATGACCTTGGCATATACAGGGCAGCAGCAAGATACGTGCAAGGCAGAGATAGCTCTGCTTGTCTCTAGCAAAGAACCTAGATGCACTGGAGAAGTAAGTGTGGGTGGCTTGATCTGGTCCAGTGGGTACATCAGGACTTACATCTGCTAAATTTCTGGCCCTCTGAGTCAACTCTTGCATGTGTTTAATTTCCTAATTAGCTGGGCATTAGCATCTGTATTCTCAGCACTGTGATGCTCACATAGCTGAGCTAGTCCCCCTTAGTGTCTCCCCTGTCAGCTTAGAAATCATTACCCCCTCTTTTTTCATGTCAGCAAGAGAAGGATGTCATTAGCTGCTCTGGCTACTCCCTGCCTTGCTAGAAGGACTGCACTTATGCTGCTGCTGAATCACTGCTGTGTCCCTCTGCCCTGCTGTCTGCACAGGCACAGGCTTGACTCCTTCCTCAGGAGAAGGAAGAGAAGAAGCACAAGAGCACAGCATGATACAGTGAACTGGGTTAATGCATGCAGAGATTCCTTGCTGTATCAGGAGGAAACTGCATTCAGGACACATCCATCAGGCTAGTTCAGAAGTGTTTAATTTTTCGCCCCCCATGCCTGGCCTAATGTTCCTTCTCTGCAGTGAACTGTCTGCCAGCTGTGGCTGTCCTTGGCTATCCGCTGAGCTGCTCTGAATTATGTCCTCTTCATCCATGATCTCTGCACTCCAGGCAAGAGGCCTGTTATTTCCTTAGGGCAAAATACCTTTCTGCCCTGGCGCAGGGAGTGGGCAGTCACCTGACCTAACTGTTGGTCAGGTGCAGATGTTCTGGGCCCCATGAAAGATCAAAAACTCCTCAAAGTCTCTCTGGTGCAGGACCATATTGAGGTATTTGAATGACGGTCCTGCGCAGTGATCAGATACTGCTTCCAGAGTCACCCTGAGGCACTGTGAGGTCCTCCAAACAGCAGTGACTCCAGCTAGGTCCCTCTCCTGCCAGCAAGCTTCTCCCCGTGTTTCTCTGCAGGTCCATTCCCTGCCTCAGCACAAACTACACCAGCACTCCTGTGGTCAGTGCTGGTAGGAGATGCTGCACCCTCTGGACAGTCATTCTCTAAGCTCGAAGATAGAATGGGAGCCAGAGCCCAGCCCAGCTTTCCTGGCTGTTTGGCTGAGCAGCTGCCATGTTTCCAGTGTCTCCCACACTGTGTTAGCAGGGAAGGCGTTGATGATGGGTGTAGTCTGTTCGTTGCCTTCTGCAGCACAGTTTGTGCTCATCTAGGATATGGGTGTGTGCTGCTGGCTTCCTGCAAGGCCTACATCCAAAACCTCCCTATGGCTGGGCTGGGTCTAGGGGATGCAAAGGTTATATTCCTCATGTCACAGAGCCACTGTCCAAACACCCTGCTGCATTTTTTTACAGGAAACACATTAGAGCAATCATCAATTTGCACCTGAGGTTGTATGTGTAAGGCATGGGAACGGAGAGAGCCTGGTTTTGATTGCAAATGGAAGAAGCTAGAAACACTGAAGCAGGGGGGAGCAAATGTAATGAAGATATTTACCTCTAGTCTCCTGTAGGATGAGCTTAGGCTCTGATGTCATTTTTATTTTGTTTGTTCAAGTAAAATGAAGGTTTGTCCCACTTGAATTTATCAGCCCTTCAGCAAATGACTTATGTGCATCTGGTAGGACTGGATTGGCTTTGCATCAGCCATGTGGATGGGAGGAAAAGAAGTGCCTTATCCCTTTACATTACTTGCTATGCTGCTCATTAGGTTCTAACTTTACTCTGCAGAACAAGAGAGTTCTTGAGTACTGACCTGTTCAAAAAGGCATTGCCAAAGGCGTTGAGTTTCCTGAACGGTTTTTTGGGATCCACCACCAACGCGTTTCCAGGAACGATTCCTTCCACATCTCCTTGCATAACTGCTATAAAGGAGTCAGTTGTAGGCTCTGGTCCAATCCTCATCCCTGGGAAATCCTGCTCCAGCAGGTACCTGTAAGTCAAAAAACAGGGTGTGGGCATGAGACATGAGCTGCCTAAGTCCTAAATGAGTTGTACTGAAGATTGCAGTGCAATTATGAAGCTCAAGAGCATGGATCCTTCGGAGACTATTTTTAGCACTGTCACTGAATCATTTGATAAATGTCTTGGTAGCTTTTCTACTAAGCATCTCAACACTGAAAGCTCATTTAAGGTGGATTAAGAAATTGAGATGATTATAGCTGCTGGGAAGAGATTCTCATCACGTTGCATCATCTTGTATACTTCAATCCTCAAGACATTTGGAACAGACTTAGCACAGCGAAGTAAAAACAGCAGTTCACTGCAATCACAGAGTTAATCCTGAAACCCTACTGGCTCTTGGTGCCAATATCAATTACTTCACTGCTGCTCGTGTCAGCAGACTCATGCAACTAATGTGCTTAGCCCCCAGTCCAAATCAGTTGCTTACGTGCCAACTTCCCCTGCACTTGACTGAAGTCTCAGTCTCTGTCCTTTTGTGCTTCTGAAATGCAGCTACAGGTCTGCACCACAAACTGCTCAAGCACACTGAGCAGTACGCACGTGGGTGGGGGAGTATATTCCAAGCTATATATCAAGCTAGATAGCACAGCACGTACAGCAGCCCTTATTATTTCCTGAAGGTAGTATGGCAAATTTCAGGGAAAGATAGTCACCCCTGGGGTTGTAGGACTTTGAATAGACCCTGGCAGCATATCCTAACTTACCCAGCCAAACTCAGGGTGGGTCAATGGTGCGTGCATGGGACAGTTCCCTTTGGCTCACAAAGGTGCCAAATGCCATCACTGAGGCCAGGTCTGTGTTTGTGTGTGTGGGTGCAGAAAACTAACACCATTATACCCATGTGGCTTGCAGAAGGTAGCTGGAACTGGTCTAGCTCTCAGTATGGGATGGTGTCAGAGATAAGTGACAAGTGATAAGCTCTGGCTAGTTACATGAAGAATAAAATGACTACCAGACTATGGAGGTTAGTATAATACTGTGTTGCTTGTTGCCAGAGGGCAGCTGGCACTCTCTGTTCTGTTGCTTTGACCTAATCTTTAGTAGGTAGAAAGATTATTGCAGAATTGCTGTGATGTTAAAAGTAGATTATGGGGATGTGGAAAAGGAAATAGGAGAAGGACTGGAGATTTTTTTCATGATTGAGACGGATATGTCTAAGCACCAGAACTGGTTCACTCAGGTGAGTCTTAGTGAGGGAAGTCCCTGCGTGAGGGACTACAGGACCATCGGCATGAAAGCTTGTGATAACTGTTTAGGAGTTCCTGCTTTCACTGTCATTTTAACATAGGTAATCACTATCCAGTGTTTAAGGAGCAACAAAACAAAAAAAATCGTGCAGGTTATTTATTGATACCATGTCAGCAAAGAGGTCTTCAGTTCCCAATGGGCAAGGCCAAATCAACTGGATCTAGAGGTAAAACAACCAAATGTATACCCAGGACAAACCACTGATACTTACATGGCTTGGTACACATTCATACTGCAACAAGAATACCTCCAGAAGTGATATTCATAATTCCCTTAGGAGCTGACCACACCTCCTTTACTGGTGTATTATCATGTATTTTCTTGTATCTTTTGTCCAAAGTGATTTCCAAGTCCCATGCTCACCAGAAGGCCACCAGAAGTGACTCTTCTTAATTGCAGAACTCTTGAGATGCAACACCAGCTGTTGAGCAGCTCCCAAAAGACCTGAAATAGCCCAGGAAGAGAGCGACCCTCTGATCTCCTATACTAGGGTGGATATATCCTATTTATCTAAACCATATATAGGGGTTTCTCAAACTTTCCTATAAAAGTGGGTCATTACTCAACAACAGCAGACTGCAGGTAGTGCTGGTGTGTGCCACCTCTCTGGCTGGTGATCACAACACACCTTCCTGGCAGCTACAGCAACTCTTCTCTAGCTTGAAGCACCTGAGAACAAGGAAGGGCTACTTCTCTCCCACCAAGGGCTCTGTAGACTATCATGGGAATGTTCTTGGCTCAGTTCCCTGGGAAGCTCTTTACACTGACACAACTATTTGCTAGGTTAGAAGCCGCTAGGTCAGACTCTGGAAACTAAGCTTGTGACTCCTAGATGGCAATTCAAACACTAGCCCCTGATGGACATTGCTGTCAAGCCAGTGGCTTTACAGAGATAGCAATTCACTGAATCTATAGAAATAAATCTTTGCATTCTCCCCGTGCAAATACTAGAGAGAAAAGAAATAGGCAGTGTTGACAACTGTCAAATGCAACAAGTGAAGTGCTTTTGAGAAAAACCCTTTAGTCCCAATGTCAGGTTGCAGCCTCGTAACAACCACCGTTTTTTACAGGCTTGAGATGCACGTGTAATATGACAACTTTTGAGCAGAAGAAAAAATACTTGAGGGGGGGTGTTGTTTGTTATTTATAGGCAAAGCTTCCCAGAAAGTCTAACCAAAAGTCCTGTGTGTAATAGCAACACTCCTCCAGACAGCCTGCTTGCAAGAATTTTATCTTTAGCTCCACTCAGCTAACATTTCAAAGCATTTCTGTGTTTATTTCTTGTGTAAGACTTAAGAAAATACAAAACAAAAAATCCCCACAAAAGCAGTCTCACACACAAGTAGCCACACACTGATGTTACTGACTTAATGTGCAACAAGTGGTAGGAAACCAGAGAGATGAAGATTAGTACTGCCCACTATCACAGCATCTATTTTAAGCGAGGCCGCTCTGGGAGATTTGGGTACATTGTGCAGCAGGGTGTCAGCAGCACAAGAATCTCATTGTGCAAAGGACAAATACAAGGGGTTGTACTGACACTGCCTGATGGGGGGAAGCACTTCTGCTCCGCAGTGACACAGCCTGCCCTGGCTACCAGAGGCAAGCTAGAGAACACATGCAGTTGTCACATTTGTGGGGCTTTCTTGGAGAGAGGAGCAAACAATAGCTATGGAAAACACCAACCCCAGCAAACAATTTCCCCTGCCAGTGCTGCATGCCTTAAGCTGAGCTGGGGAACACCTTCAAAGGCCTGGGGAAGTGACCTCCAGCCAGGTTAGGGAAGTCTGCGGAGTACCCCATGCAGGAGGGGAATAGTTTTTTTATAACCAATCTGCTTTTTAGACAAGTGTCTGGGTCGGTATGTGGCTGGAAGCATCATGCTGCTTGCCCATTTCAGGCCTGTTCCTGGTAAGGGACAAGGCAGGAAAGCTGCGTTAGTGCCAGCCCATCTTGGGGTCCCCTTTCCCAGGCGGATTTGGAGACGGGTAAGGAGAAGCCGGGCTCGCTGGGCAGGAGTGCCGCAGGATGTGGGGGAAGGGGCTGCCTGCCCGTGATGAGTCATGCAGGAGCCCTGCAGGACGCCGCTGAGCGTGGCAGCAGAGGTGATGCCGAGCAGGAAAGGGAAGGAGGGCAGAGCAGGAGGAAATGGTGACAACTGCCTGATGCAGGCAGAGATGAAAGGTTCAGGGCCGCACGGGGAGGTCACACCAGAGCCCTGCGTGTAGCCTGCGACAAACAGTGTGGAGAGGCCGGGACGTGTAAATGATTAGCTGTAGGAGGAAGGGGTGGCTACACCAGAAAAGCAAGCTATGTTGACAGTTAATAGGGCTCTGGCAGGCTTGTTTATTTTATTAGCAGGATGGCTGGACTCGAGCCAGGATTATTTTTAGAAATGACCAAGGAATCTAAGTTAATTAGGAGAGTAATGTTCTGCCCTGTACTCCCACCCTCTTACAGGAAACATAAAAAGCAATAACGTTATAAAGGCGGGCTCCAGTGAGATCCTGCTGTGGCTGTCAGATATTCCCAGGTAGAGGTGTTGCCTTCCCCTAACCAGCACCGACTTTCAGTCCCCAACCCTGTGGAGAAGTGACAGCCAAATGTATGCTAAGGAGAGAAATGGGAGTGAGCACACAGAGATGATACAGCAGGGAGCAGGAATGGAAAAGCTGCATTAGCAATGCTACACCCTTCACGTAGCAGAGAAAGGCTGAGTTCTGTGTCCCGGCAAGCAGAAGAGGGAACAGCCTTGTTCCACTGAAAACAAACGATGCTCTGGTCTCGCTTCACTGGCTTTGACCCACACAACTCACCTCCCTCTTCCCTGGCTCAGCCTCTAGGAATGTTTCTCACTGCTGACCTTGACTGCCTTTTTTCTGCCATCAGCTCCTGACAAGAGAGCAGCCTCACTGCAAGATGCTGCAGCTTAGGTGCTTCAGAGCCTTGCATTTCTTCCTTATTTCACCTCAGATTCCCCAAAGCAAGGAAAGAGGTTTGGAAGACAGACATTCCTTACATAAGTGATTAAGGGTCTTTTTTTTTTTTTTGGTAAGGTGTCCTGTGATCCAGGTAAACTGGTACTGAGTTCATTCCACATGATTGTTTAGTGGCATTAAGTCATCTCCCCAAATTGTATGGCAGTACAAGCAGGATGCAATTTAAGAGTGGAATTGATACATAAGGATAACACTAATTATCCCCGATCCTGACAAGATTATGGAAGGAATGTCCAGAGGCTGTTTCTTGCTTCACTCTACTGCTAAGACATAATGGTTGTCAACCCTCCCACTTCCTCCCCCAGCCCCCTTTAACTCCTCCCTGCTCTCAGCTTTAGCTCCCACTTGCCTTCCCACAATAACTCTGGATGCTAATCTGGTGCTTATCCCAGCTCTTTAATGACCAGTGCCTGCAAGCTCACGCTGGAAGCCTATCACGAGCAACACGAGGTTTTCTGGCCTTTCACTGGGAACACACTGCAGTAACAGACTCTCACACTTCTCCTACTGTTAGAGACCCTGGGCTTCTACCAGAGCTCTTGACTTTCACCTTCTTACACACTATTTTAAACAGAAGACTCTGCCTTTCTGGAAGGCCTTCTCAGGTCCATCCGGCACTCCTGCGAAGCAGAAGCTCCCAGAGCTCTTGGTCACTTCTGCTTGACCATCGTCTCTGTGTAGGCTCATCCCAGCCCTGTGCCCAGAGAAAACTGAGAGAAGAGGACACAAGCTCGAGTGAAAAGGAGTTGTCAGAGAGGCTCAGATCCACTTGCTGACAGCAAAGAGGCTGTTGCTGCCATCCCACATGAGCTAAGACTCAATCTTTTGCCTGGAACATGCTCTAGGCACCCAAACTTCCTGCAAAAGGGGCCGAGGCTTACAGAAAAAGGACTTCACTGAACAGAGAGGGGCAAAGGCAGGAAGTCTCTACTAACAGCATGCAGGTGAGACTGCAGGGAAACGCTGCTGCTGGCAATCCAAAGAAAAGAATTAGGAAGAGATGCTTTAGTCAGGCAGCCTTATCAGGAATTCAGCAACCACCTCGTGTTCAGGCTCTGAGTGCCTGTAACCCAGAGGACAGAAAAAGCTTTTCAAACAGGTTTGGTACCAAGTCACAGAACAAAGATGTGGGGTGGAACCAGGCAGTTGTGCCATCCTCTCTATTTTTCAGAAGAGTAACTCCCTTTGCAAACAAGTACAAAATGCTTCTTTGGGTCTTTTGCACCCCTTCACCATCCACCTGACCTTCTCATATGAGAAAAACCTTTTAACTCTGAAACTTTGTTTGCCAGGTACATGCCAAGGTAGCAGAAAAGCATTCTGTTCTTGGCTCCTGGCCAAGAAATTTAGCAGCAGGAATATTACAGCACGTAAAAAAAAAAGCCCCTGCATTTCTCAAGGTCACTCCTTTAGAGGTAGTCAACTTGATTCACCTCTCTCTACTCTCTGCAGTTCCCTCTTTCACCAAGAAATACTGGAGGAACAAAGGGCTGGCTGCCTGTGGCTCGCGTCCAGATTTACACTGGGGTAATTCCACGGATTTCAACACAGCCACACCAGAAAAAGGCTGGAATTTAACGCTTAGCTTATGAATCACATAGGAAACACGGACAGCGCAGCTTCAGCTATGATCCCAAGGGAAAGGCTGCTGCAAGTTGAACTAGCAGCATGGCTGAACAGAGATCCCTGCAACCAAGTCCAGTCGGAAAAGTTTAACCCTCTCTGCGACAGTTTCACATCATCGAAATGAAAGAGCTGCTGCAGCTGCTCTTTCTTTACAGTTCGAAAGGAAATTGCTGCTCCCAGCATCTCGGCCGAGCAGGACACAGTTAAAACAGGGCTTTACTTCTGGAGCCCTGAAGAGGGGCAGGTCTCTCTGTGCACAAGCACGCATGCTTCTCTAAGCGGGTTCTGAGTGCTGTCTCTGGGACAGTGCAGAGAAAGACAGACAGATGCAAGCGCGAAACAGAGACCACTGCAAACCGAAGCACTCCCTTTAAAGTTGCCTCACCACTCAAAAGCTACAGCAAATTGAAAAGAATGGCTACTATAAGGGTCAACCCGGGCAGTGAAGGCACGGGAATGCCCCGCGCGAGGCTTCCCAAAGCCTTTGCACTTTGAACGGCCAGGAGGGCCCCACTGACTCACATCTCCACACTCCTGCCCTGCCTGCACGCCTCAGCTCTGCCCTGGGCTACTTTTTGCCACGTCGGTGTTTCATGGGACATCTTACACCACCCCGTGCTTGCGAAGGAATGCTCCGCGTTTCACTGGAGGTGACTTTTCAATGAAAAGCTGTTGAGGGGACGAGAAGGAGGTAAAAAAAGGGGTTTTAACGCATAGCACAGGTAGCAGAGACACGTTCTGCCCCACCCCAGTCCCCGAGCGTCGAGGGTGCAGGCATGCCTGGGAGGAGGGGCGGCAGGCAGCTGGATTTTACCTGATGAAGGTGGTCTTCCCAGTGGAGTACTGCCCCACGAGGAGCACCATGGGCTTGTTGTCGAAGTCGGCATCTTCCAGGGCGGGCGAGTGGAACTCGTGGAACTTGTAGTGCTCTTCCAGCGGCAGCAGCTTGGTCTTGTACAGCTTCTTCAGGCCGTCGCTGACCGTCTGGAACACCTCCGGGTCCTTCCTCCGACGGTCGTCGGTGCCCAGCCAGCTGAACATCTTGTGACCGCCTGACGCCAGCTCCGCAGCGACCACCGGGGCTGGGCTGGGCTGGCTGCGGGCGCGGGCTACCCGCGCATCCCCCTCAGGCCGGCCGGGCCTCACTCCGCTCCAGCGCCCACCCCCGAGGGCCGCCCGCCCTCACGCCACCTGCGCCGGCGATTTCAACCAGCAAGCAGTCCCCGCGGGACGCTGAAGGAGCGGCTTGTCCGCGCAGCCCCGGCCCAGCGGCACCGGCGGGCGCCGCCTCCCCTCACGCCGCCGGCTCCCGGCGTGGGCATGGCGCGGAGGGCCGGCCCTCCAGGAAAGGGGCGGGCGCCGGAAGTCGGCTGTTCCTGGCAGGCGCCGCCCGTTCTCCCCGGCGGGTGAAGCCGCGCCGGGCGGCGCCATGTTGGACAGCGGGGAGGGGCCGGG